>OY288277.1:8097074-8562698 GCA_958450335.1 Hibiscus tridactylites | reverse complement strand
TGACCCCTAAAATTTGGGAAATTATATTTTTTAATTATTTTAAATCAGTTCTTTCATAATTTTAAAATTTATTATTATATTTTAAATTTTTAAAAATTTAAAAGTTCTCATGAAGTTTTTTTTGTTGAAAACTTAGTTAAACCCTTATTTTTTTAATGAAAATTTTAAATTAAACCCTTCAATTATTTAAAAAATAATATAAACTTTTAAAATTTTAAAATAAACCCCCTCAAATTAATTTGTCTTGATCCGCCTCTGTATCTAGTTTATAACCTAAATCTTTTTTTAAATGTTTTCCGTTTTTAAACCTATATACATTGTATCGTATTCGTATGGATCTATTTTAAGCAAAAGTTTCGAGCTTTGGGTGTTGACATGATATCATGAGTAATTAATATTTCCAATGTAGGTTATATTAGCTGTGGTCCTTATTCGCCATGCAAATTTCCACCAAAATAGACAATCAATCAGCATATATTAAAAAAAAGACAACCAATCAGCATGCAAAATGATAATGTGCGAATTTAATGTGTGTGTATATATATATATATAAACAGTGTACCATAATGTGTGCATGATATATACATATAGTGCTTTTTTAAAGAGTATAATAAATAATTAAAATAAACTTGTTAATTAAGTATGTGGTGTATCGACAAAAAGAATATTATTTTAGTCTTAGTCAATATTAGATTTTGTTTTTTGAGATTGATCTTAATAGTTTTTCCCCTTACAACAAAAAAATAATTTGTGAACCGTTTCCTCCCGGGATATATTGTCCATTTAAGTTTGCATGTTCATCCGTTGAAAATATTAGAAAGCGGGAAACAGTTGAAAAAGTTTGGTATCTAGTGGTTGACATAGATATACGTGCAACGCGTAATGCATATATAAATCAAATGTCTGTCTCATTTACAAATATAAATCTTTTGTCCCTTTTGTATCTCTATGTATGCCCACACAATACAAATTAGGTTTATGATTTAAGAATTTTAAGATATGGTGTATATTTTAGGGTGTAGGATTCATGATTTAAGATTTAGAATTTAAGGCTAGAGCTTAAAATTTAACATTTTAGTGTTTTAGTGTTGGCACACAAAAAAAGATAGAAGATTTTTGTCCCTGATTTACAGGCCCTAAGTGTCGGACAACCCCCCCTTTTTTCGGTAACTCTTTTTATGCTCAACACTAAAAAATTAAATTCTAAGTTATAACCTAATTTTTTAAATTTTAAACCTTAAACTCTAAATTATAAAAAATGCACCTACTTATAATCCCCTAAACTCTAAATTTAAACCTTAACTCTGAACCCTAGATCTATTGTTTTAGTGTGAGACATAAAAAGGATAAAAAATTGAGAAGATTTATATTCATAAGCGCCATATTGTTTCTAACCATAATGCAGCTTATTGTTTGCTTTTGCAGTACCTTTTGTTTTGGTTTAAACTGGTCACGCCAACAACAATAACATATACAGATTTAATATTTGATACACAATTGTTAGTGAAAAAAATAATTTTACAGCGTTGAACTGAACTGTAATAATAATAATAATAATAATAATAATAATAATAATAATAATAATAATAATAATAATAATAATAATAATAATAATAATAATATCCCCTCAACCCTCCAATGGTATTGGATTCATACAACTTTTAAAAGAAGCATAACAGATATTGCGGCAACTTTTAAATGAGGCAAAATTTGGAGACGTCAGTGGCACGAACCTCGCTTGCTAAAGTCAATTGAATATGAAGCATAAAATAAAAATACACGGAAAGACAGTTGGACGATCACCGGGATTCAAATTAAGTGAATAAATTAGGGAAAGTCGAAATTCAATTTGTAGGTAAATAAAGCAGCTACTTCTATCTTTTGGGTTTTGTGATCCAACAAGGCATTGATTGGCCATGCACTGAATGGATTGAATTTCCGGCTGCAAAAGTAGTTGCTTTTAATGCTCTTCTGACTTTTCCAATTATAGTGAATTAGTGATTGCACTCATACCAATAATAAAACTAATAAGGTGTGAATATAAAAAACAAAAGGGTAAACTATAAGGGTGGTCACTCAACTACCACTCTATTTTTGTTTTGTCACCCAACTAATTTTTTCACCACTAACGTTTTATTTCGTTATCATTTTGGCCACCAAACATTAAAAAATTAACGGATATGATGACATGTCATGAGATAATAATACTTTTAGTCCTAAAACTTATACATTATATTAATTAGATCTTAATTCAGAGTAAATCATCAAAATATATGGGTCTAACCCCAAATTTTTAATCTTCTTTATTTTTTCTTTCTATTGATTCTCTTCTTCTTCTTTAGTTATCTTCCTCAACTATATATAAAATAAAATACATAGATGTACACAGGGACGGAGGCACGGAGCCATTAAGGCTTCGGGAGGGGCAATCGCCCCTCACCTCCAAAGAATTTTTTTTTTTACATTTGTCCTCTATTTAAAATTTTTTAAAAATTAGTTTATTTATAAATTTTTCCCCTCATTTTAAATATTTATTGTTTTTCCCCCACCCTAAATTTTAGCTCCGTGCCTGGATATACATAGATGACGTCTTCATCATTAACTTCAATGGAGCAACATCAGCACCAACACTGGTATTAGAGAAGGAGATAGGTGTTTGTTTTTTATGTTCCCAACCCATGTGGGATATAGGCTTTTGCCTTTGGTTCTCACCTTAAGCATTACCAACAACGGTAACCAAAACGATCACGAAACGTCGGTGACAGTTTTAACGAAAAAATTAATTAGATGACTAAAATAGAAAAAAGATGTAATAGTTGGGTGACTAGCCGTGTAGTTTACCCACAAAATCTATTAATTTTCAAACATTTTATTTTAATTATTGTATTATATTAACCGAAACAAAACTCATGAAGTACCGGAAATTACTCACATGGTGTAATCTATAGTTTAACGAATTATTTTGATAAAAAGCAAAATATGACTATTTTCAACTTTAGAATGGAAGATATGACGTTTAATTAACAAATATCAAAGGAGCTTCGAAATGAATGATGAGAGACAGGTGGACCCCAACAGAATGGGCTGTCCACGTTAGGTGAGGATAGATAGATACATGGTTCATCTAACCCCACCTTGATTTTTTTGAGTCAAATTATAGAAAAATTTTACTACATTTGACGAATACCATTGAATTTATTAACGTTGAACACCGCTAAATATTATTAAATTAATTAATAAAAATTAAAAATTTCAAGGACTAAACATATAATTATAATTTTATTTAATAATTAAATTATTTTTTATATATATAATATTTTTTAATTTTTTTAAATTAGATCAACTATCAACCTTAATCGATTTAAAAAATAAAAACTTTAAATTTTAAATTCTAAACCCTAAAACCAAAAATTCTAAACACTAAAGTTCTCGATTTTCATTCTCCCTCTCCCCACCAAAACTTTTCCTCCACCACTAGAGGCTCATTAATCATGCTTGGTTCCTACTTGAATCTCCTTGACTTCGACATGCCCTTGTTTCATTCCCCATGTCTGACTATTGACCGGTAGTGGTTGAGGTGATTGGATGACAGCGTGGAACTGTAGATTTTAAGATTCATAGTTTAACGTTTATGATTTTGAGTTTAGAGTTTTAAGTTTTAGATTTATAGTTTATGATTTGAGGTTTAAGAATTTTTATTTTTTAAATAGACTAAGATGAGATTGATCCAATTATTTTAAAAAATAAAAATAATATATATGAAAAATAATTTAATTAAAATTTTATTTTAAGTAATTTATAATTATATGTTAAATCATTGAGATTTTTAATATTTATTAATCAATTTAATGATGTCTAGCGATATTTAATGTTACTAATGTTTAGCGATGATCAACGTTACTAATGTTCAACGATGTTCGCCGAACATGGTAGACTCATCCTAGATTATATGGAAACAAACAAACAAATATATATATACGAAGAGTTATGCAATGTGAATTTTCTTTTATTTTTAAATCATGCAAAAAGTTTTAAATAAAATAATATGATCATGTGTTAAAAAGATATTTTCCGAATAACCAATAATTAGTCATTTAAAATATTTGATCCAATTATTTAAAATTCATAAGTGTTTGATAATTTAATGAAGAAAGGATTTTAAGTAAATAAAATATATTTTTTTCAAATAATAAAATAATTGGTGATATAAATAAGAATAAATTAATAATTATATTCAAAAATATTTTTAAACAAACTAAAAACTACAAATTTCAGTTTTTTTAAAAGTATTTTTCAAACTAAACTAAAAACTCACTTTTATAATAAACAAGCTAAAAGCTGCATATTCAGTATTTTTTTTAATCCAAAAACACTTTTAAAAAGATAACACTTTTAAAAAACAATGCAAGACGAGGCCTAAGCCTGAAAACGATTTTGTTTGTGTGTTTGTGTTTTTTTCTTAGTTCTGATTATAATTATAACTTAAAATGAAACATGAGCATCAATTGATGGAGGTAATTATATAGTTTAATGCTAACTCTACCAAATTTATTTTCTCCAACTTTTCAGTAAAGATAAAAGAGAAACAAAACCATTGATTTTCCATGTCCCAAGCTCTTTGGGGAATAAATTCTCTACACATTCAAAAAATCCCAATCAATAAATAAAAGAACCTAAAACTAGAAGTAAAAGAGTGAGATAAAGCAACAAACTTCACACGTGCATACTACAAACTTTCCTTTTCTCTCCATGTCTTCTTCCTCTCTTGACACCAATTGAGCCCATTTTGTCCATAGCTGCTGAGAAGGCCTGGAAGAACTTTGCCTTGTCTCGACCAAAAGATTGGACTATAGGCTTGGTCCTCGGGTCCAAAAATAGACCTTGGTCCGAAGATAACAACCCCAATTTGCTCTGTATATTTGTATAATAAGCATGGTCGAATACGAATGGTGTGGTGACATCAAATGGAACCACAATGTCAACGTTGCCACCCACTTGTGGGCATGACATTTTCAGGGCCTTTAGTAGCCTAGGATCAATGGAAGGGTCAGCCTGCTTAGTGCCTTTATAATTGTAGAGTCGGTCCAAAAAGTTCTTGCAGTGGGCAAAGCCGATAGTGTGCGCACCCGAGAGCACAACCAGGTCCTGGATAGTTAACCCCTTTGAGCTAAAGAATTTGATCTGTTGATCCACGGTTGAATTTGCATACGGGAGGTTGTAGGGCACCCTGGTTGCCATTGATATTTTCCCATCCCACCTTCCTTTCTTCACCGGATAATAAGGTCCCCCAGCCTGGAAAGTGGAACCACACATTAAATATTACTTTAACTTCCCTGTTTGTTCTTTTGTTTTTTTCTTCTATCAAATGCATGAGAAGGAAATCGACAACAAAAAAGAGTGAAAATGGTTGAACTTGAACTGACCAAATGGATAAAATCTCTGGCTGCAATTGCAAGAATATCAGCGCAAGAAACAATGCCGGGACATTTGCTCTCCACCAAAGCCTTGGCTCTCGTTATTGTATCAAACCCCTCTGTTCTCAGGTCCTTGTTCTCCTCTGCATCTTTCTCAGCTAATTGTTTGTTTCCAGGCTTTGTTGCTATAAGGATAGACGCATCGCAGCCCTACAAAATATAACAGTAATCCATGCAAAAAGTTTGATCAATCGTCTGCTAAATCTTATCTGGTTGGAAATCCATGGAGCATTAATGCTGATATTTGCATGCATGTGTAAGAACAAGTCAATAATTGAATATAATTAGCATTACTTCTACAAAGCAGTCATGGAAGAAGAGGCGAATAGTGGCGGGTGCAGAGACGGGGGCTTCTTTGAATTGTTGGGAGGTGATGGAGCCGATGAGTTGCTCAACTTGAGGGCAAGATTTTGCATAATAATTAACAGAAATCTGGCGTGGGCGGCGTGTGGCGATGGCTAGGCTGATGGGGGAGTTTATGATTACAAAGAAAATGATGAAGGAACAAGTGAAAAGGAGGAAAGAAGAAGAAGACGGGGAAAGGACAGGCATGGTTCTATACTCTATAGTCTGTTTGGTCGGCAGCTTAGGACAAAGAATGCAATAGTAGCGGAGAATATAAAAGGGTTAGCTCAGGTGTAAATATGCTTGGAGTGGGACAAATTGCCTCAAATATAAATGAAGATAATCAACTCCCGTGAAACCCAATCGTATATGAATGGTAGGGAAAAAACAGGATTTCAGGTAGTAATGGATTGACCTTTGACACTATTCTGGTTTATGACCAGAAATATAAGGTAAGGATCTGCTTAATCATATTCATAGCCATTTTAGAAACCAATAGTAGCTATGTGCGATGATTCCTCACGGGTTTGTGTAATGATTAAAATTATAACATATAGGTTGAAGAAGTTTAGAATTCAAGCAAAAAGATGATTAAAGGAACCGGAAGAGATTTTACAAAGAAGAAGATAAGCAATGACAGAGAGAAAAGAGAAAGGAGGAAGACGGCTAGGGATTGTTATTCAGAATCGTAACAAAAGCTTTACAATAGAAAATGGGTACAAAAAAAATTATTGGGCTCTTGCTGGACTTGGCTATTTATAGCCCATGAATACAAAATAACAAACTAACAGATCTTATAACAGATCTTAACAAACAGTGGCCCACACTCATAACATATTGAGCTGGCATATCTTATATACTAACATTCTCCTGGTTCTTTTCCTCTTTGCTGTTCTTCTGGAAATCTTCAACAGCTGATAGAGAGTGTACACCGAGACGCATACGCATTCGAGGAAAACTTGCTGGTGACACTGGTTTAGTGAGAATATCAGCATTTTGATCCGCAGTGGGAACATAATTAACAACAAGTTGACCAGCTAACACTCTTTCTCGTACAAAGTGAATGTCGATTTCTACATGCTTTATCTTAGCATGATGAGTGGGGTTTGCAGCCATAGACACTGTTGAGGTGTTGTCACACCAAACAACAGGTTGTTGAGGAAGTGAAACTCCAATTTCTGTCAGCAATTGTTCTACCCAGATCAACTCAGATACAGAATTAGCAAGACTTCTGTATTCTGCTTCAGACGTAGATCTAGAGACTACGCTTTGCTTCTTCGAACACCATGCAACTGGATTATTGCCAAGGTAGATACAGTAACCGGTAGTAGACCGTCTATCCTCAACAGAGGCTGCCCAGTCAGCATCAGCATAACATACTAGACTGAAATCCTTGACAGAAGAAAAGAACAAACCATAGTCAAGAGTACCCTTCAAATAGCGTAGAATTCTCTTGACAGCCTTCCAGTGAGAATCACACGGGTTGTTCATATACTGGCTCACTTTGTTGACAGCAAAGGACAAATCAGGCCTTGTCATACAAAGATATTGCAGGCCACCAACAACACTTCTGTAAAGATGGACATCAGCAAACAACAGTCCATCATTAGCTTTGAGCTTAGGAGAAAGAATCATAGGAGTTACAGCAGGAGAAGCATCACTCATATTAGCTTTTAGAAGAAGTTCAGTGGCATATTTCTTCTGAGAGAGAGAAATCCCTGAAGAGCAGTGATGAACCTCCATTCCCAAGAAAAAACTGAGATTGCCCAGATCCTTCAAGGAGAATTCAGCATGGATCCGTGTAACAAGGGCATTAACTTCATCGACACAATTCCCAGTGATGATGATATCATCAACGTAGACCATAAGGAGTATACGCAGATCCAGAGAAGTATCAATCTTGATAAACAAGGAGGTATCAGCCTTAGAAGGTACAAACTGCAGTGTTGTAAGCAAGAAGGACTTAAAAGTATCGAACCAGGCTCTGGGTGCCTGCCGTAACCCGTAGAGAGCCTTCTTAAGACAACACACTAATTGCTGACCACCCTCTCCCACTCTTTCAAATCCAGGAGGTTGTACCATGTAAATTTCCTCACTTAATGCACCATTTAGAAATGCATTATTGATGTCGATCTGCCGAAGAGGCCAACCTTCCATCACTGCAGTGGCCAACACAGATCGAATTGTTGCTGCTCGAACAACAGGGCTGTAAGTTTCATGAAAGTCAGTACCCACAGACTGAGAGAACCCTTTAGCAACCAGACGAGCTTTAAAACGATCAACAGAACCATCTGGCTTCTTCTTAATCCGAAAAAGCCACTTACAACCAACAACCAACAATCTGTTCAAGTTAATATCAAACACAGGAAGAGATGCAGAAGTAGATGTTTTATGTGAAGCATTCAAAGAAGCAGCAGCAATAGATGGTTTAAACATGGTATATGAACTAGAGGAATCAAAAGGAAACTGAGTTTCATCAAATTGCACATGTCTAGATATATATATCCTACCAGTTACATCCATACACTTATATCCTTTATGAACAGGTGAATACCCTAAAAACACACAAGGAGATGATCTAAACTGAAGTTTATGTTGGTTATAAGGTCTAAGCAGAGGGAAACATACACATCCAAAGACTCTAAGAAAGCTATAGTCAGGACATTTATTAAATAGCTTTTCATAGGGAGAAATACCTGAAAGTGCCTTAGAAGGCAAGCGATTGATGAGGAATATAGCACTTGCAAAAGCATCTACCCAATAAAGCAGAGGAAGTGAAGCTTGTGCTAACATAGTGAGCCCCACCTCCACAATTTGTCGGTGCTTCCTTTCCACAATACCGTTTTGTTCTGAAGTGTGTGGACATGACAGTCTATGAAGTACACCATGAGACTTGAGGTAAGAAGCCAGTGCTGTGAACTCGCCGCCACCATCAGTCTGAAGAATCTTCAACTTGTGTCCAAACTGCCGTTCAGCTTGTAGATGAAACTGTTGAAAAGCTTCCTTGACACCAGACTTCTGTTTCAAAAAATAAACCCAAGAGTACCGAGAGAATACATCAGTAAATGCAACATAATAACGAAAGCCATTTGAAAAAATAGGTGCAGGACCCCATACATCAGCCACAACAAGTTCTAATGGATGAGTGTAAGAAGTAGTAGATGGATAAAAAGGAAGTTTGTGAGCTTTGCCCAATCGACATGCTGAACAGAAAGATGTATTTTTATTACCAGAAACAGAGATATTACAATGATGCAAAGCCTTAAGCAACACTTCATGAGATGGATGACCTAATCTATTGTGCCAAACAGAAAGTTGGGCATTATTAGCAGAAACAACAGTATTACACTCAACCACTGAAGACTCAGGGGAAACAGAATCACTATGCTGAACAAAATTATTTGCAGAAAAATCAGAAACAAGAAAAGAAGAAGCATGCATTCCAAGAGCAGCATCCAATTAATACAATCCATTCACTTCATGACCAGTGAGTAGAACATTCCCAGTTTGAAGATCCTTGACATAGCAGTGTTTAGGATGAAACTCAAGAAGAACCTTGTTGTCCTGTGTGAACTTAGAGACAGACAAGAGATTTTTAGTAATTCCAGGAACAAGCAATAAATTCTTTAAGTGCAATGGTTTATGTTGAGTAAGAAAATAAGACTGCCCAGTAAGAGTAACAGGTAAGGTGTTTCCATTACCTACACGAACATTACCTGAGCTAGGGCTAGATGAACCAGTTTGAAGATTGCTGAACTCATTGGTGAGGTGATGAGTTGCACCAGAATCAGGATACCATGAGTTGTCAGCTACAACATCAGGAGTGGCAATGAGAGCCTAAGGAGTGGAAGAAGAAACTGGAGATTGAAAAGGATTCATGTTAGAAAACTGAGGCATCACAGGGGCATAGGATGACTGATTAAAGTTGTGGGAAGGAGAATTAGAAGCTCTGACAGGAGTCATCATAAGAGGATGAGGTGAACCAGTATGAAAGATTGGGGAATACATAGGAGGAGCATTCTGAAATGAAGAATAGACTGCAGGATGACCAAAATAACCCATCGGATGAACAGGATACTCAGTGGCATAAGAACATGTATTAGCTGAGACATTTGAGTAATGAGGTGGCTGAGAAGGTCGAGAGGATTCATTCTTAAAGTTTCTGTCAAACCTGGAATAACATCTTTCTACAAGGTGTCCAAACTTCCCACAGAGTTGACACTGAGGTCTGGAAGAACTGCTCCTACCTCTACCTCGACCCCTAAAACTATTGTTGTTGTTCTGAGTATTAGAGTAATAAGGATCAGGTGCATATTCAGTATTATTAAGCTCAGGAACAGGTTGGTTTTCAACAATAGGAACAGAAGAATCAGAGACATTTGAGCTGTGTTGAGAGATATGAGCACACATGGGTGACTGATGCACTAGATTAGTCTGCCGTGTCTCAGCATCCAACAAAATAGTTCTAACAGCATTCAAATCAGAAGGAATAGGATTGGCTGTAATGACGGTAACTACTGATTCAAATTCGGGTGGGAGACCATTTAAGATGGCAGTTACATGTTCATGTTGTGAAATAACCTCTCCACAGCTGGCCAGGCTGTCACATATAGTTTTAATCTTCATTAAGTATTTTTCCATACTGAGATCGTTTTTCTTCTGAGAATGAAGCATTCTTCTATAAGCCATTAACCGAGATGTTGTCTTGCCACTAAAGAGTCTATTCAAAGTTGTCCAAATCTCAGCAGAGGTGTTATGACCTATAAGATGAGGCAAGACTCCTTCGCTAACAGTAGATAAAAGCCACGATGCTAGAGCACTATCCTGTTCCTCATAAGTTTCATAATCAGGATTTAGCCTAACACTGCCATCAGTGGTAATGTATTGAGTAGGCCATGTAACTTTAGGATCTGTAAACTTTTGAAGTCTATGAGTTTTAATGGCAAGAAGAACCTGATGTTGCCAGAGCAGGTAGTTACTATCATCCAAGGTAATGTTAATCTTTTTAAGAGCATACAACTTAGTTGAACTACTCAGATCTGACTCAGAACTAGTGTTGACACTATCAGTTGTCGGTGTAGGACCAGTATTAGCAGTATCAACCATGATTGCAACACAAAATCAACAAGCAAAGAATCAACAGCAGACGAGCAGATCACAGAATGAGATCCAAACACAGATGCAAAGACTAAGGTAAGCAGATAGCCAAACACCACAGCAGATAGCAGCAGATAGCAGCAGATAGCAGCAGATAGCAGATCCACAAGACACGAGGAGTTTCAAGCATCAAGTAAATAACAACAGATAGCAGATGCACAGACAATCATCATATGAACCAAAAGATTGAAAAGATCTCACCAGATCTAGAAATCAGAAACCAAAGCGAAGCATCTCACGAAACCGTTGCACAAACTGATTAGCGTCTCACCAGAGGGCCACAACAAGCAAGATATCAGGCCGGCACTGCAACTGATGAAAGGATCTCTGAATGGATCAGAAGTCTGACAGACGTTGCCGAACAGGGAACGGTAAGTGATCTCCGTTGACAGAGCGACAACAACACCAGTAAAACCTTCAGATCGAGAGTAAAACAAACTCCAATAACCAGAAAAGACGCAGAGAGATAATCGGAAAGAATCTCCGATGAACAGAAGAAAAAGAAAAAAAAAACAAAGAAAGGACTCTTCAGTGACCAGAAAAGTACTCCGATGACCGGAAAGATAGCTCTGATACCATGAAGAAGTTTAGAATTCAAGCAAAAAGATGATTAAAGGAACCGGAAGAGATTTTACAAAGAAGAAGATAAGCAATGACAGAGAGAAAAGAGAAAGGAGGAAGACGGCTAGGGATTGTTATTCAGAATCGTAACAAAAGCTTTACAATAGAAAATGGGTACAAAAAGAATTATTGGGCTCTTGCTGGACTTGGCTATTTATAGCCCAGGAATACAAAATAACAAACTAACAGATCTTATAACAGATCTTAACAAACAGTGGCCCACACTCATAACAGATTGAGCTGGCATATCTTATATACTAACATAGGTTAACCTCTTACATATATTTATTGGTTTAGAGTCTCGGCAGACGGCAGTTAACTAAATAACAGTGAGGAAGCAAACATGCAATATCATGGGTGAATTTAATACAAAAAACAGAGGGCTTGTTAAAAGCAGTGAAGCTGATGGGTGGAGAATACTGAACCCCACCGGCCAACCGAAGCTTGAGTTCTTAAATGCAAAGCATGTGCGGGGGAGGGGAATCACTGGGTCGTAAATAACTCTTTTGACAAACAATTTAATCAAATTCAGAGCCATTTGCTTTTTACTCCTACCTCTCTCTGTATAGGGTATGCGTCAATTGTTATTTTACTTGCCCTTTTCAGTCATGTCTTAAGTGGAAGGGAACCTTTTCCCTGTGACCCTATTGAAAAGCTGCTTGCAGTTGCACCATCTCAAGCTCAAATTCTCTTCTTCCCTAACTTTTTGTACCCACTATTTTTTTATGGACATTAAAATATATCAGGCCTAGGTAGATTTGAATATGGGTCATGCTGATAAACTCAATTTTCCTTCAATTATTTCCTGTATTCAAGTGGCCATATTGTACCCGCACATTTGAACTTTGGTCCCAATTCTCAATCAGGTTTTGAGTGAAAATTTATCTGTTTTAGGAAGTTGGGTGAAACTACAAAAGCCAAAATGATTTGTCTGCAAATATAAATCAGGTTTGGGCGTGTAATGTATCTTTAACTGCAGAATTATGTTGCTTTTATTTCATTGTCTTACGGCCTGCTTTGATAGTTAATCTGGTCCACTTCTAAGTTTTAACTCCCAGATAATGACCTCTGATGAAAGTAAATGTTCTCATTTAAATAAAAAAACTGAAAAATACTTATGAATATTATGGGTAATTGAGATTCGGTGATTCTAGAGAAAGACTTCTTAAAAAGAGGCTAAAAAAGACGCGTACCAAAATTCTTATAAAAAATCGTAAGAATTTATGTACATGTACCGAAATTCTTATAAAAGCTGTAAGTATTTGTGTACATACACAAACCCTTACGAATTTTGTATGAAATTCAGTACATATACGCAATTCTTTACGATTTTTTTTTGTAAGAAATTATGTACAACAATTTTTAGTCTCTTTTTTAAAAGTCGTTTTTTAGAATTTTCCAACTGAGATGGCTGGAACTTTTCCAGTCAAAAACAAATGAGACAACTGTGTTCTCGATCATTGAAAAGACAAGTTGGCAGGGACAAATTGAAACATTCTTTTATTCATTTAATCAACAGCGGATCAAGGAAATGCGAAGCGAAGTACATTGTCATTAGACCTTTTTGTTTATTAATTAGAGTCTTGATTGGATTCGGTTTGTCCGTCTTGATTGAGCCATTGTTTGTTGCCTCCATTTGCATGCAAAGACTATAATTTTGGTGGCGTAAATAACCGGTTTATTTGGCGGAGGAAAAAACAGCCAGCACTGTATTTCGGCGGATTTGAATAATTCTTAGACCACACCCAACCAGCTTCCATTATTACAGAAACTGAAGAAATAAGAAATTCGCTATTTATCTTTTAATTTTCTAGATAATTCGTGAATTGTTCTACGCAGTAATCCGTTTAAATAATTCATTTAACAAAAATTCAAGGGAGTCAACAAGTAAGAGTCTTAAATCAAGTAAGGCAGTCACTTTGAAGTACCATCAACAGAAAATAAACATTAAAATTGGAAATATAGTTGGTTTTTATTTGAGTGTTGCTTAATAGAATTTTTGATTGATTTTTAATACTTGGTTTTAGGCCTAAATATAGTTCAGTTTCGAGAGATAGGTACTGCACAGCCCGATTAATAATATTTTCCAGCGGGCTAGAACTAGTGTCGGTAGAATTTAGACATTTTTTTATTGGGCCAAAAGTTATACCGTTTTGGATCCAATGTTATATTCGCAATCTATTAAGCCAGATATTTCCCGAACGCTGCGTTTTATTTTCACTGCGGTACGCTGTGCTTGACTGGTTTTGTGCCCTCCGGATTTTCAGTGCGCATAGGGTGTTTGATAGAATCACCCAACGAATCAATCTTGAGCTGAGTCGACTCTGCATCTGAAAACTCGAAACAATGCAACGGTTAACATCAAGAATCACCGCAACCGCGAAAGTTTCCTTGTTGCTGAGAACTATCCTCCTTAACGAAGCACCATCTTCTTCTTCTACCTGGCTTCTAAACCGCTGCTTCTCTACTTTCTCTTTGCGGCAACGTGTTAAAATCCCGGAAAGAGTAGCAATCCCAGGAGATTTATTGAAATGGGGTTCGCTTGGGTTTTGCAGGACTTCGAGATTCGCATCCGGGTTTAAGCCTTTAGAACCCAAGCCATTGGATTCCATCATGGATTTGAACAGAGCAAAGAACCGTTCACCCGAGGACCTTGCTTCTATTTGGGATGATGTAATGCACCCAATTACTGAACTTCTTTTTCCCCTTTTCATTTTTATGTTGTCAATATGAAAGAACAAATTGATTAAGCAAAATTTTTATGTTCAGTATCACTTGGGAAGAGGTCATATTGGGTTGACCATGAAGGCAAAACTTTACCATTTGTTGGAACAAAGAAGCTCGGATTGGTAATTCATTTGATTACATTGTTTATGTTGTTACATACACGCTGTCTGGTTTCATATTCTTCCCAGCCTCACTTCTATCCGTCTTAGCAGCCGGTATTTTGTCGTTCCTGTGTGGAGGGGAAGTGGTTATACAACAATGTTTGCTCAAGGTTTGTTCTCTGATCGGCACTCTTTGAAGTTTATTCGTTTTGGTCTTATATGACGATTGATTTGTTTTGTTGTGGTTTAGTTCTTTGTTTGTGATCTATTTAACCTATGATTCAACCTAGGAAAAATGTTTTCTTTACTACAGTGCTCATAATCATGTTATGGTTTATTGAATCATGCTTGTTGTAGCAATTAAATGCAGTAAGGCGTGTATTAAGAAACAACATGGTACCAGTTTAGAGTCATAATTTTTAACTAGTTTATCATTCTCTAACATACTCATGGCTTTTGCAGTTAGAAAAGAGCATTGGAAATATCTTTCTGCAAGAGTTTCAATCTATTGGACATTCTTGTGCATGCATTGATGATTAATTGAAGGAGTTTAACAGACTTTTTGGCTGCTGATTTCCAAATTTCTGATGAACTCATAGGAACCGGGAATCCTATTAGGGTTATTTGCTATAATGAACAATACTGAATACTAATGCGTTTTATGTTATGCCCCCCATTGGCCATTAGGACATTTAGATGTCATATTCCGATGAAGTAAACAACAAATTTTATATTCTTCTATGAACTTGTTAGTTTGCTTAAGTGTTTTATTCAAAATTTTCTTGCAGTGCAATTGCCGTACATGCTTTTCACCGGTCTTGAAGATTACAAAGCAAGAGGAACCCAAGCATCTCCTTACTTCACTGCAACCTTTTACACAGACTTTGCAGAAAGCAAGGACTTGGTACTTATTCGCGGAGATATTGTTTTCACCAGCAAGCTTACTGATGAGGAAGCTAAGTGGCTCCTGGAAACCACTCAATCTTTTTATCTGAATGATGTGAGGTACAAGCTGGTTGAATGTTTCAATAAAGAACCACGGGATTTTGAGTTCAAGGATGTATTACGAGCTTTAGACATGCCTATTCTTTAGCTTCTTAAAATGATAGTTTCTGAACTGCAATGCCTCATTTTGAAGAAGTCTCGAACAATAATGTTTCCGACAAATGTCGTGCTCGACAGTTCTTTTTTCATTTTCAAGAAAATATTTAAAACCTCCTCTGGAAAGAGGATAGTCTTGAGATGATTTGTTGTGTTCCTGAGAGAAATATTGAAGAGATGAATTATGTAGAATATGGCCATTGCATTATAATTTTAAGCCTGAAAAGTAGTCACATTCTAATTTCGTGCAGGTGAATTGAAAATGACAAGCAAAATACTTCATCTAGTCATACAAGAGTAGCATCTTGCATTTAGCTAGGTATCTGGTGTTGCTGGGAAAGGTGCATTATTCTGGAAATGATTTGCTAAATATAATTTTCAGGGATTGAACATGAACTATGAACCAAGCTATCAATAAGAACGCAGCCAATGATGGATCCTTCGTCAATTCTGACTTCTGAGTTGACAATGGCATCTTAATCTCAGTATCTTCTTGTGATGCCTCGTCGGGATTATCCGAGTTAGCATGAATCAGGCTCTGATTATTGTCCAACATTGAAGGGCTCCTCCCTTCATTGTTATCTGGTGTTTGATAAGGAGCTACTGAAGCTCGCCCTTGAATTAAAACCAGATCCCCATGATAAATGTTTCTGGCAACTCGAACTGCCTTGATCCAAACACTCTCATCTCCTTCGTCACCTTGGTCATTGTAATATTTCTTTAGCAAGTGAACGAGGTAGAATAGCAAACAAACGGTGGATGTAGCCCCAGATATAAGGTAGAGACCCCAGAAACTGCCGATGCTCAAGCTATCGGTTTTATCGGTGTCGGTTACATCTGCCGAACACTCTAGTGAAGGAGCAAACCATTTCTCTTCTAATTTCATCAGATATCCATTTTCAGATAACTTTAAAATGGCTCTTGAAACATCTCCAGCTATTGGAGAACCTTTCTGAAATACCTACATGGAGAGTTGCACAAGTTCATTCTTAGCAGTTATTTTTCTATCTTTTCTTGTTGAAAATGTGAGATGGAATATCAAGTTATAGTAACGATATTGAGTACTCACAAAGCCTAGACCACCAAATCTGTAGGTAGGTGTGGAAGTTGTGAATTGCTTGCAGTACTGACTGAGGAATACTTTCCCATAAGGTAGTTCTAGAAAGGCAGCAGCAATGCGGTTGCTGTTGAATTCCCCTTCATAGTTATATTCACTGCTGACGTTCTGGATATTAGAAGTTTTAAAATGAAGTACTTGCTCCAAGTATGCCCTTACAAATGAATCTCCGTCACACCCAATTTTCAAGTTGGCTCTCTTTAACGAGTCAATATCTGTAATATTTGGTCCCAATCGCTTGAGAGTGAGCATTGATGTTAAGCTAGCAGTGTAGCTTGAGTTTAAGACCAGCACAACAAAGAGCCACACCACAACCACAACCCGAGTGAGGTTGCTATAAATTTTCTCCCCTGCAAAAGTCAAAACAATATGCCAACATATGAACCAATGGTTTTAATTTAAAAGCTGGATTTCGGTACCACTCATTTATTTTATCTTTGAATTTTATGCCATAGATTAGAGTTAGACAAGAGCTGTCCAATTGTCCATCAATTCTCGCATTAATACACATCTCTGACGTGTTCTTGGTTTGGCAGTAAAACTTACTGTGAGCAAAGAAAAGGGAGGAGAAAGTGAACCAAAGTGCAGTTCCAATCTGATTGTTCCAGGGACCTCTAAACTCAGGGTTGGACTGGTGCTCCAACATCCAAACTATGAACATCGTGTAGATTAAGATGGCCGCCGTGACCAACCACATTTCCATGGTGAAAGGTCTCAAGAAAATCCATGCCGAGTCCTCGGACTTTGCTGGAACTATCATGGACAACCCTGATTCTGCATATGGCTGAGTAAATTCCACATGGTCTGCTCAGAGTTAAAAAAAAACTAAGACAAAAGGAAGCATAGTTTATTATTGAGATTACCAGCTTTAGCAGCTACGAGGGGATTTCTTCCAGAATCCTGAATAAAGAGGGAGAGTTTGTGGTGGTTTGAATCATTGTTATTAAATCTTTCAACAGCAATATCCATTGCAGTTTTCTCCTCTCTGCCAATACGAGAATGAACATCGATGATCGCACCGATCTTGGTCTCGTCCCCACAAGAGAAACCCACGACAAGAGATATGAAGACGAAAGAGAAAAGCGAGGGAGTTGGGCTTTTTTGACATCGTAGCAAAAAGTATCGTCCATGTTAAAAAAACTCGTAAAAAAATATAATATACAGAAAAAGCTTTCTTATATGTAAGACGGTCTGAACTATCAAAGCCTTAAGAGTGGAAACAAAAATGTTGTTATGGAGCGGGGGAAAATGGCCATCCTTGGACTGGGTCTGCCATGAAAAAGACAAGCACGATGACTTCATAAGTCAATATGTCTAGAGTGCGTATACTTTATAGACTGAGTAATTAAATTCAAATTTCTTAAGATGAGTATCATCTTAATCAAAGAAAACGAAAACCGGGGCAGCATCAAAGAGCACGGAGGATGAGCTGTTCAACTTTTTTAGTCTTTTAAAAGACAACACACACAACATGTATTACTGGTGTTCGAACTCGGGTCTCAAAAGATAATGAACATTTACTTTTGCCACCCGGACACAGGAGGATGAGCTTTAAGCCAATTAATGTTAATGATCAAATAGGGAGATTAGATTTAGTGCAACATCTTAAGTGTTTTTTATAAAGAAAAAAACTCGAGTACATTATTTATCTAGGAAAAATAAAATAACAAAATGAGCTTTGAATATCTATCTCTCAAAAAGAATAGTTTTCATCACTGCCTCTCTAAATCTTGAGTCCCAATTACTTCATCCCCACAACTTTGAAGCCTTCTCGATGATCTCTCCCCACCAAGCATCCTTCTAAAGGAACCAAATCTCGACCCTGACCCTGATGCTCCACCTTCCTTCCTCACTTGAGCAGCACCAATGGACGCGCCTTCCATTAAAGGGGGAGCCGTGGGTTGAACCCTGCTGCACAACTCTTTATCCTCTGCCGCCTGCACCGTTGGTTCAGCCTCGGTGCGACATACGGGGCACGTCGTATGTGATCCCAGCCACTTATCTATACACTCCACATGAAACATGTGCTTGCAATTTGGTAAAAGCCTGACTGTGGAGTCTTCCGTGATGGTTCCCAAACAAACCGAACACTCTGTGGGCTCGTCATGGTCATTAACCTGTCCGGTGGTTAGCTTGTATGTGAACACCGGCAATGACGCTAGGACCAAATGGTCGAGCCCTGACTTCGGTGGCTCGATGATTGAACTTTCATAAAACGCTGTAGTTTGAGTCCTTTGGAGATTAAGAGCGGCACGCCGTCTCCTTTCTTGGCGTCTCAGAAAGTACCTTGTGTAGAGATAGAACAAGAATATGGCCATCACAATTCCAAATAAAAAGGCGATTGCAGCGACAATGATCTTGCGATTGATACCAAATTCTCTAGTATCATCATCATCTTCTGAACCCATAATTGCTTAGTTTTCTCTTGTAATGGAAGCTAAGGGAGGTGTGTTGTTTAGCTTAACTAATAAAGGCATACATACATACATATATATATATATAATATGTATATGTGTGTGTGTGTCAGTTTCTCAAGAACCATTAGTGTGAATTGTAGGAAAGTTACTAAACGTTTAGAGTTGGAAACTTTTGAAGCTAGGTAGCCACGCTTTAGTATTGGTACCCGCCTTTTGACTTTAAAATAATCTCCTACCATTGTTTAGGAATCCATGTTTGTTATTAGACAATATAATATTACTATGATTAAAGCATTATAATAATGCGTTAGTTGATCAATCAAGAAAAACGAAATATTGAAACTTGTTTATGATTTTATTCGGACATGGAAAGAATTTTTTTTCCAGAATTGGTGTAAACTCTTCAACCGCGTGCATGTAAATGTCTCTAGTGTTTACCTAATCCATTTGCTGATTACATACCGACATTATTCCCCATCACCCATGTGAAAACTAAAATATTAAACTACATTGGACAATCAATTACCATTAGTCAGTACTCAAGTCTTAATATTTGAGCTAAAAAAAAAATTTCAAAATGATTTCGCTACTTTCACGCGTAACTTTGATTAATCATACATTTTTTTCCTTATAGAGTTTTCTATCATTTACATTGAAATAAATGATATTTGAACATAAATATCAAAGTGTTGTCAGCAAGGTCCCGTAGCTCAGTTGGTTAGAGCGTTGGTCTTATGAGCCGAAGGTCGCGGGTTCGAGCCCCGCCGGGACCAAGTTTTTGTAATTTTTTTGAAGTCAGCTTGATCAACTTAAGCTAAAATAAACCACGTTTTAGATTAAAATCTGATCGTCCGAGTCAAACATTCCACAAACACCCAGCAGTTCCGTGGTACCCATGATGGTCCCAACGCCCATAATTTTCCCAAGAAATAAAATCTGCAGAAACGAATGTTGTGGGGAGAGGGATCAGTGAAATCATAGATCCACATAGGCCAGCCTCTGTGCATAAAAAAACATGTCTTCTCTGATTTTCTTTCCCGTTAGACAAAAACAAAAATAAACAGGAGAAATATACAACAAGAGAAAGGGAAAAGCTGGGTAAATGGACCATGACAATGCACATTCCAATTTCCACACCCTCCCTTTAATTATAGGCTTTCCTTCTTCTTTACTGTTTGTTCTCACCAGTCACCACCTTTCCCTTTGATCTCCCAAAATCTTCTCTTCCTCCAAAAGTACCTCTTTTGACTGCTTTGTTTGGTATGTCAAAATTTAGCAACTAACTTATCGTCTGAAAATCAAATCTTTGGTTTATGATATTATGGTGTTTAAGTAGCTGCTGCAATTTTAAGCTTGTCTGGCTGTCCATTTGTGGAAAAGCTTGCTGAAGCTGTTTACTGTTTAGCGATGGCTATTTATTTTCCATGAACAAATGTCCCCACTTTCATATCAAATTAGGTTCATAGCATATAATTCAAATTTTTTGAAACTTTTCCGTCGTGTTCTTTTAAAAACTGATTTTTTTGTATTCCAATTTATTCCTTCTGTTGTTTCCGATTATATTTGCACTGGAAAATGCTTTCAGGTTGATGCTAATTGCCAAGCTGGGTTTTGATACTTACCATCAGCAATGGGTTCTGGAAGTTTGTTGAAGACAATAATAAATATAGTGAAAGATGACGGCTCAAAGCAAGTAAAGGTAACATATCAGCTTTCAAAAGCTTACTTATCATAAACTAAGCAATGCAATAAATAATTAGTTTGCCATTTGAATCCTTTGGGTTTATATTACCAATGATTTAAACCTTTTGGAAGACTGTGTATCTCCCACCAGAATGGCTTTTTTAAAGCTTTTACAACTGAAACTGTCATTGCCCCCTTCATTGATACCATTTGCTATCTGCAATTTATCACTCATTTGCTCCCTTTATTGAGGTGACCTTGACCTTGTAATTGGTCTCATCTGTTCGGGCACAGGGTTCTTTTGCAAAATCCAATGGCTTCAAATGGAAGAAATTCCAACACTCTTGGCACGCCAATTGAGGATTTAGCAGCAACACGGATTCAAACTGCATTCAGGGCCTATAAAGTATGTTGATTTTGAAGTTCTACAAATAAGATCATAATTGGTGAAAACTTTTATATATATGCATGTATGCCTTTGATTGCATTGGTGATGGTCATGTCTAAATTATTTTCCTCAGAGAAAACAAGAAACTTTACAATTGTAATTATTATCTGTTACTATTAGAGAATAATCTGTTTTGTTTCTGAGTTGAAGTTTTGCTTTCTTCTTTAGATGATAGTTTACACTACAAAGAATACATGTATGACCTCTTTTAAGATTATACCGGGGTCCATGAACCTGACAACAGATGGTTTGCACACTGCAGAGATATTTGGTCATCGCATCATGTTAATAAGATGTTGACAGCATGCTTGTGTTCTCAGATTCCACCTGATTTTCGTTGTTTGCGTTTGGCAATAGAACCTTCTTGTATTTCAACTCTCTAGCTGCAACACATTTAACTGGATCCTGCATGTTAGTGCATCATTTGCAGTTAATTGAATCATCAAATTGGTGACTGGTGAAGTGACCTTCTCTAGTCTCTTTGAAATGAATTTGTGAAACAATTTCTAAACTGGGAGCAATATAGGCACCAGGCACATGGTATGTGATAATCAATTGATATCATGAACATGTGTCCAACTACGGACTACCTCTCCTGTTTCTGAATTTGTTTATAGGTTGACAATGCAAGTGTAGTTTAGGTTTTTCTCTTTCTCCTTTTAATCCACTTGCAGGTAAGATGTAAGCTCACCATTGAGTTGGTTGAATGGTTTAATAATTTATTTTCGCATGATGCAGGCTAGAAAACAATTACGTAGATTGAAAGGTACTGTAAGGTTACAGGCGCAAACCCTAAACAACTCCGTCAAAAAGCAAGTTACGACAACATTAAATTATCTTCACTCATGGAGCAACGTACAGGGTCATGTAAGAGCTCGCCGGCTCTGTATGGTAACAGAACGCCGTCTTAGACAGAAGAAAATAGCAAATCAACTAAGCTCGAGGCTAAACTACATGACATAGAGGTTAGATCAACAGCCCTGGCTCATGAGACCATGCATGGACTAAGATCTTGACAGCATGCTTGTGAAGGCCGTAAGTCTTTAAACATGTGAATTCATCTAGGAATGCAATTTTAAACATGTTATGGCTGTGGACAATTAGCATCGCCTTATTTTCCTAAGTATTATGTTTTACACTTAATCATCATTTATAAATTAAAATCTTGCCAGGATTCGAGTAAAAGAAGTTTTGACACCTGGAAATCTGTAGGAATGGTCATTTGGCATGCATATTGTGGTGTAGCAGCAGCATCTACAGTAGTTTCTGTTCAGCCAAGTCACTCGTCCATGTTCTGACTGAATCTTCTGTTATACTAAATTGCAACAAATCAATCTAAATGTTAATCACAAGACAAACTATTGTGGGATATGCATGATTTGCAGTGGAGAGCCCCCAACTCTAACAATAATGGGATCGGCAATTACGAGCTTGCTAAAGCTAGTTGGGGTTGGAGCTGGGTGGAACGCTGGATCGCTGTTCGTCCATGGGAAAGCCGCCTCCCTGCTCGGTCCATTACCCCTAAGAAACCACAGAAGAGACAGATAAACAAGGGTGGCAAAAACTCGAATTCACCAAAACCGAAACCATCAGTATCAGGGAAACCCCATCTTTCCAATGAGAAGGAAAGCATGAAGATGAAGCCTAGGAGGTTGTCTTACCCTGGTGCTGAGAAACCAGCTGCACGTCAACAAGGCACCCAAACTGCAGAAGTGAACAACAAAAAGGCAGAGAAAGCGATTTAGCAAGAAGCCAAAGACAAGATATAGTTAGAGCATCCATTTTGTTTTAAAAAATTCTGTTGCCACTAACCTTATCGCCGGCTATATAAGTGTGCAAAATCCTATTTTCTTTTTCACAGGCTTTGAAAAATACATGTATCGACACTACAAAGTTATGATTCTTTACTCTGTGTTTTTTTCTTCCTTTTATCTTCTGTTTCTTATGATAATTGATGAATCATAAATTTTTTTGGTAATGTAAAATTATAACATTTTCAACTTTTAAATAATTATTAATAGGGTAAACTACAACGTAGGTCACTCAATTATGGGTAAAATTACATTTGGTAATTCAATTATGGGTAAAATTACATTTGAGACACCCAATTATGGGTAAAGTTACATTTGGATCATTCAATTATTAACGGTTACATTTGGATCATTCAATTATTAACGGTTACATTTGGGTCACTCAATTATGGGTAAGATTACGTTTGGGTCACTCAATTATGGGTAAGATTATGTTTGGGTCACTCAATTATGGGTAAGATTACGTTTGGGTCACTCAATTATGGGTAAGATTACGTTTGGGTCACTCAATTATGGGTAAGATTACGTTTGGGTCACTCAATTATGGGTAAGATTACGTTTGGGTCACTCAATTATGGGTAAGATTACGTTTGGGTCACTCAATTATGGGTAAGATTACATTTGGGTCACTCAATTATGGGTAAGATTACGTTTGGGTCACTCAATTATGGGTAAGATTACGTTTGGGTCACTCAATTATGGGTAAGATTACGCTTGGGTCACTCAATTATGGGTAAGATTACGCTTGGGTCACCCTTCATATTTTAAAAAGTAAATCAGTTCAGTCATTTTTTCTTTCAAATCATTTGTATACCCTCGTTAACATTAGAATACTTCATTGGAAATTTTTAATTAATCTAATACACAAATTGATATACATTTAATAATTAGGTGACCCAAATATAACCTTTAATAATTAGGTGACCCAATTGTATATAATCTTTAATAATTAGGTGACCCAAATGTATATAACCTTTAATAATTAGGTGACCCAAATGTATATCAAAGTCTACCACACAAGTCTAATAGAAAATGACTGCCACATACATCTTTCCCTTTACTTTTTCCCATTTCGGCACTACTTGGTCTATGTATATCTTGTTTGCCCATTCCTGCAATTGCAAGCAAAGCAAAACCCGATTCATATCAAACTTTATTCACCCATAGTTTTCCCTATCTTCTTTTCTTTGATTAAATCATTCGACAGTTGACTACAAATCCCCTATTTTAGGGGGAAAAAAGAGATATTTGGGTTATGAAATCAAAGAATTTACCTTAGAGTTGTTTATGGTTTAGGAGATAGCTAAAGTGAGTTTGGAGGTTACATCACTATGTGTAAGGAAATGTTTGATTTTTAGGGTTCTTCAAATGGAAATAGAAATATTGGAAATTAAGGAAGATGAGTGGGTGCGGTATAAATTTATTTTATTATATTATAAATTAACGATGTTTAACGAATTAGTGACTAATTTAGACTAAAATTAAAAATTTAATAGTAACATTGAAACAAATGAAAATTTGCTTACTAAATTGAATAATTTATGAATGTTCAATGTTTTTTTGTACTTTACCCTTGAAATAATGAGGGTTAAATTTATTATTTCTTTCGAATTAAAACTAAATTGTTTGAATGTGTAAGAGTAGATGACTACATGTGTTATTATACAAAATATTTTAACAGCCACATCACTTTTTTAACGGTTGTTAACGGGTTAGTGCCTAAATTGAAACAAAACTAAAAGTTTAAGGGTAATATTGAAGCAATTGAAAGTTTAGTTATCAAATTGAATAATAGATCAAAGTTTAGTGACCATTTGTGAACTTTACCCTTAAATTAAAGTGAACGTAGAAATTAGTATAGTAATAAAAGTTTAATTATTTTTTAAATTAAAAAATAAAAAAATTTAAAAAAAATAATATAAAAATAATTTTTTAAAATTTTATTCTAAAAGGGGATAATAACACTTTTGGTCATTAGAATTTCAAAATTAATTAAAATAGTAAATGGTACATTGCAGTACGTATAAATAATGGTACATTACGATACATGTCATTCACCGTAAAATTATCTAAGATAAAGATTATTAAATAACCTAGATTAAATCAAAGATTCCCTTAAACTAACATCTCATTTAAATTTTAATAAGCTAAAAAAACTTTTTATCATAATATTACTCATTTAATATTCTCATTCTCTTGTTAAACTCCAAATTCTAGACAAAAATCCTAAAAACACTAAATTTTAACCTATAAACACTCAACCCTGAAATACTATATACTAAACCCTAAACTTTAATCATAATGTATAAAGCTTAAACTCTAACCATTAATCCTAGACCACTAAATTCAAATAAAGTAATCCTTTGTTTTATTTAATAGAACTACTATTATTTTTTATCGAATTAATAGAAATAATATTATATTAACTACAATAATAGATAGCTGAATTAAATGCTACCATATTAAATGATATATATTGTTTTCAAAGAAAATTTAATTTTAATTTAGATTAATTAACGATTTTTTAACCTATTCCTTGTGGGACAAGTTAGACAAAGACTATAAAAGAGCTTGGGAACAAGTACAATTTCACAACTCCAACGCCAAAATAAATGGCGGAATATAAGTTGCCTCTTATTTCTTCCAAGAAACAAAGCATCGATAAAATCAACGCTTGTTCTGTCTTGGATTATGAAACCCCCTCTATTCATCGGTTTTTCACTTTTGGTCGTGAATTAGGTCGGGGAATTTCTGGGGTTACTTTCCTTTGCACCGAGATTGCCACTGGCATTGAATTCGCGTGTAAAACGATACCCAAAACGAGATTCAAACTCAATATGCTAGTCGAGGATGTTAGGAGGGAGATTAAGGTTCTTCAACGTTTGTCTGGTCAGAAAAATATCGTCAGAATCAAAGGGGTTTACGAGGATAAACTGTTTATTCATATCGTAACGGAATTTTGTCGTGGAGGCGAACTGTGTCATCTAATCAACGAGAAACAGTATTTTAGCGAAAGAGAGGCCGCTGAATTGATAAAGGTTGTCGTTGGTATTGTGAAGACTTGCCATTCTCGTGGGATTATGCACAGAGATTTGAAGCCTGAAAATCTTATATTAATGAACAAAGATGATCTCTTTTCTCTTAAAGCCATTGATTTTGGGCACTCTTGTCTTCTTTAAACCAGGCATGTATTTGATCAAAGTTGTTACTTGCACGACAAGTATTTGTTTTTGCTTAATAAGCCATTGTTTCTCTTTGGCGAAATCTTTGTCATAGGTCAAGTCTTCAACGAGACAAGAGGGACCCTGTACTATATAGCTCCGGAGATGCTTCTTAATAAAGATTATGGACCCGAAGTCGACATATGGTCTGCTGGGGTTATACTGTTTATACTGCTCAGTGGTGGTAGGCCGCCGTTTAATGCAGGTACATATTTGCAAATTATCTGTTGTTGTTGTTGTTGTTATTGCTGTTGTTAATATAACACCAAAGCATTAAATTTGTTTTTTGCTCTATTCTTTGTGAACTTCAGAAACAGTAGAGGGAATGATAGATTTGGTTTCCGGAGGACAAATGGATTTTGAATCTGAACCTTGGCCTCGAAGATCGGATGATGCAAAAGACCTTGTTCGGAAGATGTTACGAACTCGACCGTCTGAACGATTGACTGCTACCGAAGTGCTAAGTATGTATCCTGTTTCGATTTATGATTTCCATAGCTGACTTCAGTTAATGTTTGGTTTGAATGAATTGATTTCAAGTAAAGTGTAGATCAACATTTAACAGTATCTTTTGCTTTTGATTTGTTTCAGGTCATCCTTGGATTTTCCAAAACCAATGCCGGGATAAGTCTCTACTTAAACCGATAAAAGTTTCTGACAGTGAAGTTATGCTCGGACTTAAAAGGAAGGGACGGCGACACTGGAGTCTGGATACTTGGCAAATATCAAGAATAGAAGAAGCGAGTAGAAAACTAATTAGATGAAAGCATGTTTCTGAATATATGTCTAATTGAATTTCAATGTAATTATGTAGAACATGTTTCTGAAAATCTGCTGGAATGCTTTTGTTTGATTTTCTGTTCAAATGGGATTTGATGTGTTAGCATAGCTCAAGTGTCAAAGAAGTTGATTGAATTGATGGCTGAGATTATGAATTTAGAGTCTTTTTTGTTGTTTTATAAAACGTGAAATCATCAGTTGGAGACTTGGATGTCGGATACTGGTTTCTCTCAGTTTTAGTTTAGATGTCGGATATTGGTTTTTCTCAGTTTTAGTCATACTTGCTACTGCTATTGCTTTAGAAGGTCCCTTAGATACACTTATAGACATTAATTTTTGCTTTCGGGTCGAATAGTAAAGGGTCTATTTGGCAAAACCGTTCCGAAATCTGCAGCAGAGAACTTTGTATGTTTTTAGTGCTAGAATTCCCTAATGTACGTCAGTATGTGCTCTAAGTAATTTGGTTTATTTCTCGCTAGCACCAAGCAGGCAATACAATGTCTTGTTAAGATTGCAACGGTTTAGTGAAGTTTGAAGTTTGAAGTGATAAAGTGATAATGTTTTCTATTATTCTTGTGTTTTTCACTCATGAAAACAACTATCTTTGATCCATCTTACAAATAAAGTCTAGAAAACAGGGCAGAGCCAGAAATTTATTTTAAGAATGTCATCTTTTTAACGAATTTGAAAAGTTAATTATTTATAGAGATATGTCATTATATATAAAAAGGTGACATTTTATTTATTTTTATATACAAATTATGTAAGAAAACAATTTCAAAATTTTTGGAGTGTCATTTTATTTATTTTTATATACAAATTATATAAGAAAACAATTTCAAATTTTTTAGATGTCATAAGACATCTCATACATGCATAGCTATCTTTCTTTTGACACATCAACGCAATTTCAAACAGTATATCGACACGAAGTGCTAGATAATTTCTTTTTTCTTTTTGCTTGTTAATGTATAATCACATATATCATGTAATAAAAATTCATCAAATTCATAGAATATAATAAATATAACATATAATATAGAGGTTCTATTTTTTTAGTTTTAACATTCTGCCACCAAAATTTAGCAAACATAGCTTCTATTTCACTGCATAGGGTTTTAGGCAATAAAAAACAAGACATTGCATATAGTGGGATAGCCTGCAACACATACTTTATGTATACATCCTTACCACCCATTGATAATGATCTTGTAGACCAGCTTGTCATACTAGTTGAACATTTATCCTTTATGAATGCTAAAGAAGCCTTTTTATTCCTGCTCACCATAGATGGAAGGCCCAAGTACTTATCAGGACTCTCTTGGGTCGTGACTTATAGTAACATGCAAGCCTTTTGTCTACCAAAAGAACAAGGTGGCATGGGATTTCGTGACTTGGGCAGATTTAACATTGCAATGTTGGCTAAACAGGGGTGGAGATTACTGACTAACCCAGAGTCCTTAGTTGCAAGATTTCTAAAGGCAAGGTACTTTTCAAATTCAGAATTTCTAGAGACTAACCTAGGCTCTAGGCCATCTTATATTTAGAAAAGTATATGGTGTACAAGAAAAACTTTAGAGATGGGTCTTTACTGGAAAATAGGAAATGGGAGGGGCATTTTAATTTAGAATTGTTTCTGGCTACCTACACTACCTTTGAGACGAATCAGGACTTCTAGAATTACGGGTTTGGAGTATGTCTCTGATTTAATGCTACCAAACTCACAGGAATGGGATACTAATTTTATAGTTGACAGTTTTGATGATGAGGATTCAAGTATCATTCTATCTATCCGTCTGCCTAATACTACAACAACTAATGCTTTAGCATGGATAGGAGAGCATACATGGTCTTACACAGTAAGAAGTGGTAATAAGCTCTTAATTCAGAGTCAGCTATCTGATGAATACAAGCTAAGATACGCATTAACTTGTGGAAATTTTCTTCAAACTACATACCAAACATGCACAATTTATTCATGAAGAGACTTTCAACACATAATCTGTGTCCTATATGTTCTTCTCAACCAGAAACAACCAGTCACATAGTTTGGAAGTGCAATTATATCAAGCATATTTGAGAAACACTACATGTTACATGGCCTAATGACATCGAAAATGTAACTTTCTGGGATTGGCTGGAATGTCAATTTGAAAACAACAACAAAGAAAAGCATGCGGTGATTACAGTAACAATATGGGCAGTCTGGTTTTCGAGAAATAAATTATTACATGAAGGGGTCCAGCAAAGTCAAACTGTGATCATTACCTTTATCAGAAGCTATCTTGGTAAATTGCAACAGCTTTCGGCTCAGCTTAACCATCCTCATACCCACGCAGATGAACAATGGCAGGCCCCTCAGATTCCAGATGTTAAACTAAATTTTGACGCGAGTTTCTCCTAGCAACAACAGAAATCGTGGTCAGGATTAATAGTATGAGACTCATCAGGAAATATTTTGGGTTATGCTTACCGGGCCAGTTAGAACATCTTCTCCCCATTTGAAGCAGAAGCTCAAGCCTTGGTTCATGGTCTGGAGTTTTTCAGAGATCTAGGGCTTCAAGACATTGTGGTTGAAGGCGATTCTAGGGCTGTGATCAAGAGAGCAGTAGACAGAGGGTTAGACAGGTCCAAAATCCGTCCTTTCATTATCGATGCAAAATAAATGGCCCAACATTTTAGAAAAGGCAGATTTACCTTCATCGGTCGGAAAGAGAATCAAGCGGCGCATGCAATGGCAGGTCTAGGTCGACGAGGCTCTAAAAACTGATATTGGGTGGAGGAGGCACCGGCGGAAACTATATCGGCGGCTGATTTTGACCGTCGTTTCATCGACCCACCATAAATCTCGGTCGAAGCTCCGATTTCTTGGGCAAATCTCATACTTTGGCCCATGATTTCATCTCCATTTGGTTCCGAATCACCACTGCTTTATCAACATCATCGAACCACTTGGATCAGGATCATCTGGCTTTACTTATTTTTCGTCTTTTAGTCTTTGGTATTTTCAGACATTAACTTTTTGGTTCCGTGTGGCTTTTTGTTTTCCAGTTTTGTTTACACGTTTTGTCTTTTGTTTTTAATCGAATAAATGCCAGGTGGTACCTAACTTTCAAAAAAAATATAGAGGTTCTATTATTAGCTTGGGCTTAGAAACGTAAGATAAGGTAACTCATAAATCCAACGAATTGGTTACTCGCAAGTCAATCAAACGTTTACTTTTTTTCGTAGTTGCATAAGAGGTTTTGTTTTTTGTTGTTACCCCTCCTTTTTTTTAAGAAATTACTTAGTCATCTAGTAACCTATTAGTTGATAGTATTAGATATAGAAAAAGAAAAAAGTAAAGAATAAAAAAATTTACTAATCAATATTTATGATGCGGCCTTTTTTGTGTTTTTGTATTAGATCTAAAGCGTTTTTTTTTAACTTAACTCCAAAGATGATGAATCATTTTTTTTTAACTTTTGGCTTGCGCTCTATTTTTGTTAATACTGTTTAAAATGATTGATGAATCAAAAAAATTATTGCTCAGCCAGTCAGCCCATGATTGGGAATATGACAACAAACTTGTCCCACACTTGCATCGGCTGACTTCCAGTTTCACCATAATTTTGAAATTTGAACCTATAAGTTGATGAATATTCATTTGCCATGGCAAACTCAAGTATATTCAATGGTGAAGCCAGCAGACCACTATATATGATATATATAGTGGTTTTGACATGTGCTCCAATGTTTTAATAAAAATATTACATGACATAAGATCCAGTTCTAATAACGACAAAGCAATTGATTAAAGCTGTCTATTATTCTCATCATTACTTTTATTTTTAATTAAGTTCTGCTTTAGCCTTTAGTCTTTAGAAGAAGCCTAGAAGACGTGACTCTTGCATGCATCCAAGTGGATATGTGCCAAAAAAAGATAATCGAAATTGGATCGGAGTCCGAGTGAAGATAAAAAAAAAAAACCTTTGACCGTGAGTAATTTACATATTACCCGTCTATAGTTGGGCTATAAAATCCACATTTTCACTATTTCTACCATTTTTCATTCTTTAGTCTCTCATCAAAAAAATGTTTTAATATGCTCATGAATGAATCTAGATCAAACCCCTTCACCCCTTTCCTTCCTCCACGTCAGATCGAACTAAAACAAAACCTTATATTTTTCCTCGTCAGGAGAAGTATATTCACCGCATGAGATTGTCGAAATGAACCCTTAATCCTTAGAAACGACCGGGAAATTTTTTTGTCTCTCTATTTTTTTTGAGTTTTTGTTTGCTTTTTCTAGCTTCCTTTTTCGGGTCTCTTTGCAGGTTTTGTGTTTGAATTTTGTGCGTAGATTTGCTATTGAGTAAGGGTATTTGTGATTTCGAAAAAATCGATGCCGGGTCGAATTTTAATCTACGTTTTGGGTGGATTCAGAACGGGTGAAATATCAGAAAACATAGTCAAGTCGGGATCGGATGGAAGTATGGAATTCTGGAGTAAGAGTCAGAGTGGCCAAGAAACCAATGCATCTTCAATTTCAGGATATGAATCAGGGGCTCAACTACAAAGTTATTCCTTGCTTGTGAAGTCCTTTTCATTTACTTTTGGTTGAAAAATGGGTTCATTTTCATTGAAACCACGGAAAGCAACGTATATATTATACTAGTACTTATTATTCCAAGCTTGGACAAACAATAAGACTGCAGAGTCTATAACCATTTCAGTACAGAGATAAGAGATGATTTGTACAAAAACCTCTACGACTCAAAACGTCTTAGTCAAAAAAAAAACTGATGTAAATCACCTGGCCGTACTGATTTCATGTATTCTCTGACGATGAAAGAAATAAAACTGACATAAGAATTGCTTTGGACAGCGAAAAGCAACTTTGTATCATTGAGATAAGAGTCAGTCCATTATCTATACATAATATTAGAGTGTAACATGTAAGCTTATCAAAGCAATACTCCGATATAGCACAAACTTGGCCTATAGGGTTGACTTTAATTACTAGTATGATGGGTCATACAGCACCCAAGAACACAACAAGGCCACCTGCCATCATCAGCGTGCCACTTAATTAGATATAGCACAAACCTAGTTGCCTTTCTTAAATGCTTTGAACATTTTGTCCCACTCTAATAAAAGACAAATTGAAACATACAACAAATATTACTCAAAGCATTTGTATGCGCCACACACATTTGCAAGTATGAATATGATTCAGGCATATTGGATTTCATAATAATCATTGTATTGGAGAATGATCGTCAATTACATTGATTGGTCAACTAAAAGTATATCCTCAATTTCTTTGCTCTATATATTTACACCACCTCTTTCCATATTGGATAAACACCCACATATGGCTAGCTTGCGGTTCTGTGCATGCCTGGTCTTACTCATATGCTATGCAGTTTCGAGGTCTGAAAGTCGCCTTCTCAATCCATACATTGATGGAAGGAAGGCGACTAGGTCTTTCCGAGCATTGTCCACTACTGCTGCTTCAGGTAAAGTGTACCACTTCAGTGTACCAATCGTAGACGAAGACACGAAGAAGCTGTACGAGTCGAAACGTCTTAGTCCTGGAGGTCCTGATCCGAAACATCACTGATCAGCGAAGGAAGAGGGTATAGGAACACAAATTTTCATTTCAAACTGTTGGTTGAACAGAATGCGTGTAATTGATCTATAACTAATGGTTCAATTATTAAGAATATACTGCACATGTCTTTTAGTTTTACTATAGCACATATTGCAATTTTGATTTTTTTTTCTCTACAAGCTAAGGAAGAGGGGCTGTACAGGATCAAATCGGAAATCCAGTGCTAATCAGTAGATCACCCACTTTGTCGACTGTATTTTGGTAATTGGTAGTTATACTTTAAAAAATGAGATAAAATCATCTATATTAGAAAAATGTTATATTTTAAATTAATGTAACATCTTAATTTTATAAATTTTTCTATAAAAATAAAAAAATGCAATCCACATGACTATACCATATAGTATGGTTAATGAAAATTTAGAATCCCTGGCACTCTCTTGTTTTATTAGAAAATATAATTCTTGCAAAAGTATGTTTAACAAAGAATTTCTTTGGTTTTGAATTTAGAATTTCTTTGCAAAGAATTTAGAATCCCTGGCCTTTACGTACATTTGTGCAGGAAGCAGATTGAATCTGCTAGCAGTGAGCTCAAATCGAAACTTGTGCGAAGTTAATTAAGAATTGGTGGCTTTGGATATAACATCGTTACCCAATAAAAACATAATGTAGAAAACATAATTGGAGTATGAAACAAAAAAGTAATCAAGACGTGATAATAATTGTGTTAATTAACAATCTATATATATTGACATATTAAAATTTGCATTAATATATGTAGTACTACTGATTAATTTGGTTGTTTGGTGATCTGTTGAAGTAGGGTTTAGGTCATATCAGATTAAAAATCCGGCAAGTACATAATAAAGTATTAACCCACACAAGGAAGTAGAACAAGAGAGTAGTTAGGTCTGGTAGCTTAGTTTAGACTTTACAGTCCAACATTCACTTAGCAATTCTTATATAAGACTAGTTGGTTTTTGTCTTCATACAACCTGGATAGGTGCTCAAGACAGATCTGAGTAGTGATTACTTTAACCAGCTTACAAATGCCATTTTAGGGTTTTGAATATGGAAATGAAATTGTGGAACATTGAATGGAGAAGCCTTTCCGCTCTCTATCTTCTTAATTTGATGGTTTTGAAGGCAAGTAGCCAATTAAAATGGTAGACTTTTGCTGCTTTTTCAAACCTAGAAAGGTGCTGCCATCTCTATAATATGCACGTATATATGTTATTAGCTAATAAACATGCATAGTTAGAAAGCATGATGACCTACTAAGTGAGGTAAACGAAAGCAATTTTTTATGCATGTTTGGATAAGATAGCATCCGCCGCCATTACCAGAAGTGGAATCACCCCAGGCACCAGCTACAATTGGGTCTAGTAGCTATAACGAGAACGTATAATTAATCCCGTTCGGTAAATTAGCAGATTTAAAGGTTTTTTTGGTTGAAATAAAAGTGAAGTCATAATCATCATTCATTCATATAAAAGTAGTTATAACCTTTTGATGTCATATACTCTAAATGGATAATAACAATTTTTTTTTTTTGAAGGGAAGGGGACTCTAGGAGAAGTAAGAATAGAAATCATATGCACCTTTTTGATGGCCTTATGTATGCTTCACATTAAAAAATTAAGTTTAAAATTAAGGTTAGAGTTTAGAGAAGTAGGGGCATATTGTATTTTTTAAGGCTTAGGGGTTTATGGTTTAGAATTTATTGTTAGAGCTTAGAATTTAATTTTTTTAGTGTTGGGACATACAAAGACACCGAAAAGTGAGTCTAAAACTCATAACCTAAAAGAATATAAAGTAACAAAAATAAACAACTTGTCCAACCGGCCAGATGTGCTTGCTCAACAGTTTTTTTAATTAAGTTATATAATAAAAAAATAATAAACATCAATTCATTTAAGATGTAATGATGCATGGATAAAATTGGTATCCACAAGAACCAAAATCGACCCAAACCCACAATCATAATCAACATGTAGTTAATTTTTAGGGTAAAGTACATAAATGGTTATTAAACTATATCTAAAAATATAAAATTGTCACTAAACTTTTAAAAATTACATAGTGGTCATTATAATTTAGTTTTTATTACAAAATAGTCACTGGGCCGTTATATGTCGTTAACTGAGAGACGTGGCAGTTACGAAAATTTTTCTAATAACATATTTAATCCTCAACATTGACACATTCAATCAAGTTGGACATCAATAATGAGGGTTAAATTAGGAATAAATTGATTAAATGTGTCAGCATGGAGGTATTAAATTTTATATCATTCAAATTTCTGTAACCGTCACGTCATCCAATTAAACAGTTAACGACTTAGTGACCATTTTATAACAAAAACTAAAATTTAGTGCTCGTTATATAATATTTAAAAATTTGATGACCATTTTATATTTTTAGAGACAGTTTAGCTACAATTTATGTACTTTACCATAATTTTTATTTTTTTCCTTTATCTGGTTAGAAAAGACGAGACCTACCCATATCAAGTTTGTCAATCTGCTAATCCAAGATGCACTTGGACTTTGTTAAGCTTCTGGTTCCATGTGTTATTGGGTTTGGATTTAAGTGCTTATGGGTTGTGTAGGCCTTAGGTTGCTTTTAAATCCTTATTTGTAACAAAAAAAAGTGTTTATGGGTCCTGGTCGGGCCAGTCCGTTTGCATATTTATTTTATTATTTAAAAATATTTGGAAAAGTATTTTTATTATGAAGCATAAATAATTTTTTTATTAAATCATTATTAAGTTTATAGAGTGATTGTTTGCAGTTCTATCATGTCGGTGGTATGTTCATATGTTGATATTTTTTTAAATGTCCATCAATTTCGTATGAAATTATTAACTTAATGTCGAAATTTACCCAATATTTCTACTATGATATCAATAATCTGATCCTACCCCTGTTACAAAGAACTCCCCTGGAGAGATCTTTTCCTAAGTCATAATGCTACACAAGCCCAAGATTCCAAGTTCTACTATGGTGGTATAAACCGTATGTGAGTTTATCAAAAATTAAAAAATATAATAGATACTACTATGATACCATGCACATTACAAATGCTATCATAAATTGAAAGTTACATTTGATTTAAAATATTATACATATAATATACTATTTGGTCTATAAAAATCTAAATAATACAAATTAGTTCAAAAAATTTTGTATTACATATGCTTCTATATTATAAATACTTCATATAATAGTTTTTCTTTTTTATTTTACATGGATTTTGGTCGCGTACATTCTTATCGACATGTCATGCATGCACAATAATAAAAGTTGTAGTATATAGTTGATCAATCCTATATGATTCTTAATTATATTTTTTAGCGGATTGATTTTGAATCTGTTACAAGGTATTTAATTGTAGAACTATATATATATATATATATATATATATCTTTTGAAATATACAATTACATATATTTAAAATGTGAAATAGAATAATTATAATATGGAAATTATATACTTTAATACAACATTTAAGTGTAACTAAAAAAAATAGGATGGAAATCATCTGCCCTCAAAGTATGCCCCCATTTGTGCTCCACTTTAAAATAGTGGGTTTAGGGTTTGGGGTTTGAGGTTTAAGGTTGGGGATTAGAGTTATGGTGTATGGAATTAGGGGTAGTGTGTATTTTTTAGGGTTTAGGGTTTGAGGTTTAGGATATGAAAATTAGGGTTATGGGGCAAGATTTAATTTTTAAGTATTTTTAGGCAGGGGGCATAGAACTCATGGTTAGGGGGCAGGAGATTTTTACCCAAAAAAGTATATATACAAAAGGGATGGAAATCCTCTACTCCTTTTCGGTGCCCCTACTTATGCCCCCACACTCAAAATTAGGTTTAGGGTTTTAGGTTAGAGATTATGGTTAGGGTTTATGGAATTTAGGGTATAATGTATTTTTTTGGGGTATATGGTGTAGGGTTTAGTATTTAGGATTTAAGGTTAGGACTTGGAATTTAATTTTATTGTGTTTTTTAGTGTTGAGACATAAGTAAAAGCACCGAAAAGGGGCAAAATTTTTTTATCCATACAAAAGTGTATATGCATCGTCGAAACAAAACATATATGCAAAAGTAAAAGATGGATTTGATTACTTTTGTCTTCAAACGATAAATAAATCTTTCTGTTATATTTCAACTGGAAAAAAAACTTCTCTTCAATTATTCAAACTTGGTACAAGTTTGGCAACAACTTAATACACTCTATATAGCTTGCCAAGTAGCTAGTTTCTCAGCTATATATTCTCCACATGCATGAGAAATTATACTGAAAAATAATAGAGCCATTACCTTAACCACATTGTCCCCTTCAAGTGCTGATGTCTAGGGAAATGCCGGCGGTTGATCGAGCAAACTAGTCATGTATAGGGTCTGGTCCTCCGGGGAAATTCTTGATGCATCCGCCCATACCCTCTCATTCTTCACTGCAGACAAATCGTAGCCTGCCAATGCTTTTATAATGGAATGGCTATCCATCCTTTTCTGCATTGTCCTACGCCCACCATAACTCTTTGCTTCTGCATTGTTAAATGTATTTCCTGACAAAATAAGAAAGATGAATAGGGAAGCCTGGTTGACGGTTGAATTTGGCATTGCTAATATAAGCTGAATATACTGAAATCCGGTGAAACTGGTCATCAGTAGTAGCAGAAAGGATCGCAGTGGCAGTGGTGTTTTATAGTAACATAATCCATTTGCAATATATATATATAGTAGGACCAAAATTTCACACATCAGGAAATATTAGTGATCAAGTTGGCAAATCCTGAAGGGACATTTGTTTTTGTTATCTCCTCCATCACTACATAATTTAATTATCCCACAAACTACATAAAGGCCGAAGCATTTGTCTCTGGTCCCCACATGAGCATACCCTATTATTTATATATCAGCTCGATTGCTCATTTCCCATTAAAACTTGCATGCACAGTCATCATCTTTAATATCCGAGTAGGACTGGGGGCGTGTGCTTAAAAAGACAAAACGTCAGCAAAGTTGAGCAAAATGTTAAGAGGATACCAAATCCTTGAACTACGAGACAAGAAATAGACAACTATTGCCAGAATTCCATTGAAGTCGTTCTTGCATTTGATTTTTGTCTTTAGTTCATCCAAAAGCGAGTGACTCTGAGAAACGAATGCTTCTTTGCGCACTTTACATGTTAGGACATAGTGTCCTACGGTGTATATATATAAAATATGTAACGTACACAGCACCTATTTGATTCCCGATTAGGTTATTTTTGTTGCTAATCCAACTTGAATTGCTTTAGGTCCACGCTGACTCGTAACTTTTTTCCACTTAGCTTCAATCTTTTTACGTCTCTATAATCACTTTAAAAGAAGTTTGGTTCTAATTTCTTGTTCTCTTTGACAAACATCCTTGGAACTTTATAATTGGTTTTGTCAACATACGACCGAATGATGTTGCAGTTTTTGTCTTTCTAAATTCAAAACAAGTATATAGACCCCTATGATTTTCTGTCTAATTTGGACCGACTCGTGTCAAACACATGTTTAATATTTTTACTCTTAATTCTCAAACCTTTAAAATGTATTGTTTTAATCAATTAATAATACATTAAACTTTTTCCCAAATGGTTTTGATAAAGGAATACACATGGAAATAGTGGTCATTTATTTATATGATATTCGAGAGGTCAAGCATGAAAGATGTTCGAATAGCTAGTTTCTTAAGTTCTCTCCTTCTGTACCCGCAAAAAAAAGTAAAAGATAATCTATGACGGTGTTACTTTTTTTCATCGGTACACGAAACATGTTCAAAAATTCAAAATATAAAATATTTTTTATGTTTTGAATTTAGAGAACATAAAAAGAGAAATAGAGGAAGAACAAGAAGGTGTTGATAAGCAATTGATCTAAACTTGATTTAAGTTGTGAAATATAGTTGTTGTTGATGAGAATGTAATGAAATAAAAACTGTATGTAAATTAAGACACTGATAATGTTGAATCAATGAAAAATTTCAATCATCCAAGAACACAATAAAGAAGAGCAACAGAAAAGTAAGGCTATAGACTCTTTCTTAAAACAGGGTTGAAGGTCTGAAATCACTGAACTGTTAAAAGAACTATTGTGACATGATCAGGTTAGTGCCGTATGTAAATTTGTATCATATACTATATTCATCTTTTTATCGCGACAATATCCTAAGTTGTATTGTTTATTTTTGGGTTTTTTTTTTCTACCAGGATGAATGAGTTTATTACTGCTAATAGTTGATGTAACAGTCGGTAATCTGAATCTTTTATGCCTTATTAAACTTTTAGAAGTCTAGAAAGTAATAATCTCACATTTCTGCGAGTATCCTACGATCAGAATATAAAAACTGAAAAACCAGAACATTCTCATTCATATCTGCCAAAGATAGTACAAGCATATATGTAAACAGCGGAAAGCAAAAGATTTGATGTTTAGTGTCCCTGTTTTCTCAAGTGGAATCCACATTTTGATGCTCTTATCTTTCATTAGAGGAGATGGAGAAAAAATATGAGGCTTTAACTAGAAGGAGATATGAAGTCTGTTCCCACAAAAAAAGCCCTAGTTATTTACGATGATGGTGCGGGTCTGGTCCCCCTGGACTTGTTCTCTGGGGATGTACATACCCGTTTCTCTTAGCTTCTTCGTTCAGGTACTGTCTCAATGCCTCTATGGGTTGTTTTACGTTCGTCTTCTCTACCAAGGGCCGACTCTCACAGCCTGCAACCAAAACTAAAATCAAGGTGATCACGCATACCAGACACCTACAGATAGACATTGTTGCTTTGTCGTATGGAAAGTTTAGAGGCTTTCCGTATTTATATACTTTGATTACAAAGTGGAGGAGGGGATTGTGAATCAATCACTCGTGTGTAAATTGACATCCGACAGGTAAAGGGGAGTTGATCTCATGTTGGCATTTGGCTGCTTGTGAGTTTGTGGAATACTAAAACTCCATTTTTGTCTGTTACTGGTTCTGATTTTGATTTACAAGGTTCGCAACTTCACATGGATAACTCAAGAATACGTCACTTGCATGTTAGGCATCATGTGGCTGCCATGGAGGATTATTAGTGGATAAACCACACCGACCAATGACGGATGATAATGGAAAAGCTTGATAAACAAACTAACTAACTTTTCATTAAACCGATTCCTTGAGGTAATTAAAGTAGATGTCACCGGTTTATCATTTATTGGTAAGGACCTCAGAGCTGGATAAGAATAAGATAAGCTTCACATTCATATAGATCAACAATCAACATCTTACCGATAAGCAGCTATGGATATTTTACTGTCATTGGTGACACAGCAAGGGCTGGAAAGTTGCCGATGACATTAGCCAGTTAAAGTTTACTCCTCTGACGAAGGTACAATAGAATCCCAGACTCCCAGTTGTTCAGATGCTGGTGGGTGGCTATTGGCTAATGACTCAAGAGAAAGCCTGATTTGAACCGTTAAATGAGAGCCAGACAAAATTAAAAAGAGCCTTAATTTTCCCTTACTCGATAGTTAAGTTAGGCCTAGACTTTTTCAATATTTTTTTACTTCCCCAACATCTTACCTGCCCATATCATGTGGGTGCTATTTGTTGTTAACATCAAAAGTAGCGCAAATGAAACAAAAGAAGTGACTAATTTCTGACTAACAATGAGTTGTCCATTAGTCTTTAGAGTATCAACAAATGCAGACTTGAGTTTTGGATTCTTTTGATTCTCCAATCCAAATCGTAAATTCCACTTCATAAAATGCACGCCGGGTATTTCTCTCCAGTAAGGGATTTGAATTAGACCCAGCAATGTCTCATTAGTCATTTCTATCAAGGGTTTGGGCCAGGGTTTTAAATTGCGGTCGCGGTTGCGGCGTTATATAAAGGTTTCGGACAAAAGCGGTTGAATTGCGACTATCGCGGACCGTTTTTTACCCCAATCGCGATTTCAGACGGCCGTGCAACTGCTATATCGCGGCCAATATCGTGTTCGCGGTCCGCTTTTTAAATCCCTGGTCTGGGCCTTCCTTTTTGTTAATAGCCAATTAGCCATAGGGTAGAGTAAGGACAAGGATTATTTTGGCCTTAATCAACGTCCAATACTTGGGACAAACTTTAAATTTTGTATATATTAGATAATTCTTAAAAGCTACCAAACAAAACTGAAACCTTGTTTCTTGTCCTTATATTCCCTTCCACTGTTTGTCACTTCGTATTCTTAATATTTCTAGCCACACATACGAGCATGGATGCAGCTGTAAACAATTAAACCATCTTTTTTCCATTAAACTATGCAGTCCTGTAGAAGTTTGTGCACTGCTCAGTGCTCAGCTCAACTTTCTGCTTTTACCATTGCAGTGCAGGTCAATATTTGAAAACAAGTTTGAAGTAAATTTAAAAAAGACATAAATGGTCTTTGATTCAAGCATACAAAGTCCACTTGGAGGATCCTGCAAACCATGTTAACTCAAGAGCTGGTCTCATATTAGGGCATGTAATTGTATGTGCTCAAATAAAAAAGGCTGTAAGAAACAAAATAATATTTCCTCGGGGTAAAAAAGGATATCCATTCTATTACAGCACCAATTCTAGATGACAAAAAACCTTTTTTAAATCAATTTGTTATTACTTTTTGGCATTGAGAATGTATAGTTATATAGCATTGTCTTTCCGTCCCATAATCAGCAGAGAGAAACAAAGATAGAAATAGAATAAAGCTCCATGGTTGAGTTGCTCTTACTTTAGCTCCATAACAACAATATCTTTTAAGTTACAAATATTCGACACCCAACTTGGACGATTTGTGGTGGAACTGGAAGTGGGAGTTTTGATATCTATTCGTACATTTAATTCTCAGTGCTGCTTGAAACGTCTAGGGAAAACTTAGGTTCGTAATATTTTTCAATTCAAAAGAAAAATTAAAAAAGTACTTCCACTCTGCAGACATGTATACGTACTACTTGGTGCAGGAAAGATAAAATAAATATTGTAATAATTTTGAACTTTATACATGATCACTCAAACCTATGGTGGATCCAAAAAAAATTAAAATGGGAGTCTAAAAAACGTGGGTGAACTGCTGTTCACGACTGAAAAAACGGAAGGCAGCTATTGGTGATTGAGGTAAGTTTAATTTCACATTATTTTTTAATCAACAATGAAACCACAAAACATATAAATCAAGACACAAAATTTTTACGTGAAAAACCCTTTAAATCAAGAGTAAAAACTACAATACTTTAGTATTCGATCAAAAGTTCTACTATAATCAAATGTTCAGCTAAAAGATTACAATATCCAACCAACAATTCTAACAAGACTAGTAACAAGTAATGTTTAGCAAATAAGAGAGAAAATGAGATTATCGTCACAAAAATGAAGCTATTGAAAAAATTCAGATTCTTGTTACTACAAGGCTTGATGAAAATTTTGATCGTGTAAAATCAAGAAATCCAAATCATCTAGTTGTTGTCCAAAAATCAATTTAATCAAACTACGAATAAACTTTTAATCGAAGAATTATCAAAATTGATCAAAAGTTTTAAAACTGTTTTTTTTTCTCCATATTTTTCTCTCTCAAAAATTTGTTTGAGCTCTCTCTTTTAATTTTAATTCTACCGTACACTCTAAGTCTCTAGTCTATATTTACACTTTCATTCATACAAAAACCAACTTAAAAGGTTCACAAAGTCAAAAAAAAAAAATTGTGACGGACAAAAAGTAGAAGAAATAATTAAATGTGCAATCATCATGGAATTATAAGGTTCACGCCACGTACAGGTTGGTCTTTCCCACATAGTAGAATCAACCCTCAATTTTTAAAATTTAATATTAGGTTTTCTTTTGTAAATGGGTATGAAAAAAATTAACTTCTTTTTTCCTTTGAAGACTAAAACTTATGCTTGAAAAATCCCTCCAAATAATAGGTATAAACTGTGCATATTTGGAGGGCTTAACAGATCTGCCACCGTTAATAAGTAACATAATTTCTCGATATTTTTTTGGAACAAATTTTACTTAAGGGAGAAAGAAAGAGAAATATAAAATTCTCTAAATCAAGGGCAAAAGTTGGGGGAGGGGGGGATATACACATAGGAGCATTTTACTATTTTCATGGGTTCTTCTTCCTAACTAAACGTTGGCCCAAATAAGATGTGAAAGCGTTGATTGATAAAGGCCCAACAATGTGCAGGAGAAAAAAAAATTTGTATAGTCTTTTTTTTTTTATCTTGAAAAGATACTAAATTGTATTAAAATAAAAGAATGTATGATTGTAAAAATGCAAGCACACAAAGAAAGGAAATTAGAGATTATGTCGACTAAAATTTTAGACAAAAAATACAATAAAATCGAAAACCTAGTCGCACTGATAGTCAAATATTTTTTTGAATTTGAAACTCATCATTCATAGCAATCCAGTAACCGTCAATAGTACTTTTTTGTGTAGTTAATGGTGTTGTAACTTGTAATGATTAGACTTGAGTAAAATATTAAAAAATTTAGGTGTGAGCGACACTCAATTCAAAAAAAATAAATTTTTTAATTTATTCGACGCGAAAGAAATGTAATTCAACTCAAAAAAAAAGTTATAGCTGCAAACGTTTTAAGTTAAATGCTGAGAGCAGGGGCAGGGGCATTTGTTGCATTGTCAAATACTTGGGCTGCTGCTGCTCGGAAGGTAACTAGTAATCTTCGGAAATATGTAACCCAGATTGTAAAACTGCTGCATGAAAATCCAATCCAATCCTTGGAAGCATCTATCTACTCCAGCCCAAACTCAGGAAGGTGGATCAACCCCTCCATCTTCTTTTGTTTGAAAGCACATTTTACAGCATACTCAAATTATTTTTAAGTACTGACAAGTGACAAGTGTTTAAATAAGATGTATATTGTTCCTCAATTTTGTTAAAATATTTTCTGATATGTTTTTTATTCTATTTTTTTATAATATCCACTTAATTTTTATTAAAATTATAGAAAATATCACAATTACAACGCATCCAGGAAAGAGACCAAAACCTCTTACAATCCATATACAAAGAAAAGTAAATACTTTCATAGAGATAATCATACCATTAAAAGCAAGAAGCTTTTATGAACCTTCTTCTCTCTATCCAATCGAGACGCATAGCGGATGAGAAGGGAGTGATGAACGACCCAAACTATCATGCAGAATGTTCCGCTACTTAGGACTGATTACATCGTCAAACAACCATCAACTGAGTGTGGATCTAACTTTTCATGACCACCGACAAAATTATAATTAGAAACTAACGTCGTTAAAATTTCTGTGCGAGCAACAAATGACCGCTAAGGTTTACTAAAATTGTGCCACAAAAACAAATGAAACAAACCACAAAACAAAAACCACGTCATAAGGATAGAAAAAACGTGTGTTACAAGATAAAAAAAATACGTGCCACATAAATTCTTACTAGAGTTATGCTGAATACTTCAATTCCACTATTATTTATTAAAAAAATCAAATTTAGCCGAAAAGCGTTGTCGGATAAATTATTGTAGTTTCAATTATTCATTGGAACAGATTCATCCCTACAAATCCAATTATACTATTACTGATTTCTGTTCTCAGCAAAAGAATAACAACAGCTCTGATAATTAAAAAAAGAATAACAACAGCTACATTGTCCACCTAATGCTTACAATTCAAGATATGAGTGGCAAATTTGGCATTGCTCTTTTTCATTATAGCGTGATCTCGGAAGAAACCGGGACTAGGTTAATCACGGGGCAAGTAAACAGACCAGGTGGAGATTTGGTATTGGTTGGTAATCGCTTCCCTTTCAAAAACTGTGGAGTGGCATAATGTAAACGGCACATACGTCTGCACCCCCCATTTTATATAATTATTTAATCTATCCATTTATAAAAGCCCAGTTTGTCTTATTTCTTGTTCTACTCCGCCAAACATTGTTATATCAGAAGCGATCGATAAAATCAAGGGGAAAAAGAAAAGAAAAAGAAAAAGCAAGGAACAAAGTTTGAGTACTAGGAGCAAGAAACAGATATGTGTTGCTGCTGTGGCGATGATTGCGAATGCAGGCCCTTAGGCTTCCTGCTGGGTTTGCCCTTTGCTTTTCTATCCCTCCTCATCTCCATAGTCGGCATAATCGTCTGGGTTGTAGGGTTAGTTAGTCTCTCCTTTCTTTCTTCTTCTTTTCTAATTTTTACTGATTTGATAAATTCTTGAATTTGATGATGGCAGATTGGTGTTGACTTGCATCTGTCCCTGTTGCTTGTGCGTAACCATCATAGTAGAGTTTGCACTTGGTTTGATCAAGGCTCCGATTCTGGTCATGAAGTGGTTCACCTCTAAGATCCCTTGTTAGAAATTATATCGATTTCTACTTCATGATTGTACTGATTTCATTTATGCTTTTTTTTTTTGTTATATAGTGGTAATCAGTGTTGATTTCTAGATCATGAATTCTTCTCTATTCAGTCTTGATTTATCATGAATTTTTGTTTAATTCAATTTTTAACCTCTATGATATTTCCCTTCAAAAACCGGTACGAAATTACTAGATGGATCATGCTCATCACGTCATCCATAGTCATATAACAACATTAATTCATTTTAATGTAACTTTCAATTAACTATCAACTCTTTAGTTATGTGTAGGAAAGAGGTAAAGAGCCCACCCCCTTGTGTCCGGGTGGCAAAGGTAGATGTTCATCATTCTTTGGGACCCGGGTTCGAGCACCGATAATGCATGTTGTATGTGTCGTCTTTAAAAATACTAAGAAAGTTGAACAGATACTACCCTTGCACCACACCAGCATATTCAAAATATTATTTATTGGGTTTTGTAGTATTTAGTTTTTTTTTGGGTAAGTTTAAGTATTAAAATGGAATTTGAGATATAATTCAAAGAAAAATTTGTCGTTTTACTTGATTTTTGGGGGAAAAAAGAGTCAAATAAAGGTAGAGATGCAGCTCTAAAATCAAACTAGAATTAAAAAGAGTTATAGAAGGAAGTAACATTAATATTTACAAAAAGAGCAACGTTTGATTAATAGCAGTTTAAGAAACTAATATTAAAGATTTGACTAGTCAAATTTATTAATTTAAATGTTTAGTGAACAATAAATTGGATAAAACTTTTATTTTTGAAAAAATTGTTAATATGAAGTTTTTAAATTTAGAGGTTTTTTTTAAAAAAAAATTAAAAGTTTTGACATAAGTGTTATAAAGATAATTTTTTACCCTTAATAATTATAAAAAATATTTAAATAACTTAAATTTTAACATTTTCTATTTTAATTCTTCACCCTCACGTATTTACATTGTGACATTTGTAAAGTAGTAATTTTTTATTTTTAATTTGTTCTCACACATTTATATTTATATTTAATATTTAATTAAATTGTATTAAAATAATTATATAAACAATAAATTAATATATATATATCTTTTAAAATTTATTAAAAATTATTTTTATAATCAAATTAATTAAATAAATAAATATCAAATATAACAATGTCCTTATATGTTATTTTGCTTGTTTATATAATCAAACAGTTGTCAACTATTAATTAATTTTATCAAATACTTTTATACAATCAACTAATACAATTTACTAGTTAAATCAACCAATGCAATCAACTATCACCCAATATAATTTACTATCAACTATATGTTATCTAATGATTATTAAAGAGAGAAAAAAAATTATAGCAAAAAGAGATACGATGGCATCACTTTGTCGGATCAATTTGAGATTAATTGTTAGAGTGGTTAGTTTAATAAAACAAATTTCCAATCTTGAGAGAATGGTGAGGGAGAGCGTCTCGCATCGCTTTGGCGACCATCGGTCTTCTTCTTCAACCGGATCCAACTTCACGGCGTTCGTCGACAACCTAAGCAAGCGAGTCTCCAGGGGTGCTCTTTGGGAACTATTCAACCACTACGGTAGGGTTTCTCGGGTCTTTATTCCAGCGATTAACAACAAACCAAAATACAAACTCTGCACCTTTGCGTTTGTCAGTTTCAAAATTGGAGATGATTTGAAGAAAGCTATAGTTTCTATGCACAACACATTGATTGATGGCAAAACGGTTCTAGTCACAAAAGCGAAATTTCCGGCTCCATCAAAACAAGGCCAGGGTCCATCCGTTTTTAGGAATACGAGTAAGGGTATCCATCAAAATAAAGGCCCTGGAGGTGAAGCACATTTCAGAAGAAGACCAGTGGGCTTAGACACTATCGGCAAAAGATCCTACAAAGAAGTTCTTGTGGATGAACTGAATCCCTCCAATAGAGTCAATCCAAACGGGTCCAGGAAATCTGGAAAGGAAGAAGTTGAATCTTCCCAAGAAGATGAAGACACCATGGAATTCTTCACTCTTCGAGAAGAGATGGTCTGGCTTGAACGTTCCATTGTGGGTCTCCTTAAACCCAATTTCAACTTAGATTTTGTCCAGAAAGCTTTAGGTAGTGATGGCATTAAGGCTAAATTGGCCAAATGGGGTTGCATGGATAACGCCTGTATCAATACTTTTGATTCTGTAGATGATCTTAATGCGGCATGGGAGAAAAAGAAAGAGTTACTCGATTTTTGGTTTGAACTCTTAGACAAATCAGTTCTGATTGATGACATTCCTTGGGAATTCTGCTCGCTTTCCATCTCTGGAGTTCCCATACATTGTTGGAATGAAAAATTCTTTTGCAAACTAGCTAATCGTTGGGGCAGCCTGGTTTATATTCACAATTCAACTGTCCTCAAGCAAGATATGTCATTAGCACATTTGGTCATTAGGGTCCCAAGTCATTTGGATATTCCTTCTTCTATGGCAGTGAGGATCAATGGAAGAACGTATAATATTCGACTGCAAACGGGGGTCCCTCTCCCGGATTCTGATTTTAGCAATTCACCAGAAGACAACATATTCTTCGCGGATGAATGGCCTGATATGCTGAACGTCGATAACCATCTTGATGAAGATCAAATTCAAAACAATACCAATCCGAATCTGGATGTTGGCCAAAATGATCAGGTCGCCTCGGGGTCTGCTGGCATTAATGGCTCCTCCTCGGGCACTCTCCCCAGTGTTGAGAACGAAAAGTCTTTTCCCATATCTCCAGCTGCCAATAATTTCGAGAATGTTCCTGGGAATGTGGGTGGAGTCTCAGCTAATTCGGCACATGTTAATTATGTTGAAAATGAAGATATAGGTGATAGGCCTCCAGATTTTATTCCCTCACCATATGGGCCAGAGATTCAGACAGGGCTGCCCAATGTTGGGTCGGTACACAGAGCCCAAATCCCTTCCATGGCTGGAAACAATAGCTCTTCTTATATAGACAAACCCACGGGTTTTGTGACTGGGAAATCAAATTTCTTCAATATTCATGTTAACTTGCTATCCGAAATTGTTCCAGACAGCTTAGAAAGTCTCTCGAACCCTGGTCTTGGGTCTTCCAGCATTGAGGTATCTTCCGGCTTAATAATGGAAAAAAACAGATCCATTGCACAACATTCGATCATCAGAAGCTCCCCCTCCATTGATGAATACTCCAAATTTTTCGATCCTAACTTCCGAAGAACTATGAGGAGAAAGGTGAGGGATTCTATTGAAGACATTGTCTCAGGCCCTCTTTCGGCCAATAATCAAGTTCCTTCTGAATCAATTCATCTAAGCCACATAGAGGAAGCTCTTGCGGTTTGGGGGGTCAGTAAAGTCCTGGGTTTTTCTTTCGAGGGCGGGAAGAAAGCTTTTATGGATAAGGTTGCAGAACTTGAATTGGGCTCTCGTTAATTGCCCTCTCATCAAGGTTTGTTTCTGGTCTTTTACTGATTTTCATGAATTTTAAACTAGTATCATGGAATATTCGTGGTCTCGGCAAATCCGAGAAAATTTTGCGCTGTGAGAAGGTTATTACAAAGTAAGAAACCTGGTTTACTCTTTATTCAAGAATCTAAGCTTGAAGTGGTATCTTCTTCGTTATTTCGGAAACTTGGCTGTGGCAACAAGTTCGAGAAAATTTTTTCACCCTGCCTGGGTTCTGCTGGGGGCCTCATTACTGCTTGGAACAGTGATTTTTTCACTGCATCGGATCAATTTACTTTTCATCGCTTCACGGCTGTTATCGGTATTCTAAAGAGTATGAGTTTTGCTTGTGGTTTCATTAATGTCTACAGTCCTTCGGTGGAAGCAGAAAAAAAAAAGAATTCTTTGAAGAATTATTGTCCTTTATGCGCAACTTCTCCCTCCCCTGGTGCCTTGGAGGGGATTTCAATGCTATCACTAGTAAGGAAGAAAAGCTCGGGGCGAATGTGAATCGGAACTCAATTGAAATCTTCCGTAAGTTTATTCAAGAAGCCAATTTGGTAGATATCCCGCTCAATGGTGGTGAATACACTTGGTCTAACAATCGTGACCCCCCCCCCACGTTTGTTAGACTCGACCGGTTTCTCTTCGACGCTAGCTTCATCACTATTTTTCCTTCTTTAATCCAAGTACTTCTCCCTAAAAGCATTTCGAACCACAACGCCATTTGCTTGGAAGATTCTGATGTCTCTTGGGGGCCGAAGCCTTTCAAGCTTTTTAATTACCTCCTTGATGAAGAAGGGTTCGGTAATCATGTGAGTTCTACTTTGAACAACCTAAAAACACAAAACGGTCGATTGGGCTTAGGTGGTCTATTAAAGGAGCTCAAAGGGGCAATCAAATCTTGGAGCTGCCAGCATAAAATTCCTAGCAACAAGAACATAAATGAACTGAAGAAGCAGATATCCTGGTTGGAGATTGAGATGCAAAAAGGAAGGGCTGCCCCGGGTTCTTCTGACTTGATTTCTATGCTGAAAAATGAGCTTTGGTCACTACTTAGGAAAGAAGAAAGGGTGTGGCTCCAAAACTCGAGGCTTAGATGGTTTCTCGAGGGGGACCGTAATACACGGTTCTTTCATATCACCGCATCAAACAGGAGAAGAGCTAACTACATTCAGTCCCTTCAGATTAATGGTGTTCCCGTATTGAATCCACAATTGATTAAAGATAAGGTTTTCGATTTCTTCTCTACTGAATACAACAAGAAGACGACCATTGAAGTAAATGACATGCTGCTCGACTTCAACAAATTATCGTTCGATCAGAAGCTGAGTCTGGAAAGTCCCTTTTCGGAAGAAGAAATTTGGGAGGCAATCTCCTCCTCCGATAGCTCGCGCGCCCTCGGGCCCGATGGTTTTACCATGGGGTTTTTCAAAAAGTTTTGGGTTAATTTGAAAGGCGACTTGCTTAATATTTTTGACAACTTTTACAGAGGACTAGACTGGGAAGAAGGCATCAATCACTCCTTCATCACATTAATTCCCAAGAAAAACAGCCCGGTAATGATCGAAGACTTTCGTCCTATTAGTTTGGTAAGTGGAATTTATAAAATTATTTCCAAGGTGCTGTCTCGAAGACTTCGCTCTTGTGTTGACACTGTCATCAGCAAGAACCAATTCGCCTTTATTTCGGGCCGCCAAATTCTCGATTGTTCCTTCATTGCGAATGAAGGAATTGACTATGTCAAGAAAAAAGGTTTGAAGGGCCTAGTATTCAAGATTGACTTCAAAAGGGCTTTCGATTCTGTTGACTGGAAATTCTTGATTCGTGTATTAAAGGAAATGGGTTTCGGCGATAAATGGTGCTCTTTGATTTGGAAATGTATCTCTACTACTACTATCTCAGTTCTAGTCAATGGGTCCTTAACCCCTCGTTTTCGTTTGTCCAGGGGCTTACGTCAAGGGTGTTCTCTTTCACCTCTTCTCTTCAATATAGTTGGCGAAGCACTAAATCTCATGTTGATTAAAGCCACTGGTTCTGATCTTTTTAACGGTTTCCTGGTTGGCCGAGGCGAACACGCTGTTAAGTTGTCCCATCTTCAATTTGCGGACGACCTTATAGTCTTCTGCAGTGCTTCTTTGAGGGAGATCCTAAATGTCAAGCGATCCCTTAGAGTCTTCGAAGTGGTCTCTGGTTTGCAACTTAATCTCTCGAAATGCAGACTTTTCGGTATTAATATTTCAGACGATCAAATCTCAGATTGGGCTAAATCCATCGGTTGTGCGGTGGGGAATTTCCCTTCAGAATACTTAGGCCTTCCTCTGGGGCCCACAAGAAACTCGATCTCTCTTTGGGATCCTGTAATCAAAAAGTTCAACAATGGGTTATCAAGCTGAAAGTCAACTAATCTCTCCTATAGTGGTAGATTAATTCTGATTAAATCAGTTCTATCTTCGCTCCCCACTTACTTCCTCTCTATATTTAAAATGCCAAATGCTGTTTTCCGGAAGCTAAACAGTTTGATGGCGAATTTCTTATGGGGGAGTCGAGACTCACAAAGGAAAGTCCACTGGGTTAATTGGGGCGATATTTGCGCTCCTATCTCGGAAGGTGGGTTAGGTGTAAAAAATCTAAATCTTCAGAACATATCCTTACTCAGGAAATGGATTTGGAAGTTCGCTTCGGAAAAAGACAGCTTATAGAAGAATGTAATATGCTCGAAATACAATTTGGATTCTTCTTCGTTGATCCCTCCTCCCTCTAGATCCCCTATCAATTCATGGATTTGGAAAGGAGTAGTCAACTCCTTCTTGAGTAATGATTCAGTTGGCTCAAAAATGCAACATTATTTGCGTAGGCAAGTCGGGGACGGCAACTCCATTCTTTTCTGGTCGGACCTTTAGATAGGGGAGGATCCGCTTCAGGTCCGATTCCCGCGATTATTTGCTCTTTCTACCAATAAGTCAGGGAAAATAGCAGACTTCGGGGTCAAACAAAATAATAAATGGTCGTGGAATATTGCACTTAGAAGGAGACTCTATGACTGGGAAATTTCTCAATGGAACGATCTATTATCTCTTCTCAATGCCTTCCAGCCATCTGAATTGAATTCTGATTGCCTTATGTGGTGTGGTACAGGAATTGGCCCATTCTCTGTCAAAAACTGCTATAATTCGCTTTTGCCTTCCCTGTCTGGTAACAAATTTTGAAAAAAGCTAATCTGGGCTGGTAAGGTTCCACCCAAGGTCGAGTTCTTCATGTGGCAAATTATAAAAAATAGCTTACCAGTTCGCGCTGAGTTGATTAGACGTGGTGTTTCTTCAATTAATTCAGATCTTTGCCCTCTTTGCGCACAAGGATCGGAAACTATTCCCCACCTCTTCCTCTCCTGCTCGTGTGCTTGGCGTTTATGGACAAAGTTTGCAGGTTTCTGGAATTTCAGTTTGGTTTTGCCGCAAGATGTCGAGTCTCTGCTAAAATACTGGTCAGAAGCCTATCCGAACAAATCTGAAGAGTCCATTTGGAACTTCATCCCTGCAGTGGTAATGTGGTCTCTATGACTTTCTAGGAACGAGATTATTTTCAAAGGAGGGTCGTTTGATTTTATTAATCTATTTTTTGTCGCAAGAATGAGGTTAGCTTCGTGGTACAAAGCAGTATACCCGGCAGTCACTGCTTCTATCGAGTCTATTATGAATAACCTGACTTGTGCAGATCGGTCGACATCGCTCGCTTCAGTCCAGGTATAGGCAGCACCTCCGTTGGGATTTCTGAAATTGAACTTTGATGGATCTGTGGCTATCAATGGGAATGCTGGTGGGATAGGTGAGACTATTCGGAATCACTTGGGTGTTGTTATCTCGTCCTACAGCAATCGGATATCTGCTGGACCTGCTATCATGGCTGAATTTCTTGCTCTTAAATTCGGCTTAAACTTGGTCAACTCTCTTGATGAGTGCAAAAACTTCAGAATCATTGCGGAAGGAGATTGTAAACTTATTTTCGATTGGATTTCCAATCCCTCTTTGTGCCCTCACCAGTTCCAAAATCTGATTCAAGAAATAGTGGTCCTTGGAGCTCAGAAAGGCTGTTGCTTCAGACTTATTCCAAGGCATGTAAACACTGAAGCGGACTCTCTTGCCAAAAGGGGCATTGGCTAGGTCTCGACGCCATTGGTAATCTGCTTCCTTTAAGGTATATTGTAGTTATGGGTTTTTTTCGTTCAAACTGTAACTTTTACATTGTAATGGTCTTTTCCTAGAATCAATAATATTAATTGGCACTCTTTTTCCCCTTCCGCTATCGAATGACATATTTTTATGTCGATCAATATGAGGGGGTTTTTAACGAGGCCACCTTTACCCATCAAAAAAATAAAAATAAAACAAATAACTAGATCATTTTGGTCAAACATTATAGCTTTTTCCTTTGACCACTTAATACGGTGGAATTATTCAAATATTGTTGTCCAGTTTTTTCTCTAATAATATGGTTTTCTTAAGTTTATTTATAAAAATATAATTGATTATTGTAGTAGCCAAAAGTCGAACTTCTTTTACCCCGTTTTTGAACTATATTTTATTAGAAAATATTTAAAAATGATGTTGCAGTCGTCTTCCATTGATCCATGCACGCTATGTGCGAAAATACTGTTTGAATTCGGACTACAATTTATTTAAATTTATTATTTAATATTAAAATAAAAATTACTATTTGAAGTCAGACTGTAATCTATTCAACTTTTAACTTGTTACAATAAAATTTAATATTTTTGAAAATAAACTTCAGAGTACTACATTATTAGTCATTTAGCGACTTGATACACAATAATGAATAATAAAATAAAACATTCTAATATTTGTGTCTTTTGGTGGATAATGTACATGAAGCAGGTGCAGGGAGGCTGACTTCAATCGGAGTTAAAGAATTAATAAATCAATTTCTGGGAGAGAAAGAGGGATAAAGAAAGAGTGGAATACGCAAACAGTGGGCTCAGAAGTCAGAAGGGAAAGGAACTCCTCTCCCAACAATATCATTTTTAAGACTCGAACCTGCATCTTCTCCTTAAGAGTGTAATGTACCTTACCAATGCACTTAATACTTGTTGGTGATTGTTTTAAATTTTTTTAATAGTCTTAAGATAATTATTTATATATTAAAAAATCACATTAGATAACCCGAGAAATGAAAAAATGGTAAACTACATAAATGGTCCCTCGACTATCTTCTAATTATTTTTTGTGTCCTCCAACTATCAGAAGTTACAAACTGGTCCCTCGACTTGAAAAAATAACAAATTAGTCCAACACCGTTAAAATTTTAACGGCAGATGACGTGGCAGTTAATATAAATTGATATAATTTACAATTAGCCCTCAAGTTCTACACTTATTTTAATTTGACCCTAATTCTAAAAAATTAACCTACAAATTTTAATATCTCATCAATCTAGTCCATCTTCTTTTTTGTTTCTCCTCTCCTTTAATTTTTCAATTTATTTTCACCCAAAATCCATTTAATTCTACCAAACACAAACACCCAACTCTCCTTTAATTTAACCCGGCCGTTTCAATGTTGTCGAAACAACTTCATCTGTACTTTTAATTTTGGGTAATTTGCTATATTTTGTCCCTCTCTTTTCTTTTTTTGTCTCAGTTAAATTCATTATAGTGGGGATGAGAAGGACATGTTCCCGACATCATAATCATAATAATCTTGGTCTTCCTTCTTCTTCGGGTACGTTTCTTTTCTTCTATTTATTTTGTTTTAATCAGTCTGAAATATTTTTTGTCTTTTAAAAGTTTAAGATACATGAAAATGTTGTTTTCTGTCAGTGCTTGCTGCAACAAGTCGTCGGAACATAATCAAACTGAATATTGATATGCCGCTTCTTGACTTTGCTCTTTCTTTTCATTTTTGTAAACTTTTCCTCTATCTTTGATTTGGGTGCTTTTTTATTTTCTCTGTTGATTACTTGGTTTTCTAATATTGTTGAAAGATAATTATTGGATTCTATGAATAATGAGATTTCAAGGGGGAAATGAGGTTTATTTTTGTAGCAAATATGTTGGACAATCACATGTTTGTATGATTGTATCAGAAGAGAATGTGATCACTTCAATCGTTAGGGAGATTTTTTTACTGTATTTTGATCATACAAGCATTCATGATATTGTGAAACTTGAGAGATTTTAACACAGTTTATTAGCTACCTCGATGTGATCATGATTAGATTCTGTTAATCATCTTGTCCTCGGTAGAAGAAATACGTTCATGCAGTGGATTGGTTTATCTTCAGCTTTATAATCTTTGCTATTGTGGAAAAGCTAAGAATTTTTTTCTTTTAACTGTACTTTTTATTGAATATTGCAGAAGATATGTTGTGCTCACCCGGAACAGAGTTGTTAACTAAAGATGTTGATTTCTTTTTCTTGTTTGTTTTTTAAAGTTGTTCTTGTCCATTTTGTAAAATCATTGATAGGAAAATTGGGGGTTTGTTTTATTTTTTTTGTTTATTTTATAGCTTTCATTGAAAATGGATGCTAGCGTGGACGTTGGAGGTAGTTCTATCAAGATACTCCATCATAACTCTTCTGTTGCTCGACGCCATTACAATCTTGGGCGTTCAATGTTTTTTTTTTAAAAAGATATACTAAATTGATAAATTATTAAAATTATGTGGGTTAATTTTTTAAAATTAGGGTTAAATTAAAATAAGTGTAGAACTTGAGGGCTAATTATGTAATTATATCAATTTATATTAACTGCCACGTTATCAGCCGTTAAATTTTTAACGGTGTTGGACCAATTTGTTACTTTTTTTAAGTTGAGGGACCAGTTTGTAATTTCTAATAGTCGGAGGATGCAAAAGATAATTGGAGCATAGTCAAGGGACCATTTATGTAGTTTACCCAAAAAAAATCAGGCTTATAAAGGCAACTTGTTTACTCACGGGTGCATAGTGTGTCACATTTAAAAAGAGATGGGGTCATTATTTAATCCTACATCGAAAAAATGAAAGCCTTGAGATATATAAACGGTGACGCTGTACATTCTATCAGACATGTCTTTTGGGGAGAGAATAATGATTCCGTGACAAGTGATATTAGAATGACCCTTTAACAGCTTGGTTTCACGCCGAGCGCCTATGAGCGGTGATGAAGGCGTCACGAGGTTGAGTGGAGAAAACCTCACGTCGATCTTAAAATATATAAACGATAGCATTGTACATCCTATCTGACTCTTTTTTGAGAAGATAATAATGACCCGTGAGAATGTACTTGGGCGGCTTACTTAAAAAACCAGATAATCTAGAGAACATACGACATGTCTCAGATCCGATGTAGAACAGTAAGTGAATTCAAAAAGTAAATTTGTTTCCATCCCCAAAATGAATTTTTGTTTTTACAAAGTAAATAACCCATCGAATCAAAAATCTAACTCGTGGAAGCTTCCAAGGCTGAAATGGCAAAAAGTTGAGTCAAATATTCATAGGCCAACACATTCAACAATTGCCCAACACCGGAGTTTTCAATTCAGAAGAATCAAAGTTCAATATTTTTAAAGCATTACAAGTCTACAAATGTGCATGAATGGAGAAACCCGAGAAGAGCCAAATGTAATAGAAAACCAGAGAAACTTGCACTGCTCCTGTTTTCAAGTGGTCCCTCCGCAAACAGCCATGCCGTACTTGATTCCATATATCAACATGTATAAGTCCTAAAATATCCCCACCCAAAATCTTATAATAATCAAAAGTGCAGTTCTAAACCGACAGCAATACCGTGAATTGTATACACCAGATAAACCTAAACCTGGTTTTTTCACCTAATCCTGCTTTGCAAACCGCAAAACCCCACTAATGATCATACGACTTTTCTAAGAATCGGTTCATTTTATTTACTTGAAAACCAGCCCCTTGTTAATCAAAACCCGCTTTCTCTTTACAAAGCCTTTATTAAGGCCTCCTTCAAAACCTTTACAAACCCACCAATTTCATTTCACTTTCATTACTTTCTCATCTTCTCTCTCATTTCATAAAACTCCCAACTCTTCCTTTTTAATACAAAAAATAATTTACTGCATGGAAGCCGGTAATAAAATCGGTTCTACAGCTCATCCCACTTCCTTACACCCACCGGTCCGCGGAGATGCCTCGAGTGGCACCCTGGGGCGCCACCTGGCAAGGCGGCTCGTTGAGATCGGTGTGAAAGACGTGTTCTCAGTTCCTGGTGACTTCAACTTGACACTCTTGGATCATCTAATAGCTGAACCTGAGCTGAACTTAGTCGGATGCTGCAACGAGCTTAACGCAGGATATGCAGCCGATGGCTATGCGCGTGCTAAGGGCGTGGGAGCCTGCGTCGTGACTTTCACTGTCGGTGGCCTCAGCGTGCTTAACGCTATCGCCGGAGCTTACAGTGAGAATTTGCCTGTGATCTGCATAGTTGGAGGCCCTAACTCTAATGACTACGGGACCAACCGGATCTTGCATCATACTATCGGGTTGCCGGATTTTACCCAAGAACTAAGGTGTTTCCAAGCGGTCACTTGTGCCCAAGTAAGTTTAAAGGAAACCCTTTGTGCACATTCATAAAGGATCAATTTTTTTATATGTATTAGTAGTATTTTTGTTTAATATGGTGGCGATCTGATGTGACAGGCAGTGGTGAACAACTTGGATGATGCACATGATCTCCTTGATACTGCCATATCGACAGCTTTGAAGGAAAGCAAGCCCGTTTACATTAGTATCAGCTGTAATTTGCCTGGAATTCTACATCCAACATTTGCTAGAGAACCAGTGCCCTTCTTTCTTGCTCCAAAGTAAAATTTTCTATGACTTCTTTTTTCTAACATTACTTTATTGGTAAAAGATTAGTTTTAAATTTTACTAAGGAAACAGGGGTGTTAAAAAGATTTTTTTTTTCAGATATGGATGGAACCAAGTTAGAAGCTTGTGTTGCTGATTCTTTACAATTGTATGCAGGGTAAGCAATCAATTAGGATTAGAAGCGGCTGTCGAAGCTTGTGCTAATTTTCTGAACAAAGCTGTGAAGCCTGTCATTGTGGGTGGACCCAAATTAAGAGTTGCAAAGGCACAAGAAGCCTTTGTAGAGCTTGCAGATGTCTGTGGGTATCCCGTTGCTGTAATGCCCTCGGGCAAGGGATTGGTGCCCGAACACCATCCACACTTTATTGGAACATATTGGGGTGCTGTTAGCACCAGCTTTTGTGGGGAAATAGTGGAATCTGCTGATGCCTATGTTTTTGTTGGCCCAATCTTCAATGATTATAGCTCTGTAGGCTACTCTTTGTTGATCAAGAAGGAGAAAGCGATCATAGTGCAACCTAATCGTGTAACGATTGGCAATGGTCCTTCTTTTGGCTGGGTTTTCATGGCTGACTTCTTAAGTGCATTGGCAAAGAAACTGAAGAGAAATACAACTGCCGTGGAGAACTACCGGCGAATCTTTGTCCCCCCAGGCATGCCTTTGAAGTATGGGAATGATGAGCCTCTGAGAGTCAATGTTCTTTTTAAGCACATTCAGGTAGGCACCAAGGTTATGATTTGAAATTAGCCTCTACAATATTGTAGCTTATAATATAGATTTATCGAAGGAATGAGCATATGACATTTTCAGCCATTTAGGTGGCCTTCAATGCCTTAATATGAAATAATTATTAATGACATGCCTTGTTGGCGGTTACTGCTTTTATTTCAGCCTAACTATATCTTGAAGAGCATAATTTGAATCATTTAGTAAATACCAATGCATAACTAGACACTTGATTTGATTCTTGTTTTTTTTCATCTACCTGATCTGTCTCATTCATTGGTTGACCTTGTTTAACAGGAGATGCTAAGCGGAGACTCTGCAGTCATTGCTGAAACTGGAGACTCGTGGTTCAACTGTCAGAAGCTCCATCTTCCAGAGAACTGCGGGTAAGCAAGATCATTTCAAATGGCACATTTCTTTGAGTTTTGAATTCGAATCGTATATGTTCATTTTGCAGTGTGTAAATGTCTATCTTTTTTTGCTTGAAGTTATGAATTCCAGATGCAGTATGGATCCATTGGTTGGTCAGTTGGTGCCACACTTGGATATGCTCAGGCTGCTAAGGACAAACGTGTGATTGCTTGCATTGGTGACGGCAGTTTCCAGGTAAGCTACATAATTTTCATTTAGAACATCAATGACACTTTTGAAGTTTCCCTTCTCTCTTTCTCTCTTTATATATATATTTGGACGGGGTAAAGAATGAGGTAAGTAAATAATATTTTTGTTTCAATAAATTATTCAGGTGACTGCTCAAGATATTTCAACAATGATCAGAAGTGGTCAAAAAAACATCATATTTCTTATCAATAACGGAGGCTATACAATTGAAGTTGAGATTCATGACGGGCCTTATAATGTTATCAAGAACTGGAATTACACTGCCCTTGTTGATGCCATCCACAATGGTGAAGGCAAATGCTGGACAGCCAAGGTTAGTAAATATCAAAGCATGTGTATGTAGCATAAACTAATGTTGATCAAAAGTTGATGCCGAGTTCCTCATTGGCATGCATAGATTAAAGCTTCTATTGTTAAATGTAGGTGAGGACAGAGGATGAACTAAAAGAAGCAATTGCTACAGCAACTGGAGAAAAGAAAGATGCACTATGTTTCATTGAAGTTTTTGCACACAAAGACGACACCAGCAAAGAGCTGCTGGAATGGGGATCAAGAGTTTCCTCTGCGAACAGCCGGCCTCCGAATCCCCAGTAGTGCTGTTGGTTCTGAAATGTTTAGGGGAAGGCAAATTGGAAATCAGCATAAGCTTGAATAAAGATAGATGGACAGAAATTGCTTGGCCTGGATGAGATTTTTGTCAATCTTGTTACTTCATTGTACTCTGTAGATCATTTCAACTTGATTATTTGTCGAGCCTTTTTCTATTTCATGTATAGAGTCTAGTGAATGAACTATTGTGAGCCCCCCAAAAAAGCTAAATGATGAATAAATTGTGTTCTGTTAGAGCATGTTGACAGAGGCCTTTGGCATTGAATATTGGTTTTTCGAAGTATTTTTGTTCAGTGTGCAGTTATTTAATACAAATTCTTTTTGTTACGTTGTCCAAATCCCGATCAATCAGTCCACCCGGCGCCTCAATAATATGAGAAATAGTTAGATCGACTTAGCTCATCACACCATTCATGATTCATCTAATATTTACCTATTTTAATGAAATTTTTAAATAACTATCCATGCTTTAGTTATTTGTAAGTAAAATGTGAAGATTCACCTTAAAAATATGATAAAAAATATGATGGGGTGAGTGGTCGAGAGGTGGTTCTTCTGTTGATTCCGGCATGGTAACGGCGGGGGAGGGTTATCTCCTCTGTTGCGTCTTTTGAGTTTTGGGGATCTGCTTTGAATATCCGATCCCATGGTTTCCTTTTTTGTTTACTCTTAGGCTTTTTGGGACTTTGGGCTATGAGGCCCAAAGTCATAGGTTATATTCTTCGTTGGATTTCGTTTTATCCGTTCAATAAATTACCTTGCCGGCTTTTTATCAAAAAAAAAAAATATATGATGGGGTGAGTCAAACTCATCTAATAAATTTTTATTAATATAGATCGAAAATTCTAAATGCAGGAAGAAAAGCATATTTATTTCATTCTCCAATGCGAATCTTTCCCTTTCACTTCACTGGACTTGCACTCTTACAGCCTAATTTACTGTTGCCCCACTATTTCATTTAAGTTGGGCCGACTTGTTACATTAAAAAAAACGTTGGGCCGACTTATGTGCCACCGGATCAAATTGGGATTCCTTTGTCACGCTTTAAACCCTCACATTGTTATAAAAAAATTAAGTGTTAAATAAGTGCACAAATTATAAAAAAAAATTAGTTAGGTGAGCAAAGTATTTTTCGGGCTAAGTAGGTATCTAACGTTTTTAAAGTTTTCATTTAGATGTCTTGACGTTAAAAAAATTTCGTTAACTAAAAAATGACATGTGACATGTTTTATTTTCAAAATAATCCTCAAATCCTTAAATTCTTAAGTCCTAAATCTTGATTCTAGTCGTTGCTGACATCAATCGGTGACGGCGTGCCCATCACTTTCGTCACCAGACTCCCACGATCATCTCTCCCATTCCCTCATCGCCGATAGTCGACGGACTGCGTGCCTATCGTCGAAGTAAAGTTGTACTCGCGAAAGAAAAAAAAACAATCGGTAACTGATTGGCAGACGAATGACGTTCCAGTCTTGCGGCAAGAGAAGAAAGTTTCATTTCGTCATCGACAGCGTGATAAACAACGACGACAATGGCCGAATTAAGGGTCTAGAGATTTGGGGTTATTTTGTGAATTTTGGTAAATACATAAAAAATTTTAAGTAAATTAACGGCGGGGCATTTAAACGAGTAACTTTGAAAATGTTAAGCACTTACTTGGCCCGAAAAAAACTTTAAGCCTCTATCTGAAGAAAAAATATAGTTTAGACACTTATTTAATACTTAAGCTTAAAAAAACGAAAGTGGTTGATTAATTTATTTTTGTATGAAAAATAATTTCAGTAATCAAAATTTAATTTTTGGTAAATTAAATATGAAAAATAAGTAATACTAGGTCATATTATTTATCATGTACTAAGTTCCGTGATAATTGATAAAGCTCTCTTTTTACTATGTCATCTTTATACTGCATATCACACCATACATCAAAGATAATATAGAATTGAACTAATGGTGAAGCGGATAACTGCAAAAAAGTTAACATTATTGAAGCATTCCGAGTCTGTTATGGTTCCTCTCCAAACCACCAGAATTTCCCTCCTTTCCTTCGTCTGTGGTCACTGCCACACATCCGAACCATGCGGTTTGAACATTATCTGAGACCGCATAAATGAACATATTCGAACTATGATATATTTTTTAGTGTTCGGGATCTAGAATTTAGGAGTTAAAATTTATTTTTGTTAATATTGGGTATAGAAAGGGACATCTAAGAATATGAGCAGATGTAGCATATTAAGTGGGGGTGCAATTGACCTCACTTGATTTGTTAGGTATGCGGTTTTTAATGTGGTAATATAGAATTTTTCATAGAAAATATTAGTTTTGACCTCATTTAATATGTTATGGTATGTGGTCAATAATACTTATGGTAGTAGTATGAGAATCTTTCATACATCATACTTTATTTTTGATCTCACTAAATAAAAAATCTGGCTCTGTGATTGTATAAAAAGGATGGAAAAAAAATTTGTTCACATTTTAAGGGTGTGTTGCCCACTAGCCAACTAGTGGTTTGGCTATACATATAGAATAGGTCGACATACTATACGCGCAGGGTATATATCTCATGGGGACTTCTTTTCTTGCCTAATTAGATGGACTTTTTTGAGGAAGATTAAAGTCAATTTCGGTTTCGTTCGCTCCCTTTCCATTTTAATTACACTGACGGCGAGCCTATAGTGGGTTTAGGTTAGCCATTTAAAAATATAGACAGGTAGTGAAAAAATTTAAGATGCATATTTTGGGTTAGGTTAAGATTAGGCAAACATTAAAGGTATTAATATCATACATAAGTTCAATCCTACATAATCTATGGACACATTTACAATTGATAGTTAGATATTGGTTAACAATAACTTCATATTCGAAGCTAACGAGTGGCTTCGGTAAAAAAGATGATAATGTTTATCTTAAGAGACACAAATTTGAGTACTTTGTCTGTAAGGTATGTGTGCCTTATCAAAGAGTTAAGCAAAAATATGAACATATACTATCTTGTAATCACCTCAGAGCCGACTATAAGGGAGAATACCCTGAACAACCGCTCAAGGCCCCCAACCAGCCTAGGGCCCTCAATCAATCTAAGACCCCTAAAATTTAATTATCTATATTTTTTATTCTTATTTTTTAGTTTATCAAATAAATAAACAAATTTAATGGTAAAAATAATTTTCTTTCCTAAATAAATAAATTAATCAATCTAACAATGAAAATTAAATTAATTGTTCAAAGTAATAAAATGAATAAAAAATATTCCTCTTTCGGTGCCCATTTCTATGCTCAACACTAAAAAAATTAAATTCTAAGTCAAAACCCTAACTTTTAAACACTAAATCCTAAACTCTACACCCAATACCTTAAACCATAATCTTAAATCACAACCTTAAACTATAACCATAAACTTTAAACCTAACTTTTGTTGTTGGGGTATAAATAGCGACAAAAGATTACTATTAGTAATGAGATATGCTTTCGTTATATAATAGTCCATTTTTAGTATTCGCTCATGGCCGCGAAAATTTTTAAGACGCCCTGAATCACTTTTTAACACTATTAAAAAACAAATTCCAAACAAAACCGCGGAAAGATTTGATAGTTGGATCTAAAATGCCAATTTTATTTATTTTATAAAAAATTAACAAGTATAAAAGACATTTTTTTTAAAAAATACTACATTGAACTCATGTCATTAACCTTCAGCAAATTCTCTTTTTTTGGATCAAAACCTTCAGCAAATTCTTGTCATTAACCTTGAGTATGATATCTTAGAAGTATGAATCATCATCTTGACTTTCATGATCCATTAATTTCCAAGAACCATCCTCCTGCTGGACCATACCTTTGTTTTTCTCAATCTTCCAGGACACTGGGACCAAGTATTCATCCTTTAATCCATTGATCGATTTGTTTACGAGGGCTATATCTCGACTAATCACCAACTCAAACCCTCCATCACTCCCTGTCCCTTGTGTTCCTGCCACCCCATGTAAATACCCTTCCAAATCATGCCAATTTAACCAGTTCCCAGAGCTCCTCAAATACTTTGATTTACGGATGTCAATAGCCAGTTCCTCTCCCACGTCCCGGTAGCCTATCAACGGATAGTTGGGAACAACATCTGCAGCATTTCTGACGCGTAAAGCTCCAAGGTCACTGAACCCTGTAAACTTCTTCTTGAACTCCAAGTCACCTACTCGAGGACTAGCGAATAAAAAGGCCGTGACAGGAGAGGCCTGGCCTGACTGGTTTTGGGGCTTGTTATATCCATTGGCAACTATGTCCACGGCATTCAGAGTAGCCAGGGCTGCACCTAAGCTGTGCCCGGTCACTGTGATGCTTATTTCCTCGTTCTTGTATTGGTCCACTAGTCTCATAACCTCGTTAAGAACCTAAAACACCAACAGCCAAAAACAGAGACCAATCTTATTTTCTATAGAAAAAGAGATGTCTATACTGGTGGAACATTGTTATGGTAGGGCTCACGCTCACCTGGTCCCTGGCACTGGTTTTGTTATAGAGCGAACGTGGGTCTGCCGAGGTGTAGATGGAGTACCAGCCGTCATGCACTTTAGCATCACAAGGAACACCAAAAATTTTCTCTGGCGAAACCAAGTCAAATTCAACATCATCGATCCATTCCAGGGTCTCCACTGTTCCTCTCCAAGCAATCACAATATCCCTCCTTCCTAAAACACCTCTCCCTTCGTCTGTGGCCACGGCGACATAACCGATCCAGTTCGATTCTTTGCTCCATGCTTCTCTGGACAACGGCTTCACTATAAATGCTTCGGGAACTCGGATTTGGGATGTGGCGTACAAGAACTTGGTCACCTGATACTTGTAAGGATTGGCTTTCTCCAAACCAACGTTAGAGAAGAAATCTTTCTTGCCATACAAACTGCTTCCAGCATACTTGGAAGCCTTCTCGGTGTTGAAGGCGTCATAGGTTGCCTGAGCCATTTCTCCATAGTGTATAAGGTAACGGCGAAGATCAATGTCCAAAGGGTCCAAAAGCCCTCCCCAATTGTTCTCGCCGCTCAACTGCCTCCATCTTTTCGCTATGCTACTAGCCATCGCTTTCTTTTTCTTAATCTTACCCAACCACTAAGAATGTTAACGTATATATATTGCTTGGCCTAAAATAATATGAAGTAATAAAGCTGGCTACTACACAAGTAGAGTAAAATACAAGGAAACAATTCTGTTATAAAGAGAGAGCGTTTCCAAAAACCCTATACCAAAAGACAAATATTTCTAACAAAACTTTGTTATGTTTCTGTCATCACCAGCACCTTAGAATAGGAAGACTTTATTTTGAAGTTACCAAAAGAGAGTATGGAGAAGATAAGTATTAATTTAGACTTCATCAGCTTGATACTTTACCGAGTCTTTCAACGAGAGAAGTTTCTGTTTGCAACTATACAACTCATGTGAGTAAAGGATAAATTAAAAACTGAGGTGTTCAATTTCATGCCATTGAGAACAAATTTTTCAGAATTTCCTCAATTTCTGGAGTATTTTCTTTGTTTTGGTCATGGAGCCATGATTATATACAACTCTTCTATATGCTAATTACTGCACAAGCAATGAATTCCTCCATCTATATTGGGAAATAACCTTCATTAACTTTCTTTCCCATCATTTGCAACAATTATTAATTACATTAAACGTTTTAGTATGGCAAGCTCTTAGAGCTTGTGCTGAGGATCAAGGACTTGAGATTTGAAGAATCGCCGGCAGCATTGGCTCGTCGGGTGATCATTTCCATGTTCTTATGAAGACTTTGCTTCACCAGATTCTTCATCATTGTCTTTCCTTCCTGAGCCTCCCTCGGATGCAGAGGTGAACCGATGGCAACCCTTCCTGTTTGTGGTCCAGAATGAGGCCCCATCTTTGCTTGCCTTTCATCTTTGAACCATTGTAACAATTTCATTGCTCTCTTCTGAGCTAAAGGGCTTCCTAACAAGGACACTTCGAGAAGTACCGGAACAATTCCTGCCTTTGACATTTTATCCCTTTGAGTGGAGCTTTGATGAGCTAAAATCATTAGAATGTAGGCTGATAATTCTTGACATTTCTGTTTATCCTCCCATGTTAGAATCTCAATCAAGCTTTCCGGTACCATCGAACTATCTTCCATAGCTTTTTTTCCCATTAAGGTCAGCACCAAGTGACCTTGTGCTGCAAGGGCTTTCTCTGAAAGTTCTTTGAAAGAAGATAGCTTCAAAAGAGTGTCTACAATGCCATTAGAAACCAAAGTCCCAGCATTTTCTAACACAGCAGACAGGTTACAAACAACACCTAAACAGATCTCTTTAGTTTCAATGCTGGAATCTGACTCAAGAATGCCGATAAGAAACCGGAGAACCTGAGTTTTAGCTAGAGAGAAATGGGTATTTGATATAGAAGATAATGTCAATAATAGTTGTGCAAATTCATGCCTCGTTTGGTCGTCTACAGCATCAATGTCCTTTGGCAACTTTGATAATATACCAGCCTCTAGCATTAGTGCCTTGTTTCTGAAGCAAAAAAACAAAAACAAAGTGATTAAGACTTCTAAAGTCAACAATGAAATCGAATTCCAGTTGAATATTAGTAGAACAATAATTGTATGGGGTAGATAAGAGGATAACCCAAGCGTGCTCCATTATTGCATAAAATAGGAATAAGAATTGCTACAAGTCAAAACAAAATGTTGGAGCTGAACTAACTGGTAAATAAAACAAAACAGAAAAGTCAATGAGTATCAGAGGTTTAAGATGAGAGTAGGAAGGTGAAGGTCAACAAATACTTATTATTATTATTATTATTTAATTATTTATTTATTTTGGAGACAACGTTGTCTGTCTTGTAACATCATTATTTCCCTTCCAACTCCTACCACCAAGGGAGTCCGGTGGACGGTGGACAGCCACCGTACCTTGCGGGCGCAGGATTTCAGGATCATTAAAATCATTTTCTTAATGACAGTACTAATGCTTCCAACTCATGCCACAAATCTGTAAATTTCATTTCACTTCCCTTGCCATTAATGTTTAAAAGCTCCACATTTCTGAGATGTGAAAGTTTCAATCCATGGAAGGGTTTGACACCTCACCAAACAATATTTAAAGCCTTACCATAAATTCAGAAGGGAGTGCAGCAGATGCAGAGCCTATGATTATCACAATGTTACAGCCTGTAGGGCGGTTGATTAGAGAGATTTAGGCTTTAAATCAGATCATCAGGGTAATAATATCATCATTAATGTGACCTTAAAAGGTCAAATATTTTACCCAGTAGACTCCACCTAAAATCATTTTCTTTAATCCAATTGGGGAAGTTAGTTATTTCATAAACATTATCACAAATATTTAATTTTCATGTGGGCATAGAACAATTCTTTATCTTCTTAACATTTTGGAAATGTGATATCATATGAACTGAAGCTCATACTATAATCCCAACAACTTATTTTATAGATTATGAATTTCATCAACCATGGGATAATGCCAAAAACAGAGCTCCATTATTTCAAACTTGGCTGAAAAATGTCGAGTTCGAGCAGCGTTGTGAACAAGCAGCATATGTTTCTGAAGAAAAATAAATAAACTACAACTTCCCGGACAACAACAGGGGCCCTTTCTCCTTATCAAGTTTCTATCCTAAATCAACCATTTATGTTTATGTTAAGAATCGTTTATGATTATGTTAGAATATCCATCAATAAGAATTATTTTCAACCAGCTAAAAACTTTGAAAGCTGAGAGGATCCATTGACGGAAGATATCAAAAGAAAAAGAAATTGACATGAAATAGTGGAAAAAAACAGTGAAACTTACGTAAACGTGCCGTCAGCAAGCTCGATCAAGGCCTTGACGGCGGCTAAACGGCGGCCAGCCACCTCAGTAGCCACCATGGACACAAGCATATTTATAACACCGAGCTCTGCCATCAACTTCCTTACCTTAACGTCTTCTTTAGCGAGTTTCCCAATCGCCTTAGCAGCCATCTCTTTGTCTTCCCAGCTCCCGAAGTGAAGTCTCTTGACCGATTTTTGCAACGCCATCGAACCGTCGAGCTCACTTCCGGTTTTCTCTACAGCAACCCGATCTTCCTCTTCATTCGTATTGGTTTTAACTGGTAACATGTTTGAATGATCAGATGATGACGACAAACATCGTTTCCTTGCTGCTTTGGATTGTAAAAACCTTCGGATTCTAGCAAAGAACTTAAGCTTCCTACTAGAAAGTAACCAGATAGAAGATGAAGAAGAAGAAGAAGACATGCTCTGAGTTTGAGAGGGAGGCATATGGTTGAATAAGAGAAATTCAAACAACTGTTTTAAGGGTTCATTGTTTATATAATACTACTGCGAAAAGTCTAAAACTTGGGATTAAATTTAATTTATTTTTCTTTTCTAGTGATTAAAAAGGAGAGAATATATAAGGATGTGTAAGAGACAAGAGAGAAAGGGTTCTCAATCAGAAAAAGGCAGGGAAGGAAGCATAGCTCACATGCAAGGGAAACAAAGTTGTCTCTTTAGCCTTCCTAAGCCCTGACAATCGTATTTTAAGACAACAAGATTTCAGTGCTTCATTTGTGTTTTATTTTAATGGGCTGAAAAATGGGTCATCCATCTAATTTTGAATATGAGTGCCATAGTTTTATTAATATATATATATGATGAGAGATTACAACTCAAATAAACAAACTTGATACAGATATATTTCTATAAATAATGAAATGCGAAAATCAATGACTCCAAATCATAAACAATAAATAAAAACACTAACTCAAAAGACTACGAATTTTGTCGGTATGTGGTGCATTCTGGGAAAGTCCCTCCACGTTTCAAAATAAAAAACCATAGATTTTTGGGCTAAGAACTTAATCTGGGTTTTGATGCGAGCAAATATTGATGGCATGTGGGTTCAGGGAGCAATGAGCACAGAATGCTCCCAACCGTAACAGCAGGCTAATATATTATATTGTGTAAGAAACAGGGTTTCGAATTAAAAATACATTTAAATCTCAACTACTGCAAAAGAATATCTGATCATCTGTATCAATGAATTTGATAATTTCATATGCACGGTTGGTTTTGGGATTTCTCTATGCACCCAACCCTCCCGGATCGATCCGATAGACAATTAACAATTTCGATTTCTCTTAACCACGTATTCTTGTCTCTTGTTACGCCATATCATTTCTGCAGTGGATTCTTCCATGGGGCTGTCGTAGCAGAAATGAGTTGGCTAGCTACCAAGGTACCAACATTAGTTCCAATTTGACAATTCTAGCGAATCAACAAATTGGATAGTACAACATGCATGGTGCATATGTGAGATGTTATAATTCTTACCTAATCTGACCTAAATTAATTAATTAGCTTTTCATTTCTTCTGGCCATCACAACAATCATTACATGCTGAGACTTTAGGTTCATTGTATATATACAAAACAACTTGTTTCTCCCTTTTCAAATTAATAGTACCTCGAATCCAACAAGTGGTCCAAAGCGGATGATGTTCATCTTAGGAGACCCGGATTCAATCGTTTTATCTGTAAGATGTGTGCATTGTCAAAAGATTAAAAATATGTATGAAGAGATACTATATTCTAATTACCTTTAGACTATTAACAAAAACTAATACTACCTCTCTTATTTATGTTATTTGAATTTAAAATTAAATATGTATACTTAAGAGGCAAATATTTTTCAATAAATATATCTTATAACATTACATAAAGGCAAAGATAAGAAAAAAAAACAATAATATTGCATCAACTAACTAACCTCATTTACCTTTGATAACTATGGCATACTTTGGTCATTTATAACATTACATATAAATTTTCAGGCATGGAACAGTAATCCCATCTCTCATAGATATATTAATATGAAGTAGTAAAATAATTGAAATATTTATAGACCCTGGAATTCATAGCATTTTGGTAAAGAATGTGCGGAGCACAAAGATCTGTTGGTTAGTGCATCACTTTAGGCTAAGAAACACCAACTTGACCTCTCTGCCTCCATCTCTTACCCCTAAAACCTTTGGTCAAAATAAATATTTGGGTGAATGTGCATGATGGGTTCTTCCGACGGCGTAGAATCTGACGTCAGATTCCACTATCAAAATTTCTGTCCCATCCTTTATATATTATCGCGAGGAGTCTAACATATAATAGAGTTACAAAACAGTTACGGTACAACATTAATCAAAATGTTGTAAAACATAGAATTTAAAATGTTACTCATTAATTTTAATTTTATATGTTACATTTTTATGACATTTTAGTTTGGTGCTCTCACGATAAACATCGATACTCATAGACAAGTTTCGGTACTTAACATTAACCTAAAATGTTATCAGAAGTGACAAGTATCGATACTCAAAACTAAGTTTTGATGCTTAATCACTAACATAAAATGTTATAAAAATATAATATTTTAAGTTGGTGGGTAACATTTTAAGTTCTGTGACATTTTAATTGGTGTTGTTTCGTACACTGTTGCACCCTAGACTCTCACCGATATTATCACATGTCAAACCAGAGACGGACCTAGGACTTTAGGTTAGGGGGGCGAACCTATAAATTTTTAGGGGGCGAACTTATGAAAGTTTAGGGGGGCAAAAATAGATTTTTAATAGAAAATACATAGAAAAATTCTAAATTTTTTCTAAATCATTGACACGCGTCGTATAGTGTCAAAAATAAAACCTTAAACTCAAAATAAATAAGATTTAAATTAATATAGCGAGAGTAAGGGTCGATCCGCAGGGAATAGGAACTCTAACACCTTTCTTCTGATTTAGACCAATAACCTGTAGAAAATAAAGGGGATTTTAGAATAGTGATTTCAATGAGAAAAATAGTAAAAACGTAAAACTAAATGTTGAGAATGAATTATGGATAAAAATAGCCTCAAGCCACGCTTTGCCACGACATCTTCGATCACTGAAGTTGATTTTTCTTCGACTTTCCTGCAGGTTACAGTCTACAAGGCCCAACCCTTGTAACTTACTTCTCGTTGGTAGATTTGACTCCCAAGGCAATCCTTGAAGTCAAACTTTAGTGAATTAGCCACGGCAATCGATGCTAACTCAAATCTGAGTTGGTGTTGGAGAAGCCCGTGCTCGGATATTCGTCTCGATGAGAGTTGTTTCCGATTTTGATTCCCCTTAGTAGACCGCCACTAAGTTTGTTCTTAGGGAGTTGAATTGGCTACAAGCTTTTCCTCATCCCCAACGATGGATCTAAACCACTTCAAGCCGATGCGCGCTCTCGGAATGAAACAATTGCGATGCCTAAAGATTAAGCCGATTGCCTAATCAATCTTACAGAGAATCTAAAAAGGAGTTGTTGAAGGATTGAAGTATTTTCCTAATCTCACGAGGTTTGTCGGGTTTGGCGTTGCTTTTGGCTAAAAGGGATTTAGTTAAGCATGGTTTGTGAAAAAACCATACTTAATAAAATAAATAAAAATGGAGAAAAGAAAATGGAGAAAAATGGAGAGCTTTATTACTCAAGGAAGAAGAGAACAATGGAAAAATGTTTGATGATCTAATTCACCCCCAAAGTGGGGTATTTATAGTAGTTGAAAACCCTAAAAACCTAAGATGATAAATCCTAAATTTAAATAAAATTACATAAGATAAATATCCAAATTTTGAAATTTAAAATAAAAGTCGGATGATAAGCTATCTTGATAAGTGGACTGATAAGTTATCAGAGTTGCTGACGTCATCTTCTAGAAGGTACTGACGTGGCGCCCAGTCAGCATTTATGCCCTGGTTCATGTCCATGAATCTGCCCACGACTCCAGTATTTTCTGCAGCATTCCAACTTATTTCTAGCATTACGTAACCTGCACGAGAACAACATAAAAACAGCCCAATTAAGTCCTTCAAACATATATTCGATCAAAATAAAGACTAAAAATATAAGTGAAATAAATACTTATCAAATTCCCCATCACTTATCCGATGCTTGTCCTCAAGTATCTCAAAATTAAACAAACTTAAGTTCAAGTTTCCATCCTTAATTTCACGAAGTCTCAAAGGTTTCAATATGATTAAACATCTAAATATGAAAGAAAACTAAGGAGCAAAAATAGATAAATGACAAGATTAAGAATTTTAAGCATAAAAAACGACATTCTAAAACCCTACTAACATCAATGATGCAAACCAAGTACCCTCACAAGGAATCGCTCATGTCACTCAAAGTGTTTAAGGGTAGAGAAAAATCACTCGAGCCAAAGCTAATTAGAGCATAACCATAAGCTTGTGTTTAAATCTAATCTCCACTACTAACATGAATATGATGCAAAAATCAAGAGGTCTTAAAGAAGGGTTGTAATGGGGCTAAGGTAAGGGTAGGATAAAGGCTGAAAATAAGGGCTAAAATTCAAGACAAAAAATCATCCCAAAAAATATATTCGAAACTGTTTTTTTTTCTTTCGAACCAAAACTGCTCGACAGTGTACTTTTTCGAACTGCACTGTTTTTTTCCTGTTTTTATTTTTCTGCAGACTCGAATAATTTCCTGCACTGTATATTCAAATCAATTCTGCACTGTTTTTTTCCTGCACAGTGTATTTTTAGCTGCTGCACTGCACTTATTCGAATCTGTTTTTTTAGACGATTTTTGTCTTAAAAAAAGGGACAAAAGTGATGGATTTGAGAAGAAAAATGGATTAGGTTTAAAATGTGGTGATTTTCAAGAAAAAGGCTAAGGCTCAAAAATTGTTTCACTAGGGGAAATTAATTAAAGGGTAGGTAATTTATTTGGGAAGAGAAATGGTTAAAACCTAGTGCCTCTATCATATTAAAGCATCATAATCAATCAATGTAATCTCAAAAAGAATTTAAAAACAAGTTCTAGAATGCAACTAATTTAGCTAGGCACACTCAAAGAAACAAAGAGCAAATATTATGCATGCTCATTAGGCTCAAAAACTCACAAATATGTCTTGTGTACTTAGGTAAGCATCATGTGGATTAATAGAAAAATAAAATGTCATATAAAAGATTTAAAAATTAATCATGCCAAAAATCTACCATGCAACCTAGAGATTTCTAACAACATAGATACAGAACCATGTGAAAACAGTGAGACAAGGCGAAATTAAGGTTTTAAACAAAGAACTTAAATTAATAAAACCAAGATTTCAAGTGAACAATCAAGACGGATAAGCAAGATAAAAATTGATAAGCATATCTCCCTCCCCCTCACTTGGATGCATTTTGTCCCAAAATGAAAATTTAAAATAAAAGAGAGGAAAGGAGAGACTCCCCTAATCAATTGCGGCGGTTGAAAAAGCTGGCGGCCACCGATGGCGAGTGGTGGCTGCTGTGGAAGCCGACGGGCTTGATCACGGGTACGTGGCATCTTGTCGGTGGTGTAAAGTTTTTTCTTTGTTGCTGCTGAATGAATGAAGAAAGAAAGAGGGGGTTGCGACTGGTTAAAGTTGATAAATAATAAAAAGGGTTTAATGGGTGGTTGGGGGTGTAGGTAAAAGCTTTGGGTTTGGGTGGGGTCTACGGAATATGTAATTGGTTGAGGGTTGACCGGGTAGGGAATTGTGTAGGTGGGGTCCATGGGTGTTTTAATTGGATTTGAAGTGGGGGTTTGACCGGGTAGATAAGGTTAGAATGTGTTTAAAATATGGGTTTGATTGGGTGGAAAAGGGATAAAATCCGAATATTAAATTAAAAATTCAGCCCACAAAATCCTGATAGCTTCTCATCTCTTTATTCGGTCTAAATTGTCTGCAAATAAAATAAATAAAAGATCAGATAAAAATAGAATTCAAAATAAAAAAGATAAAATGATGAGATAATAAAATAAATTCAAAAAGATAAATAAAATGAGATAAAAATTTAAAAGTAGATAAGAAAATATTCAAAAAAATAAATATGAAAAATAATGAAAATAAATTTGAAAAAAGGTAAAATCAAAATTAAAAATCTTTAAACATATTAGATAATTTCGATTCTTTTCTTTTTTCTTTTTTTTTCTCTTTTTTTTTATTTTTTTGTTTATTTTAACTAAAAATTCAAATGACATTAAACTATGGCAGATTAAAATGGAATAAAATAAATAAAATAAAGAAAGTAAAAATAATAAAAATAATTAAAGTAAAAAAAAGAAATGGGTTGCCTCCCATCTAGCGCTTTATTTAACGTCGTTTAGCTCGACGACCTGATTCAGACTACATGCATTGCGACAAATACTTCTTCCAGTTCTTGCGCTTTATCCAACTGAGTATTTCCCTACGAGAAATTTTGCGATTATGAAGTTTTTTTACTGGAAAAATTTCTCTTTCACTCTTCAATTTATTTGGAGGTAATTTTAACTTCAAATTCAATTCCTGCAAAATGAAAGAAAACATTTTAGATTTTGATGGAGTTAGGCATAAATAAGAATGAACAGAGGAAACATTTTTCAACTCCTTAATTCCTTTGTCGTGATCCTTCAAATCTCTGCACGAATCATCAACAGATTTAGATTCTATAAATTCTTTAACGGCGGGCTCAATAACATCTATAAAATTTATACTAGCAACATTATCAGGATGTCGCATCGCTTTGTAAACATCAAATTTTACGATCTCGCCATCGAACTCCATTGTAAGGATCCCGCTTCTCACATCGATTTTCGTATTTGCAGTGCTCAAAAATGGGCGGCCAAGGAGGATCTCGGAAGAATTATTAGCCCGGTCGTTTTCCATGTCAATAGCATAGAAATCCGCCGGAAAGATCAAATCGTTTACCTTTACCAAGACGTTCTCAGTAATCCTTCTGGGTAGATTATGGATCTGTCTGCCAGTTGTATGGTTACCTTCGTATCCTTCAAAGGCTCAGCAGAAAGTGAGTTATAAAATGAAAGGGGCATAACATTAATAGAGGCCCCTAAGTCACACATTGCTCGTTTAATACCCACTTTATCGATTTTGCAGGGAATGACGAACATACCTTGATCCTTCAATTTTGGTGGCAACTTTCGCTGGAAGACCGCCGATACATGCTCTCCTAGATTAACCTTCTCAATTCCAATAAGACGACGTTTATTAGTACATAAATCTTTAAGGAACTTAGCATACCTTGGGATTTTTCAGATTACGTCGATGAGTGGAATATTGATCTCTACTTTTTGGAACACATCTAGGATTTCCTTTTCTTCTGCTTGTTTGTCTCTTTTCATCAATCTCGATGGGAAGGGAGGTGGTGTAGCGTAGGGAGAAGGTACAGGAGTTGGATCGGGCATACCTTTTCTAGTAGGGGGTGATTGCTTTTTTTCTTCTTTCTGTACGCCATCTTCTTTAGCTTTAGGTTCGATGACTGTACCGCTTCGTAGAGTGATGGCGTTCACATTCTCTCTTGGATTAGGCTCCGTTTGAGAAGGCAATTTCCCTTTGGATTCTAAGCGACTTACTGTTAACGTCAGTTGACTTATTTGTTTGTCAATTGCTTCAAAGTGAGCTTCGGTCTTTAGTTGAAATTTTTCTTGGGCTAGCGCTAACTTTTCAACAATTGACTCCAACGATGGCTTCTGCGGTTGATATTGTTGTGGTGTAATTGGTTGATAAACTTGATTTGGCCTCTGGTTTTGCGCGTAACCGAAATTTGACTGGTTTCTCCATCCCTGATTATATGCATTTCCTATGGCATTGGCTTGAGCGATATCATCTTCCTGAATCATCGGACAACAGTCTGTCGGATGTTCTGGACTAGTACAGATTCCGCAAAGTCTAATTGTTTTTCTCTTATCTGCAACAAGAGTTTGCACCATTTCAACTAATTTATCGATTTTGTTTTCTAATGAAACTGTACTTACCTCGCGAACCCTTCGAGATGGTTCGCTAGACTGATTGAATCTTTGAGAGTTGGCGGCCATGGTTGATATCAGTGTTTTAGCCGCTGTTGGTGTCATGTTGACTAGAGCTCCGCCACTTGCCGCATCTATCACCTTCATGTCCATAGGCGTTAATCCTTCATAAAAATATTGGAGGAGGGTTTGTTCCGACAACCCATGTTGTGGACACTTTGCACACAACTTTTTAAACCTCTCCCAGTATTTATACAAGGATTCAACTTCTTTTTGTTGAATGCTTAGGATGTTGCGCCTGATTTCGTTTGCTTTTGCTGCAGGAAAGAACATGTCAAGAAAAAGTTTAGCCATGTCAGTCCATGTTGTAACAGAATTAGGGGGTAAATCAAATAACCAATCTTTCGCTATATCAGCTAAGGAAAATGGAAATGCTCTAAGTTTGATTTGGTCATCGGATACTCCCTGTGGCTTTGTACTTAGACAAGCCATGTGAAATTCCTTCAAATGTTTATGAGGATTTTCTGTTGGCAAGCCGTGAAAGGTAGGCAGGAGGTGGATTAAATCCGTTTTTAGCACGAACGATGTTTCGCCATTTGGGAAGGTTATACACATCGGTTGTTGGCCATCGGGCGCCGCATTTAGTTGGCGAATGGTTTGATTTTCGTCTCCCATCGGATTGGGCTCGTAATTCGACTCTGCTTCGGATGTGATTTCTAGATCGCGTTCGAATCTTTGCTGGCGTATTTTGTTTTTCTTTTCCCGAAGTGTTTTTGCGTGCAACTTTCGGGCTAGTGCTTCGATTTCCAGGATGAGTTCAAATTGTTCTCCCGGATTGCTCCTGGTTATAAATCAAATGAAACAATATTAGTACTTTGCCGTATTCCCCGGCAACGGCGCCAATTTTGACACGCGTCGTATAGTGTCAAAAATAAAACCTTAAACTCAAAATAAATAAGATTTAAATTAATATAGCGAGAGTAAGACACCTTTCTTCTGATTTAGACCAATAACCTGTAGAAAATAAAGGGGGATTTTAGAATAGTGATTTGAATGAGAAAAATAGTAAAAACGTAAAAATAAATGTTGAGAATGAATTATGGATAAAAATAGCCTCAAGCCACGCTTTGCCACGACATCTTCGATCACTGAAGTTGATTTTTCTTCGACTTTCCTGCAGGTTACAGTCTACAAGGCCCAACCCTTGTAACTTACTTCTCGTTTGTAGATTCGACTCACATGGCAATCCTTGAAGTCAAACTTTAGTGAATTAGCCACGACAATCGATGCTAACTCAAATCTGAGTTGGTGCTGGAGAAGCCCGTGCTCGGATATTCGTCTCGATGAGAGTTGTTTCCGATTTTGATTCCCCTTAGTGGACCGCCACTAAGTTTGTTCTTAGGGAGTTGAATTGGCTACAAGCTTTTCCTCGTCCCCAACGATGGATATCTCACGAGGTTTGTCGGGTTTGGCGTTGCTTTTGGCTAAAAGGGATTTAGTTAAGCATGATTTGTGAAAAAACCATACTTAATAAAATAAATAAAAATGGAGAAAAGAAAATGGAGAAAAATGGAGAGCTTTATTACTCAAGGAAGAAGAGAACAATGGAAAAATGTTTGATGATCTAATTCACCCCCAAAGTGGGGTATTTATAGTAGTTGAAAACCCTAAAAACCTAAGATGATAAATCCTAAATTTAAATAAAATTACATAAGATAAATATCCAATTTTGAAATTTAAAATAAAAGTCGGATGATAAGCTATCTTGATAAGTGGACTGATAAGTTATCAGAGTTGCTGACGTCATCTTCTAGAAGGTGCTGACGTGGCGCCCAGTCAGCATTCATGCCCTGGTTCATGCCCATGAATCTGCCCACGACTCCAGTATTTTCTGCATCATTCCAACTTATTTCTAGCATTACGTAACCTGCACGAGAACAACATAAAAACAGCCCAATTAAGTCCTTCAAACATATATTCGATCAAAATAAGGACTAAAAATATAAGTGAAATAAATACTTATCAATCATATGTGATTTTCAAAATTTTAGGGGAGGCGGTTGCCTCCACCAGCACCTCTCGGTCCATCCCTGTACCAAACAGGTCCCCCTAACAATCCTATTGGCTTTCGTGCTTCTCTGAGATGACCACAACTATCTTCGATCTCAAATTCTCAAAACTTGTAAAGTCCAACACGAATATAACATGTTTTATTAGAAAGCCAGCCTATAATCGTTTTTAATGTCTGGTCTGGATATGCTATGTGTTAGAGCATGGATATACGAAAAATGTTCCAATCTTTCCATTTTTATCAGGATTTTCTATTGTTAAAGCATTCGTTTTATAGCAAAGGCCAATGATCATTGTCCCTTAAAAATTATATGAAAGACTAAAAGACCTTTTTATGTTTTTTTTTTATACTTTTATGTTTATTTTTAGAAGAAAGCAACATTTTTATACAACTATACATATTCATCATCCAAATCCAAATAAGGCCAAATTAATTCTCATTTTATCTTCAAAGAATCATTTTTAATGCTTTAGGTCCAACTTTTCGGTACGCTTCAACTACCTATAACTAATATTCAACTATAAGAGAGTTAGAGAAAGCAAATACACCTCTCTCTCTCTCTCTCTCTCTCTCTCTTTCTTCTTGTAATTATATACTATTTTAATACAAATTACATTTAATTTTCTTTTAAAAATAACATTATGAATTTTAAGGGTTTCTGAACTTATATTGTTTATTGGGTTAATTTCCATCCATTTACCTCGATTATATTAGATAAAATAATGGAAATGATTGTGTTACTGTTTAGACTGAACAAATCTGAAGAAGCTGAAAATCATAGGTGTCAATCTTCAAGTAGTGCCACATGGCAGGAAGCAATTGCGGGCGGAATCAGCTTAATCCAAGTCTATAGTGGAGTAATGGGCATATACCACTGATGTATTAAACATAGGCGTGAAATTTAATGTCCACAACCAACAAATGGCATTAGCAAAGGATAGACAAGTTTATTGGGAAATTATATCATCCACAATGTATAAACATCGAGTGACATATAGATTTATCATGAATTGAATTCTTATTTTGACACAAATGAAAAAAATACAAAAACCAACTACCTAACAAATCAAAGAATTGGGGTCTTCTTTGGTCGAAGCTGCTTCTAACCTATGCTGGTCGTCTGCAGCTAATTAAAGCTGTTATCTTCAGTATTGCAAACTTTTGGTGTAGACAACTGATTTTGCCAAAGGGAGTTATAAAGAAAATTGAGCAACTTTGCTCTCGTTTCTTTTGGAAAGGGGAGGATATTCCAGCGAAAGGTGCAAGGGTGAGTTGGAAACATATCTGCACTCCTAAGAGTGAAGGAGGATTGGGGATTAAAGATTTGCAGGCTTGGAACCAAACTTGTGCTGTTTTGCTTCTGAAGAAACTGCTTGCATCTGAAGGGTCCTTATGGGTTGCCTGGGTACATACTTATGTGTTAAAGGGGGCTGATATTTGGAGTGTTCAATCTAAGCCGCATTTTAGTTGGTGTTTGAGGAAAATCTTAAAGCTTAGAAACTCTATGCAGCCTGGTTTACAGAATGGGCTGCTGACAACTAAGGATATATGGAATGGTTTAAGGAGTGTTGGGGCTACTGTGGGATGACATAAGATTGTTTGGTTCAACTTGCATGTGCCGAAGCATTCTCTAATCTTGTGGATGGCAATTCTTGATCGTTTACCTACGATGGACAGGCTAAACAAGATGGGGTTAAATGTTGCAGATGGTTGCATTCTTTGTGGGGGTGAGCATGAAGACCGAAACCATATTTTTGCTTCTTGTATGTATTCACGAAACATTTGGACTGCTGTTTTGAGTCTATGTGGTATGCGGAGGAGGATGGAGTCTTTGGAAGGAGAGCTCTATTGGCTTTGCTCGAGGCTGAAAGGAAAATCTCTTATTGTCCACATCCTTAAGATTGCTTGGAGTGCGTTTGTCTACTTTGTGTGGGAGGAAAGAAATTACAGAAAGTTTAGGGATATTCATAGAACTAGTGATACTTTGGTTTGCTGTATAAAGGAGATTGTACGCATTAGAACACAAAATAGGCTCACACATATGGATATTGTAAATAGCACACTTTGTGCATCTTGGGAAATTCCCTAGCTGGGATGGCCGCCCAAAATGCATTATAGGATCTGTTTTTTTTTTTTTTGTCTTAGATAATAAAATACACAACTTATCCAAAAAAAAAAAACTATTGTTTTTTTATGGTTTCAACTGAAGATTCTCAAGAAGCTGTCAAATATTAATTATGGGGTTTCTTGAAAAACACTTGAAGTAAAAAGGGTAAGAATTTATGGGATGGTGGGTGAAGCATAAAGCATTAGGCTGCCAGATTCTGCCATGTTAAGTTGGCTCCAAATTCCTGAATGTTATGTGGAAAAGAGGATGAAGTAACTTTCAGGTTTTCCAGAAGTACCAGTTTGAAATCAAGTGGGAGATGGGAAACTGAGAATGGACACAAATCAGACATTTCCCCCCCCTGCTTTGTTATTATACAATTAACAAGGTATTACAAAAGAATTAACTGCAATAAAAACTGTAAATGTACAACCGACCTCTTCATAGTTCGACGCATTCATCATCTGCGGCCTCGATTTCATCATCCCAGTCTAGTTGAAATGTGCTTGCCGATTTCATCAACTCTGTTAGTCCAGCAAGATCCTCCAGATACGTTGGATGGTTAATTGCTTGGAGTATGAATTCCATTGCTCTCTTGCGATATTCCGACACAACCTAGAAAGGATTGTTCATCATAATAACAATGTAAAACTACGGCAGCAAAATACACGGAACTTACATAAATTTATTCCAACTTTCAACTAATCCGAAAGCTAAATCAAATTTTAAAAGCATGCTATCATACAATAAAATTTTAAGTTTATTATTTTTTTTTGAAAATGCCATTTTAAGTTTATTATTAAAGCTTCTCGGATGAAAATATTCCTATAGAATATGTTCTGTTTCAGAGATTGCACCAGCAATACGTAGGCATGCGACTTTTATTGTACCCTCTGGGATAGAAACCCTGGTGCCAAAGGGCTCTGAATTTACCCAAGATCATACAAATTTATCGAATTTCTGAATCTCTCATTATCAACTAAAAGAAAGCCTCCCATGTAAAAGCTCATACAAGGCAGTGTAGATGAAGGATTCATACAGACATGCCATAACCTTAAACAGATGAGTGAGAAAAGAGGGGGAAAAGGAAGAAAAAACAAAGAACTATAATTTTAAAAGCGCCAAGCTTACAGTGCTGCAACATGCTGTGCAACTGTTTGAGGAGTGGCCCACAAGGGTCATCTGTTGAAAGTGGGGAAGGGAACCTCGAATCTGATGGGGTAAAATACCCAGAGGTAGCTCAAAGTCCCCCCCACTATTGGAGTTGGCAATCTCAGCTTCAGCAAATATCCTGCATATATAATTGGGTGGTGAATTAAGCAATCTAGACTTCTGATTGGTTCATGATGATTAGAACTAAAGGCTTGTTAAATCTCCAAAGAAACTACAGTAAGAAAGACTTTCTTCACATAGTTCCAAGGATTTACCCATTAGGGTGATGCAATATGCCCACTAAAAGTTCAACTGCCAATGCAGAAGCAATAGGTGCAAGCCCGGGACGCGTAACAGTGCACTGCTGATCCAATGTGCGGTTTGAAGTTGACTGCACAAACAACAATAGATAAATGGTTAAGCTGGACATACATAAAATTGCTATAATAGCAATTACTGCATTCTAGAAACTCTGGAAAATTACATCTGTTGGGGCAACCACATCATTACAGAAGTAGCAACCCAATCTATTCCGTCCGTCCGTATTTGTTAGGGCAAGGTTGTCTACGCCAGCAGCTAAAGAAGTTTCCGTTTCAGCTTTCAAGTTAGGGTTGGAGTTAAGAGGACCAGGCCCATGGCGCATAACCAAGAAACTGTCAAATCCAAGAGCTGCAGTAATGGTTATCTGCATAGTGAGAAAGGATGAGCAACATATGCCATCATCAAATGACTCAAATCCAGTAACAGATCTTTACAAATCCTAATCTATAATGCCACAACAGAACGCCAAATATCAAAGCAATTAATATATGAATAAAGGAGATGAACCTTGTTAGTGTTGGCACAGAGAAGAGTAGGGAGCCATCGACTCTCTCTAGTATCAGTCAACAAGAAAATCACATCATGAGACTCAATCAAATCACTGAGTCGTTTACAATCTTCAAGCACACTTTTCTCCTCTTGGCTGGATACTGGATGTCCAGGCATAGGAATGGCCATAACAACGCCTTCTGCTTCCTAAGAAACAAATCATAAGATACATGGTGAGAAGAGATGGATATATTTTTCTGTTGTGTGCTTATCTTTGTGTTACAGGCCTAAAATAAAATGAATTACCACTGCTGGAAATATTCGTTGTAGGCTTCTCACTGCGGCTGTGGCTTTAAAATCACCACCATTAAGGCAGTCATCCAATGTATATAGCGACTGCCTCAATGGATTAGACATGGCCACCCTGCCATTGTCAAGTAGTGTAATTTTGCGGACACCCCAAGCCTACAACACACAGTCTTCAGTCTCAAGAGATATGAAATATGATCCAAAATTGGGGTTGCTGCTTTCTGAATACATACCATAAGCATTCTAGCAACCTGACATCCAAGGGTACCTGCTCCAAGGAGAAGGCACTTAAGAGAAAATAAGATATCTAAGTTAAGGGATGGCAAAGCACGCCATCTCATTAGTTTCAAGTTTAAGTCTGCAGCAGATATGGCTAGCCTGTGGAAAAAAGAGGGAAGGATTTCAGAATGCTTTTGTTAAAATAAATAATACTTTTCTTTTTGAAGTTACAAGTACAATACAAATTCAACATCCAAATAACTACAACAGGAATCAATCATGGAAATGTACAATTGGATTGATAATAGGAATAAATATTCGGACCTAAACCAGAATAAGTCTGGACAATGCCCACAGATGGTGGGACATCAATTATATAATAGATTTAAAATTGAACCCATACATAGTATTTAAGCATGGTAGGACTTGAACCTAGGGTGTCAAGGCTTCCAGAGCACCAACCTTGCCATTAAGCCAAGGCCTCACGGGCAGATAAAATAATAATACTATAATGCCTGATGAGGTGACAATATAAAAGAAAAAAAAAATTACCTAGTTGGATCCATAGATTTAGCAAGGTTAATGCACCTCGGTACTTTTCTCCCCTTGTTGAGTTCCCATCCTACAGCATTGGGCACACATTGCCGTTCTCTCCATCCTAAAGAGACATTGTCAGTCGAGAAAGATAGTGTAAAACAAATTCATACTATTGGAACAGCAAACAAATGATCCCGAAAATAAGCAATTACCCAAAATTGCCACTCTACCTGGTTGAACTGTAACCAAGGCTTCACCAACAAGTGACAAATTCAAATCAGCAAAACCTCGATTCTCTCTATAGCACAAAAAGCGAACAGTTTTCAGATTCCATCTGGCAGAAATAAGTGCAAGGAAGTTGCGGAGAGGCCAGCCAGGATTGTTCGGTAGATGACATGGGTCATAAAATGCAAATAGCAACTGCCAAAAACACATGTGAAAGCTTTGAGAAATAGATGTCCAAGATTTTGCACTTTTAGCCTATTGACATCATAGAGAATTTTCATTGAAACTCTCTCCTCTGCAATCATAAACCAATACATATTCCAAAATCTCGTGAAGAGAAAGGTAGACAGACCTTTTGACCATCATGCTGACAAGCTTCCAAATCCTTAAGATGCCTGGCAGCAGCGCGTGAATCAGAACCAATACTAACCAAAAAGAATGGAACATCTGCAGTAGACTCATAAATTCAGGCCGAGAAGGGCATATAATTATGGATAAAGAAAAAAGGAACATAATCACATTTGAATTTCAATGCAGTAAGACAAAAAAGTGTAGAACTTGCAACAGCAGAGAGACTACCAACTGTTGCACTTGAATTCCGCCATTCATTACATGCTGCTGTTACGGATTCTGCCTGCATGTAAAAAAGCAACAAAAATAGAACTTTTGAGCACTCAAAAGATGCAATAAACCAACAATTTGCAAGTGTTAACCACATTCTGAGAACCTCTTCCAAGGTGAACCACTGAGAAGCAGGCCTCAAATCAACAAAGGTAGCAGGAGGATCAAGTGCAAGAGCAGGGAAAGCAAACCAATAATGAAAGTTCCATTTTTTCAGGTCTGCAAATGAGATAAGAAGGATCCTTGACAATACCGCACAATCCTCCACAGCTTTTCCACTATGAATGTCCTCCCAAATCTAAGAGTAATTGACATAAAACACAAACTTCTCAACCAAATTTTCAATGGAATTAAACTAACTGCATAACACACTCTATGGTCTTTAGCAGACAATTCAAAATGTCTTACCTTCATCGCTTCTGCCTTGAGCAGGCCTTGTTTATCAAAAGCCTGGAAACTTTCCATTGTATTTGTATTGTAAAGAATGCCCGGAACAGAGCACCTATTCCGATTACTACGAATTGTGGGCGGCATTGCTGATTCATCATTTGAATCAGACGGTAGGGATACAGCGAGGAGAGTTAAATGATTCGATACTTGAGGGTGGGAGCACGGTGCATAGAAACCTGAAGGGCGGAAAAAGATAACGAATTTGGACCATAAAACGCCAAATTTACACTCAAGGCTTCCAAATTGAAAACCTTTTGCAATAATTGCGACCTTTAACAACAGAAACTTGGATCAAACCCAGTCCAATCATCAATTAATAGTAATGAACTTAAGAAGACAATAACGAAAATTTAACCAAATAAATCAGATTTTTTAGAGAATTAAGAGTGAGAAGTTTATTCCATACTTAAAGAAAGAAAATGAGTAGGGAGTGGTACCGGAGATGGGAATAGGAGAATCGTCGATGCCAAACTTGTTGAGCTTCAAAGAAGATAATCGGTGCCAAAATCCTTCGTCAACAGAACTCTGAAGTGGCGCGAATTGAAGTATGGATCCACTCCCTTCTTTTGCCATGCTTTCCCTTTCCCTTGCCCTTTTCCGATTCCAACCTTTTTGCTTGCGATTTAGATTTGCAGTCTCTTTCTCTCTATCTCAGCTGTTTGTTCCTAAGATTTTTCTTTCTTTTACTCCGTTTCTTGTTTTTCTTTTTTCTTGATTTATTGTTCTTTACGGAACCGAGAGAGTATCGTTGAGAAGACTTTGAAGAAGATACCACTCCTACCGCCGAATATCTTCTGCACTTTTTTTTGGCGCCTTATTTATACCCACATTAGAAAATACATTTTAGTGTTAAAAATACAGAATTAAAAGTTGAGTGTATTTTTAATGTTTATGTTTTAAGTTTAGGATTTAACCGAAAAAGGAAAGGATTTTTGTTCCTTACCGTTGGATTTCTTTTGCAATTTAACTTTATGTACAAATTGTATTGAACCAATAAGTTTTAAAAGTAGATGATATTTATTTGAAGAAATATGGGTTTAAATTACTTTGTTTACAAGGTATATGTTTATGGTCAAATGAGTTAAAAAGTGTATTTAATGTTTACATGTTTTTTTAATTTACTTATTTATTTTTTATCGATTTTATTCTAAAATCATTAATTACATTAAAAAATAGTCAATCAGAATGAAAAATAGTAAACGATAGGTTGATTTTATATTTGTTCAATTGAAATATCTGAAAATCTTTTTAATCCAAACTTAATATTTTTAAAATTTTATTTATCCTAAAATTATTGTTTTGTTAGTATAAGCTGTAACAATTTGTCTACATTCTTACACTATAACAATAATTATAAAAAAAACTACTCGAATCCAAATCATCTAGAAAACAAATCAACAACTTTCTTTATTAAGATCCTTCCTTCTAAAATTGCACGTCTTTAAAATTAATATGATAAAACTAGCCTTCTAGTATATATTTAGGATGAAATTACAGTATTTATTTCAAACCAACATTTGCACACATCATACAAGCATATGTAGGAGAGATAACTGCTATGACGCCCCTTAACACAAAACGAAAGAAGGCTAGTATTTTTTGGAACATGAAGATGATCTTGAGGAATCAATGTAAGAGATCCTTCGCCTCTTGCTCGGGAATGTCAAGAATGGGGCGAATTCCAGTGAAATAGAAGCTTTCTCCAGGACAGAATCCAGGGCCTGCCGAATTGAACATGCACGAAAACGCCATTCATCGGCATCACCGTCATCGTCAACGACATGTGTAACACTGCTAGTACTTCTGCAGCCGGAGCTGAAAACAAAATCACCCTTCAATCGACTTCCCAACGTCGATATTTCTGATTTGACAATCTTAATTTGAAAGGGAAGTGCATCGAGAGCTTGTCGTAGGTCAGTCAGAAGTTGAGGTCTGTAATCACAACAGATGGACGCTTTAAAAGAAATCATCCCATCGGCATCGCCGATGTTATATGGTTCAACGCTCACCTCGTCGTCGTCCATCGGGACAAGTAAACCTTTGCTGGCTTCAGTTGCATTGTTCTTCATTTCTTTCAAGTGCTTAATCACTTCACCAAGTAATGTCGCTTTATCCATCTAGAAATGAGCAATCGGAACATTGCTATCAGCTCAAAAGAAACATAGTCAGATAAATCAGCACCAAACCAGGAACTACCTAGTAGGTGACCCGCATATAGACTTTGATCCAGAAGAAAGCAACTTCGATGTACCCTTTAATTACTTCAGTTAATTACTGAAATAAATTTGAGAAAAAAGAAGAACAGCCAAAATACACATATAATATTAGATGTCAAATTCTTGCTTACGTTCAAACCATAATATAATCTGCTATGTATGTCACAGAAAGTAATTATATATTCTAACAAATAAAACAACAGCTGTTATATTGCCCCCTCTGTTCCCAACGAAAATTTCATGAACTGAATTAGATTTATCTTAAAAAACCAAAATTTAACATAAAATTGTAATAATACTTATGAAATCAATTAGTACCTTTTGTCTGCAGGGCACGAGGGTGCGGAGTGTATCGAGATGAGCATTGATTCTTTCTCTTCTCCTCCTCTCTGCCTCGCTATGACTCCTCAAAGCCGCTATAATTTTCTCTTCGGACACCGTTTTCTTCCCTACTTGCAACGGCGCCTTCACCGGCTCTCCTTTCTCGGTATCCAAAACCACGGGCTGTGACACCGACACCGACACCGACAAAGACCCACCACGGTAACTTGCATTGCATGGACCCAAATCACGCGAAAATGGATCAAAATCAAATGTACCAGAGTAACAATTCCCAGATAAGAATTCGTTGTTTAAAGAGTAACAAGCCATACAAAATCACGAAAAGAAAAACAAAATTTCTTCTTCTTCTTTTTGTTGCCTATATTTTACGAGAGAAGACCAGGTGGACGTGTGGTGGGAGCGAACCAGAAGGAGAGCTTCTGCAGAGGGAAGTTGTGTTGGTTAACGAGTTTCTTGCCGCTGCTGTTGATCAGTGCTATGGCTGATGTAATGATAACTTCCATTACGCAAGCGGCAATTCTAGGGAGATAGTTTGATCGTCTTGAATTCTAGCATTTCCTCGGGTATAGGCAATTCAGGTTGAAAAACAAAACAAAACCAACCCGAAAAGAAAAAGAAAAAGAAAGTTGTGGATGGGATCTTCGGGAATATTCAAAAGGGAGGGAACAAACAAGTCAAAGGAAAATGGGATTCAAGAACAGATGAAGAGAGAAAATATGAAAGTAGAAAACAGAATAAGATTTCTTCAGCATCTAAACGGGGTTATATATAAATAGGATACCAGTTCAAAAGTCAATGGCTCTACTAACTAAGGGCCAGTTAAATAAATTAACACAACAAAAGCAAAACCATACTTTGCTTCCCATTTTCAATAGCTTAATGGAAATTCAGCTTCTTCTCGGAGGCTATGGGGTCATCCAACTCTTGAAGTGGGTCCCAGTTTTGTTTATAAAAGCAAAATTAGATTAAATTTTACATAAAGATGGATTTGATCCTTTTTTTTATCCGAAAGATGGATTTATAAATATTTTAATCTTTTGAAAAAAATATTATTTATTATTTTTAAATAAAATTTGAAATTTAAAAAATATTTCTTTTATATTTTAAAATATTTTTAGAATTTTCTAGAATTTTTTAATTTTTTAAGAATTTTTCTGTTATATATATATATATATATATATATATATTTAAAAAATTCAAAAAAAATTATTAAAATTAACGGTCAACGTTGGTCAAAGGGCCAAATTGATTTTTTTTTTCTTGAGTTTAAAGGCTTAATTGAGTGTAAAAAAAATTAAAAATTTAATTAATTTTTTCACAAAAGTTTAATTAAATCTAATAGTTAGCCATTTAAAATAAATCATTGTTTTACTTACAAAAATATTAAGCAAAACAATAATTTTTTAACTATTGACATAACAGCACACCTATGAGTCTATTATATTTAATGTTTTAATATTTTAAATTTTAAAATATTTATTAACGTGACATATAAGACAAATAATGTTATGTTAACACAAAATACATATAGACACTTGGTCTGTTACTTCAAAATTGTTAAATAATTAATATCATTTCAACATTTTCTTAAAAAATGACTTTTTTTTTTAGATTAAGGATTAAATTTTACTAAAATAAAAAGTAAATTTAACAAAAAATATTGTAAAGGTTAAATTTATTTACTTTTATGCCTAAAATTTATAATTATCAATAAATTATTTGGATATCAATTTTAAAAGAATGTGACAAACTCATATATCAAATATATAATTAAATCCTTTTAGTGTCTGTTGTGGTAATTACATTCCGTATCTCTAGTCAATTTTTGTTAAAATAATACAAATGAAAGAGAGAAAAAATCAAAGAGATGTTTACGTAATTTAAACTTTAACTTATATTTATGGGACTTATTGAAAGAAGAATACAATAATTGTACAAACAGTAAATAAATAATTTTACACTAATGTCTAGAAATTGACCAACTTGTTAAGAATGTTTTTATATATATTTGATAATAGCCACTAAATTTTTATTAAAATTATAGAAAATATTACAATTATAACGCATTCAGGAATGAAAATAATGAGACTAATTCACCAAAATCTCTTACAACCCCAAAACAAAGAAAAGTGAATATTAGAGATAAGCATACCATCAAAATCCAGAAGTTTTCTTAAATCTTTTTTTTCTATCCAATCAAGACGCATAACATGTGAAAAAGGAGTGGTGAGCGACCCAAACCATTAGGCAGAATGTTTCGCTACCCAAGACTGATTACATCAGCAAACAAGCATCAACCGAGTGAGGATCTAACTTTTCATGACCACCGACAAAATCATAATAAAAAATTAGTGTCGTTAAAATCTTTGTGCGAGCAACAAACAGCTGCTAGAGTATGCTAAAATCATGCCACAAGTACAGATGAAACGAACCACAAAACAAAGAAAACATGTCACAAAAACAAAAGAAAACGCGTGTTACGAGGATAGAGGAAACACGTGATACAAAAGCATAAATTCTTATTAAAATATGCAATAATATAGAAAAAAAGAGAAAAATAATAAATCTGGTGGTCGACAACCAATACTAAAATCGGTTGCCGACCACCAATCAAAGAGAAAAAAGAAAGGTTGGAGTCAGCTGTGAGAATATGATGAGCGACGGCAAAAAATTAGAGAATTACGGTAAAAAGGGTTGGCAATTGTAAATAAGGATGTAAATATTGTCTCATATTAAGTTTGAATCTCAATAATATAATACCTCTCTATTTAACAAAAAATAATTATCACGCCACACCTCGTAAATAAACAAAATTAAAAGGATGTAGAGGCGAATTCTTTAAAGGACTAGAGAGAGCATCCCAAAATTTTGAGAAATTAGAATTTTTAACATTAAATTTTTTAAAATATTTCATTTGGCCCCCTCAAATTTTTTAAAAAGCATATTAAACTTTAATATTTTAAATATTTTTAATTAAATTTCCTCTCAAGTTTTTATAAGTTCTTATTAAGTCTCTCATAATTATTAAAAATTTTAGTTAAACTCTCAAATTTTTTAAAAATTTTAATTTAAACTTCCAATTTTTTAAAATTTAAGTTGACCCTCAAACTCTTACTTCAAGTTCCGCCACTGAAATAATGCATTGAAAGTATAAACAATAAAAATATTTTTTTGATTAAAGGGCACCTTTCATGAGCCTCGTTAAAAAACCCACGGGTGGAGGAAAAAGAGTGCTCATGTAAGGCGATCAAACAAATACAAGACTTACGGAGAAAACTCAACACCCAACACTAGAACCCGACATAATATCATCCCTAACCTCCATTGGAGGCTCAAGAAATCTATAATACTCTAAAGGAAGAGCTTTAGCCAACTTCGCCATTTTGTCCGCAATGACATTTGCCTCTCGACGAACCCAAGTAAAACGCACCTCCCAATCCCTCGAGACCATATCTGCAATGTGCACTAGGGGTGGGCAAAAAACCCGATTACCCGGTCTCGGTTTCGGACCCGATCGGACCCAGTGGATTTTTACCCGGTATTGGTTCTGGTGGGACCGAGACTGGATCCAAAATTTAGGTCTCGATTGCAACCGGGACCGGGACTGGATCCTGCTTTTTTGGACCCGGTACCCGGTGGGTACCCAATGGGACCGGGACTGATACCAAGTACCCGGTACTGGTCTGGTACCGAATGGTGTTGAACAGGTTGAAATCAATTGAAGCCACTCTTTTATTTCTCTTTGTGTATAAATATTATGAGTATGACTTGTTTTAAGACTTCAACCTTCAAGCCTACAATATTCTGACTTTGTTATTTAATATTATTATTGATGGTTGGAATTTTTTTCCTTGCTGCTCAAATTTTATTAATAATAAACTAATTGACCGGGTACCCGGTATTGGTACCGGTTCCCACTAGTACCGGGACCAGTTCCTGAAATCTTGGACCCGGTCTAACCGGGACCGGGACTGATTCTAACTTTTAGGAACCGGTGGTTACCGGGACCGGGACCAATTCTAGACAAATAGGTCGGGTACCCGGTCTTACCCACCCCTAATGTGCACCCGTAGATTTGATGGTAAACACAATGGATCACCCATATTCAATCCTTCAAAAACACTTTTGTTATCCGTCTCAACGATGACACGATTAAAACCAAGAGTCCAAGCCGTCGCAAGCCCCTCATAAACCGCCCACACTTCCGCGTCAAAGGCTGAACAAACACCTATTTTCTTCGTAAAACCAAATTTCCATTGACCCGCCTCATCACGTCCCAAACCACCACAAAACGCCAAACCCGAATCCAATGCTCGAGCTCCGTCAACATTGATTTTAATCCAGTCCCTCGGAGGACGCTTCCAACCAACACAACTCACCCCACCCGAGCTAACCGACCTCTCCTGCGCTGCTCTATTACTCGCCTGGCCTGCCTCGCGACTAAGATATCGTGCGTGTTGCAGGATATCTTGCACACACCATTCCCCGTCAAAGACAAAGGTGTTACGATGCTGCCACGCCAGCCACACCAAACAGCCAAACAACACTTCCCACTCAGCTCCTACACGCGGGAAGCAGCACCCAGGTGACAAATTGGCAACCAGCCACTGCTGAAGCGGCAAGCTGAAAAAGACCGCAGCCGTCTCCGGCCGAAGAACCTGCAACCATATCATTTTCATCAGCCCACAGTCCCTAAGCACATGTACGACATCTTCTACATCAGCCCCACACAAACCACAACTCGAATCGTCTGCGATATGGCGACGAACCCGTTTCGCATTTGTCATAAGACGCCCATGATAAATTAACCAAAGAAACATGCGCACCCGTGGAAGTCCTTGATATTTGGCAATCATACGCCACATCGGGTCCCTCGGCTCCATCACTTGACCTCGTCGAACCTCATAAGCTGATCGGACTGAAAATGTGTGATTTGTCTCCAACAACCAACCCGGGCGGTCGGCTACACCCACCACACATGGTGGTTTCACTGCAGCGAGACTTTGCATAATATGCAAAGGCAAGGCATTCCCCAATTCGCTCCACTTCCAATCTCCAGTATGATCAACCATGTCCCTGGCACACACATCCGCAAACGCATTCACATACCCTTCAGGAGTATACTGCCGCAAAGGTCCAAGGTTATCAACCCAAGCGTCATCCCAAAACCAAACTCTGCACCCGTCACCAATGTTCCATATTATGTTTCGATAGAGGTCATCCCATATTAGTTGAATTCCTTTCCAAATTCTCGATCCTGGTTTATTCGATAAGACCATCGGTATCTCATCATATAACCCATACTTGGATCGAAGAGCACGAACCCAAAGTTTGGTTGGTTCAGTAATCATAGTGAATCCTAATTTCAGCAAGAACGCCTCATTTTGGTTATCTATTCTCTTAATACCCAAACCGCCATCTTCAATTGGGGAGCAAACCACACCCCACCGCACCACATGCAACCTCCTATTTTCACTATCATGACCCCAAATAAAATTTCGAATCAGCGATTCGATCTCATCACAAACATTCTTGGGCAACCTAGTCGATTGCATCACATACATCGGGATGGAGGCTAGAACAGCTTTAGCTAAGACAATGCGACCGGCAAAGGACAACAACCTTATTTTCCAACCCGCCAACCTATCAGCCACTCTCTGAATTAAGTACTTGTATGTATCGTTCATCACCCGACCATGCAAAAGAGGTACACCCAAATATCTCCCAAGGTTCGACACACACTGGAAACCAAAAGAACTACTAATATCCTCCTTACTAGAACTATCCACATTGTGTGAGAAAAATATATTCGTTTTGGAGATACTAACCTTGTGTCCAGAGCACTCACAAAAATCACGCAAAACACGATTGATCACCTCAAACTGATCCATCGATGCCTTTGCAAACAAGACGAGATCGTCTGCAAAGAAGAAATGAGAAACAATGGGACCATTTCTCCTGAACTGAAACGCCTGCCAATTACCTTGATCTACCTCTCGCTGAATAGCATAAGCTAACCTTTCCATACACAAAACAAAGATATAGGGCGAGAGCGGGTCCCCCTGTCTGATACCCCGGGTAGGCTTGAAAGTATCCGATACCCCCCCCCATTCCACTGAATTTGCGTCGAAACCGACGATATGCAGCTCATAATCATTGAACGCAAATGTGCGGGTAAGCCAAGCTCGCCAAGCGTGTCATCGATAAACGACCATTCTAGACGATCATACGCCTTCTCCAAGTCAACCTTAATTGCAAACCATCCATGCTTCCCTCTCTTTTGCCGCATCGAGTGAATGATTTCCTGGGCAAGCACAATGTTATCAGTAATTGATCGCCCAGGGACAAAGCTCGTTTGGTTCTCAGTAACCCACCTCGGCAAATATGGTTTCAATCTCTTAACCAACACCTTGCTTAGCATTTTATACACTACGGTACACAGACTGATAGGCCTAAAATGCACGATAGACTCCGGGGCCTCCACCTTAGGAATCAGAACAAGAAGCGTGCGATTCAATTCTGGGTCCACCAAACCCGTGGAAAACATATGTTGAACATATCTGCACACAACATCACCCACAACATCCCAATGCCTCTGAAAAAATAACGCATGCAACCCATCGACGCCAGGGGCTTTAGATGGATGCATTTGGAACAAAGCATGATGAATCTCTTCACTGGTTACCTGCATATCCAAACCAGCCTTCTCCCTTGACGATAAACCCTTGAAGAAACCTCTACAATTATAAGTATAGCCATTATCACCCTCAGACGAAAATAGTTTAGCAAAAAAGTCCAAAGCTATACGCTTCAACACCTCCGGGTCTGATATCCACTTACCCATGTCATCCTTCAAGCAGACAATAGTGTTACGCTTTCGCCGACCATTAGCAAGTGCATGGTAGTATTTCGTATTGCGATCACCCCCAATCACCCACTCACACCTAGCTTTCTGCCTCCAAACACTTTCTTTCATATCTAAAATCTCTTCCAACTCCACCTTGAGAGCTCGCTCAAGCTCACATAGATGATCCGAATGTCTTCATTCAAGAGCCCTCTCAATACCGCGTAGGCGCGCTAGAACTCTACGTTTCCTACGGCCCAACGAACCAAACGACTGAGTGCTCCATTGGGATAAATTAGCCTGCACTTTCGATATATTCTCCGCATAGGGCAGCGATCCATCCCAAGCCTTCTCCACAACATCACCATACCCCTCCGATCCATGCCAAGCAAAAACATACCGGAAGGTCTTTACCGCAACAGTAACATCGCAAGGGTCCATACATAATAAAATAAGCCGATGATCCGACCCAATCCTCTCGAGATGACGAACCATAGAATTCGGGTAACGATCAACCCATTTAGAATTCATCAGAAACCGATCAAGTTTTTCATACAAATCCCCCTACTCCACGTGAACTTAGGCCCCTTAAACTCAACCTCCTGAAGCACACACGAGAACACAAAATTCTAAAATTTCCTACAAACATAATTACGACCACTTTGTCCACCATGACGATCCTCCAAGTGAAACAACGCATTAAAATCCCCCCCAATAAGCCAATGCCTCTCATCACCCGGATTAAGCTCACCTAATTGGTCCTAGATGTGCCGTCTATAATGAGCTTGCGGACTAGCATAAACCACAGTAAAAAAACAAGGACAATCAAGCGACACCCCTTGTATAATTGCATGAATGAACTGATTTGATACGGCAACAACATTTACATTAATGTCTCCATTCCAAAGCAACCAAATACCCCCACAAAACCCCTGCGCTTCCACTCGAAAAGAAGATTGAAAACCCAGGCGACTAATAATGCGATCAGCCTTCTCCCCACTCAACCACGTCTCCATTAAAGCAATAATCGACGGCTTCGAAGAACATTTAATCCTACGTAAATGATCCATAAACGCAAAGCCAGCCGCTCCCTGTATATTCCACGTTAAAATATTAATCATTAAAATAATGAAAAAGCGAAAACAAGCCTCACCTATGCCTCCACCATCGATGAGGACGGGTCATCGAGAATAGCCTCCGTCGCACGGGCCTGCCCTTCCACGGCCTCCTGCCGAACGGCCAGACCCTCCTGCACAACAACCCCATCACATTCCTGTCCACCCCCCATATCGACGTCCAGGGTAGGTATTTCTTTCTGTATCGCATCCAATTTAGCGGAGGCCGAACGTACCCAATCCGATAATAGCGGCATAGTAGGAGAGCGTTCATTCTTCTTTTTACCCCGAGAAATAGGTTTCATTAAACCCTTCATGCCCTTTTGCACCCCTTGTAAACGAATTTTGTGATTAGTCTTTTGTGAACTATGTAGTTTGCGACCATCATTAGTTATAGAAACAACAACATGCTGAGCCTCTGCCTCACATTCCCCACTCTTCATCACTATCGGCTCACACCCCGGCACAACCGGTACTACCTTCAAAACCGATGAACCAGCCGAGACCTGGTCCGTTACCGTCACATCCGTAGGCACCTCCCCTCTATTATTCGTATGACCGCCATTAGATGTACTAGCAACACCCTTACTATCCACCGATTTGCGCGTAGGAGAAACCCCACCAACCCTTTGATTGACCTGTTTACCCTTCCTCGAAATGTCCTTGTGCATACTCGGATGTGGCCCATTCTCTCGCTCTTCCGTCCTGGATCCATCATGCGGTTCAACCCCTTCAAACTCCCTAAGAACATGGAAGCGCGAGTTTCCAACACTGTTACTAGAATCCTTTGTGATTTTGTTACTTTCCCCATATCGACGTGTCCTCTGCCTCCTATTCTCCACTATCATCCACGGCCCGTAAAGCTCACGACTCTCACTATCAACATCAGTCGTCTTCGACACCCCATCTTGTTCCTTCGTAACCTCCGCAATCTTCCTAGCACAAAAATCAATCGTATGCCCATAGATACCGCAATGATAACAAATATTTTGTAGTCCCTCGTATTCAATTTTCTGCAACACATTATCAATACCAATACAAGGAAGTAATGGTTTTGAAAGATCAACCAAAACAGCAAAACGTGCAAATTTACCTCTCTCTCCTGCCACCGTATTATAGTCAATCTTAATAACTTTCCCAATAACCTCAGCTATTCGCCGGAATAAGCACTTAGAATAGTATCGGATGGGAAGACCCAGAAGTCTAACCCAAACCACCACATGATTAGGATGTGCCTGAGATGTAGTAAAATCACGCCTTCATGGCTGAACTGTGAGATAGCTCCCGAAGATGGTCCAAGGGCCTGCTGTAAGGGCTCTAATATAGTCATCTTCCTTCTCCAAATTCACCAAAAAATAGTCATTCTCTAAGTCAACCAACTGAAATCTTTCTTCCAACTGCCACAACGGTTTAAGTCGGTTCCATAGGACCCGATAACTGATAGACCGTCCAAGAAGCCGAACAACTACAACCTTCTCCATGCTACGGTCGATCAGCTCGTGGACCCGTTCCGAAAATTTGATAACCGGATATGGTCCCTCCTCATTCACCGTCACATTCTCGTTTCGAATATCAAAATCACCATCAGTTATGCCCGGGAATCTTTGCGGTTTGACTCCCCCACCCCCAGCCAAGATATTTGCATACGTTCTAGCACCCCCAGTGGCCGTATTTGGAGCCTCCCCGTCCTCCATGTTAACATCCGTGGCTGCCAATCCATCCGAAACCACTTCCTCAAAAGTTGGATTGCCCCCCACACGCATCGCTCCATGATCACCAATAACCACACGATTTCCACTTCCCGCGCCATCAGCAACCTCCAGCCCTGTGTTCGAATCCTTGCAGCGCTTTCCTCCCCGCTCTAACGACAATAAAGACGGTGACCTAGGACGTTCAAGAGAGCCAGAACCTGTCACCTGTGGTACCACCCCTGTAGGCACTGACTCGCACCCAGCCACTCTCTGATCTGTAAGAACGGCCCGCGCAGATCCCGGCAGCCGCCCACCGGAGTCCAGCGGAACTCCTTTTCTAGTCGAGCCGTTGACATGCACGTTCGGATCAAGATTCTCCAAAGCTTCCTGATTTTTCGGAGCCGTCATTAGGGTTCCCAACGAATAAGAAATTTTTTTATATTCACTACCTTAACTTACCTTCACTGAGAATTTTCTCAAATTCACTATACTTAAAGTATAAACAATAAATAAAATAATGACACATTATCATAAATTTTAAAACTAAATCTATTTAAATTCATTTGTGATAATATATATAATCTTATCCACCGATATACAAATAATTACACATAATCAGTGCTACATAAATATTCAATATTACCTGTGGGTAATATTAAAAAAAATTACCTATGGGTATAAATGTATTTCTTTCGAAGCAGCCGCTTCTTTTTGGATGGAAATTATCTGTCCTTGAAGTATGCCTCATTTGTGCCTTCACTTTAAAATAGTGGGTTTAGGATTTAGGGTTTGAGGTTTAAGGTTGGAGCTTAGGGCTAGGGTGTAGAGAATTATGGGTAGGGTGTATTTTTTAAGTTTAGGGTTTGAGGTTTAGGATATGAAAATTAGGGTTATGGGACAAGATTTAATTTTTAAGTATTTTTAGGCAGAGACATAGAAGGAGGCATGGTTTGGGGGCAGAAGATTTTTACCCCTTCTTTTTAGCAAATGGAGTTATAATAATAATATTATTTATCATTTTCAAAGGGGCTGCTTCTTTTTTTCACAAACGGAGTTTGAATATAAATAGTTATCATTTTCAAAGCAGCTGCTTCGTTTTTTCACAAATGGAGTTTTAATACTGTTAATTATCACTTTCAGAGCAGCTGCTTCTTTTTTCCACAAGTTTCTTACATCATGCAAATGAACAAACCAATGAACCGTTGTTTAAATATTAAACATATAATATAACAAAGGCTGCAAACAGTGTGCAGATTGCTTCAGAACAAAATAGTTAAATCCAAATTGTATACATAATACATCCGTAGTGGTTGATGGAAAACAACCGGGGTCGATTTAAAACATAAATAAAAACGAAAATCTGAACCCCACCACGCCACTCACCTCTTAAAATAAGTCAAGTAGTGCAAAACTTGTGGCTGAGGGAAGCATGTACGTTGAAAATACTGCTCGCGCCTTTTCTTGTCTTCTGGTTTAACTATTCATTTAAAGAATTTAGTCGTTGATATTGATAAGCATAAAAAATGGTTTTGGAGCAGACATGTCGTCTTTTAGCATTGCCGTTGGCAAAGGGGTAACTTAACCACCAATTGTTGCAGAGGCGGAAATACCGATGATTACAAATGCATTTTTCTTGGTGTCTTATGAGGACTTGAAGCATCCATTCGGAGCTTCCAAAAGACAACTCCGTCACAGAAAATTTATTTAGATTAAATAATATACTTAATTTATAATACCAAAGAAATGTAAGACCTTTATGAATATCGAAGGAAGAAATTTTTTTTAAAAATTAAATATTTGGTAACTTGTTGTATATAAAAAAGTCTGTTTTAAATAAAAATGAGTCAAATAAAACTTGAACTCATAAAATACTACAACTTTTTACTTTTTATGTATGTTTTACTATTAGTTAAAAATCAATCATTTTTTCCTCCTGCAAGAATTCATCTCAATCCATTTCAAAAAGTTTATATTATGTACAATCATTTAGATTATGTTTGTCTATAATCGTCACTGTTGTGAATAAACTTCTATAAAAACTTGAATGGTACATGTATATGTAAAAAAGAACTGGAAGGATTGTTATGCACGTGCTGAATGTGAATATTAATTTTTCCAAACGCTAAACGATAATTTTATGAGTATATTATTATTTTATTTATTAGAGTATTATGAACTTTAAATTTTTTTAAGGTGGACAACTGGACATAGCCACATAGGGACCGTTTTAAGCTGGAGCGGAATTCGACGCTCCCTCAAGACCTCCCGCCACGCGCATCCCACGTCCTAACTCCTAACACCAGTAACCAAAGTCGCCGCAATCAGCATTCAGCACATTCTTTGAAAGACAAACTATCTCTTGTACGCCGTCCGATCAAAATCAACTATCCAGATCAAACCACGTCAACATAAAAGAGTACGTGGTGATAATGATATATCTTGTTTATATACATTAATGTTGATTCAAGTTTTTGAGAGGCCAGGTCAAGCACACAATCTGATGAATTTGAGCTCTTGGACAGGCAACGTTTGATTTTGTGTGAAGGCTAGCTCCAAAATATTTTATTTCTAAACTAAGTTGCTTCCTTGTGATGTAAGGATTAGTTGTATGCATAATTTATTATTATTATTATTACTATTGAATTAAAAGTATTTGTTTTGTAAAATAAGATATATAATATGAGATACATATATAGTAGGACTATTTATTATAAATTTCTTTTGATGGAAATTAATTTTTAATTTTAAACAATTTGCAAAATTATTATTTTTTCAAACATGAGTATTCTTTTCCTTTTTATGCATTTCTTAGTCTTACCCATCCTTTTAATATCGAATTCTACCATCTAGAATCATCTTTCTCAAACTAATGTTTTGATGTGTCTTTTAATTCAATTTTTAATCATAATTATGAAAATTATTTTTAATTAATTTAGTGTGCAAAGATATGATAAAAAAAATTAAAATGCAAATTGCTAAAAGTAATGGTGCCCGCATCTAATTTTAATTAGGGTCAACTACATAAATGGTCACCGGAGTTTTAAGGCAGATTTATTTTAGTCACTGTATTTTTAAAATATTCGATAAGGTCACATAATTTTTAGTTCGATTTCGATATGGCTTCTCTCGTTACTTTCCATTAGAAGTTGACGTTAGTTTCGTTTTTTCTTAATAAAAAATGGGTAAACTACACCAATCATCACTTAACTTTCTTCTCACACCTATTCTGGTCATTATAGTTTAATAATTTTCAATTTAATAACTTAATTTTCGAATTGTTCATATTTTGACCACTCTCAAATGACATAGTTATACAAATAGAAAAATTCAATTAATCCTTAAAAACATTCGGGTAATGTTTTTTTTTACTTTGCTTATTAAATTTACCATTTATACCATATTTGATATTTTATTAAGCAAAGCAAAAAAATCTTACTCGAATCAAATATTCCAATTAATCTGTCAATTAATTATCCTATTTAATTGATACAATATAAGATCGAGAATTTAATAATCTGAATTTAGCAATTAACCAAAAAAAATTTTAAGGATTAATCGAACCCGATTTCAATACAAATTTTTAAAATAAATTATTTTGATTCGGTTACGGTTCACAGTTTTAAGCAAAATTGATTAACTGATCTAATTTATTATATACAATATTTCTAAATTTTATGCATTGCAATATCTTATAGTCTATGAAGCAATGTCGGTGCGCATGTTGGTGCAAGTCGGGCTGGTGCGTCGGGCTCTGGGAGCATTCATGTGCACACCGCCTGCGCAGGTAGCTCGTATGTTGATGATCGTTGGCGATCACCTGAGATGCAATGGTTGAAGGCGAATACGGACGGGGCTCGTAGGACCACGAATGGTTATGCTGCGTGTGGCGGTGTTGGTCGAAATAGTGATGGGAGCTGGTGCTTTGGGTTTGCAAAATTTCTCGGCATATGTTCGGTTTTAGAGGCTGAGTTGTGGGGTGCCTACTATGGTTTGTTGTATGCATGGGAGGTAGGACATCGGCAGGTATTCTTGAGTTGGATAGTCCGGAGGCTATTAAGGTTTTGAAGGAAGATTTCGCCGGTATCATGGACTTAAATGGCACTTGCATGAGCTTCGGGGTTGCAATTGGATCGTGAGAATTCAACATGCGCGGCGAGGAAGTAACAAGGTAGCTGTTGCATTAGCTAAGAGTGTGAGCTGTGATAGTTTGGAGATGGTATTTCATATGGATTAGCCGGTTTGGCTTAGCTCGTTGTTAATTGCGGACACTATGCATCCTTAGTTTGTTCGTTTTGTTGGATGTTTCTGTGGTTTATTCGTTGTATAATATTAGTATGAATACTATTTCCCTCCATTTAGGTTTAGAGAGGTTTTTAACGAGGCCTATACTAATATCCCTAGTGTATGATTGTTCATGATTATAATCATACCCTTTTTACCAAAAAATAGGAGTGAATTTTCAGTTTTTGACTTTCTAGTAATTTTTATACTTTTATCACAACTGAAAAATTATTAAATTTACCATATTATCATATTTGATATTTTAATAAACAAAGTAAAAAAAATTATTTTCAGAATCAAATATTTTGGTTAACTAGTTAATCGATCATCTGATTTAATTAGTACAATATAAAATCGAGAATTGAATAATGTGAATTTATCAATTAACCAAAATAATTTTAAGGATTAATCAAATTTTCTATTTGTATAAACATTTCATTTGAGAGTGGCCAAAATATGAACAACTCGAAAGTTAAGTTATTAGATTGAAAAAATTTAAACTATAGTGACCAAAATAGGAGTGAGAAGAAAGTTGAGTGATAATTTGTTTAGTTTACCTATATTTTATTAAGGAAAAACGAAAACTAGCGTCAAATTCTAACGGAAGGTGACGGGATGGACCATATTGAAAACGAACTAAAAGTTTAGTGACTATATTGAAATCGATCTAAAAGTTGGGTGACCTTATCGAATATTTTAAAAGTACGGTGACCAAAATGAATTCGTCCTAAAAGTTCAGTGACCATTTATATAGTTTACCCTTTTAATTATAATATTTGCTGACGTGTGATTCATATACGATCCGGTCCAGAGCATCGCACATAGAGCAATGAATTGGGCACGGAATTGGAAAAAAATTCATACACGATCCAGTCCAGATCATTTCTGGAATGTTTTGCTAAAAACTATGGGCTCCGCCTGCTAAGCCCAACTTTGATAGGATATAAAGGAGGTTTTAGTATGATAATAAACATTCCCCTCGGCACCATTGTAGTGGAAGCAGGACAAAAGACGACTCTTTGCTTAGTACGCAAAAATGGCAGTTTGATTTAGACTAATTGTCCCAGGGTCGTGACTTGTAAGGTTGGAGAGTTTATACAATCACAATTAGCCAACCTTAGCACGCTAACTTGCCCCATCGATTCTTCTGTTTAATATTTGAATGTATAATAATACATAAATATTTCGGACTAAAGAAGAATATATGATTTTTTTGTCAAGAATACGAATTTTTATATTTAATAAAAAATATGACAATTTAAAATTTTACAAGATACAATATTAATTGATCATTAAAAAATGTCTAAATTATATGAAATTTTAAAATGTTAATAGATCCCAAAAACACCTTCGGTCTATTCATGTTTCTGACCATTATTTCGTCACATACATAAATACTAATAATTTCATCAAAATAAGAATTAAAGAATCATGTAAACTATGCTAAAACTCTTCTTAGAACACAACTTTAACAGGAATATATTTATATAATTCAGAATATAAAAAGGTGGTGCTAAAAATATACTAATATTTCAATACTAGTTTCTTGAAATATGCTTCGTTTGATTACAATCAACAGTATGTATATATGTATTCAATCTGAAGATGGCTAGAATCTATTATTGAACTTATTGCCACAACTTCTATAATCAAAGAATTTCACATTAATACGAAATAGAATCTTATGAAGTAATCAAATTAGGATGGGGTCTTTGTCAGAACATTTTGCAGGGCACGTAGTCGTAGAACGACGAGTTTCTTGTCTGTTACAATTATGGGAGAAGCGTAGCTTAGGAAACCCTCTTTATATAAACCACGAACCATCCTATGATTTAGCATCCCTCACAACTCCCATTCCTAGCATTTACTGATACTTGTCTCTAACAATGGCTTCGCCCACTCAATGTCTGTCTTTACTCTTTGTTTTGGGAATTTGGGCTTCCCAGGCCTCGTCCCGTTCTGTTCCTGAGGTATCCATGTCTGAAAGGTTTGAACAATGGTCGTCTAGCTATGGTCGAGTTTATCAGGATGTGACAGAGAAGGAGAATCGTTTCCAAATATTCAAGGAAAATGTGGAGTATATCAAATCCCACAATGCTGATAGCAGCAAAAAGTACAAGTTGGGTGTTAATGAATTTACAGACTTGACCAATGAAGAGTTTAAAGCCATGAGAAATGGTTATAAAATGCGATCTTCCAACAATATTCCGGCTTCGAAAACATCTTCCTTCAGGTATGAAAATGTTACTGCAGTTCCTTCCAGCATGGATTGGAGAACGAAAGGAGCCGTGACCGGAATCAAGGACCAAGGCCAATGTGGTAAGCAAAGTAATTTGTAAAGAAATTTAAACTATCATGATTCAACAATGCTAATTGTTTCTTTTGGATGATATAGGATGTTGTTGGGCGTTCTCGGCTGTGGCAGCCATGGAAGGTATCACCAAGCTCAAAACTGGTACATTGATCTCACTATCGGAGCAAGAGTTGGTTGATTGTGATGTGAATGGCGAAGACCAAGGCTGCAACGGTGGTCTCATGGACGATGCTTTTGAATTCATCATTTCAAACAAAGGACTTACAACCGAAACCAATTACCCCTATGAAGGAGTTGATGGAAGCTGCAGCAAGAAAGAATCAGCCAACCATGCAGCTAAGATCACCGGTTACGAAGACGTACCTTCAAACAGTGAGTCGGCACTGTTAAAAGCTGTGGCCAATCAACCGATTTCAGTCGCCATCGATGCCAGTGGGGATGACTTCCAGCACTACAAAAGTGGTGTCTTCACCGGCGAATGCACCACGTACCTAGACCATGGTGTTACAGCAGTTGGGTATGGAGAAGATGATGATGGAACAAAGTATTGGTTGGTGAAGAACTCATGGGGCAGTAGCTGGGGTGAGGATGGATACATCAGAATGGAAAGAGATATTGATGCCAAAGAAGGCCTTTGCGGTATTGCAATGGAAGCCTCTTATCCAACAGCTTGAAGACCAACACATAGAAATAGTATAATATGATATGATGCAAAAAATGTATGTGCTCATCAGCTTACTCATACGAAACTATATGAAACAACGATACATATGTAATTTATGTATAGCTCCAATGTTATTGTTCTGTACTTAGTGTAAACGCCTTGAAAGTTGAAACAAAATGAAGAACCTTCACTTACCTTCAATAATGATCCTCCTATGTTCTTTAGCCTTCAGGGACTTTTTGTTAATAGGTCAAGAAATCCCTTTGCACTCAGCAGTTCCCGAAACAGGGAATGTCTCTGTTTTGGTACCATGCTATATTTTACGTTATCATGGCCAAACAGTTACTCAAACTATACAAATACTGAGATAGTGAGATTTTATATAATTATCACGAGTTAATCAGACCTAAATTAACTGAGAGAAATTAAATATATAGTTTTTAAATAAAACAATTGAAATTACAAATCAAATCCTTATTTAATAAAATTTATACATAAATTCTTTACTACCCCATTTATGATCATTATTATTGCGATTAGATCTAGTAATATAGATAATTTAAATATATGATTAATAAAGACTTATTTTGGTAAATTGAAGTAGCATCACCCACACCCACATCGCAATTAGGGGTGTAAATTGGGTGCAAAATATCAAAAAATTTTGGGAGTCCGAACTGATGGTAATGGAGATTAGTCGAAATCTTCATCCACAGGATGAGGACAGAAAAAAATTTATAACCAAAGCTCAAATGGGGATGGGTACGAGAATTGCTATACCCAAACCGTGAGGATCCTCGAAAAATATCCGCTAGGATCTCGACATTTTACAAACAAAAAATAAAAAAATTTACATTTAACTCCCATTTACTTGTATATCTAACTTATTATCAATTTTCAAGTCTATCAATATATTTGTGTCTTTTGTTTAAACCTTATTAAGTTTGGGTGGTCTCTCTATTAATTTACTATTTTTTGTTAATTAAGAGTATATAATATCTTTAACTCCCACCTTTTGTAGTTCATGTTAGGCTAAACTATAAAATAAGTGCCCAAACTATGTCTTTTTTTTTGTAATAGGTGCCTAAAGTATTTTTTGGATGACATAAGTGCCTAAACTTTCATTTTTGGCTTATTTTAAAGTCAAATTTGGCACCTACATGGGCACCTATTTCAACCAAAAATGAAAGTTTAGGCACATATTTCAGCCAAAAAATAGTTTAGGCACCTGTTTCAGCTAAAAACGAAACTTCAGACACCTATTGCAGCCAAAAAATACTTTAAGCACCTATTGCAAAAAAATACTTAGTTTGAGCACTTATTTTGTAGTTAAGTCTTCATGTTACTCAAAACTCCATTCCCCTTCCCCTTCAAGCAAGCAACGTCACAATTCTATCTCAGCTGTCATCCAATTTCGAACGCCCTTAATTCTTTTTCATGACATCAAAATACTTTACCTTATACATATATAAATGTGGTTTCTATTTTATTAAATCTATTATATATATATTATTATTTTGTAGTTAACCATAAAAAATATTATTGTTTAATAGTATATATTGTTTTTATTATAAATTATTAATTCAAGTAATTCGTCTCCCTGATTTGCTTTCTTTTTACATACTTCATAGTTGAATATTGCTACTATATCATTTGAAGTAATTTGGATATTTTTAAGTATAATAAATATGATTTGTAAATTGAAATTAACCATAGTGGAGATTTCCCATTAAATGCTTCGGAAAATTTTTCGTCCTCATACTCATCAGTAAAATAATAAATTTTGTTTAATATTTTTGGGATGGAGATTCCCCGGAAATCGTAGGGATCTGATGAGTGCGATGACGAAAATTTTTTCGAAGCATTTAATGTGGATTCCCCAAAATCGTACCCGCAAGTCTAGGGAACATAGTGGGGAATGTAAAACCGTCTCCATCAGGGGCGGAGCCAAAAAAATTTGTTTGCGGTGTCAAAATCTAAAAATTTGCGGTGTCAAAGATTCAACCAATCTAGCGAACCATCTCGAAGGGTTCGCGAGGTAAGCACAGTTTCTTTAGAAAATAAGATTGATAAATTAGCTGAAATAGTGCAATCTCTTGTTGCAGATAAAAAAAGAACATCTAGACTTTGTGGAATCTGTACTATCCCAGAAGATCCGACAGACTATTGTCCGATGATTCAAGAAGATGATGTCGCCCAAGCCAATGCCATAGGAAATGCATATAATCAGGGATGGAGAAACCAATATAACTTCGGTTACGCGTAAAGCCAGAGGTCAAATCAAGCTTATCAACCAATTGCACCACAACAATATCAACCGCAGAAGCCATCCTTGGAGTCAATTGTTGAAAAGTTAGCGCTAGCCCAAGAAAAATTTCAACTAAAGACCGAAGCTCACTTTGAAGCAATTGACAAACAAATAAGTCAACTGACGTTAGCGGTAAGTCGCTTAGAATCCAAAGGGAAATTACCTTCTCAAACGGAACCTAATCCAAGAGAGAATGTGAACGCCATCACTCTACGAAGCGGTACAATCATCGAACCTAAAGCTAAAGAAGATGGCGTATAGAAAGAAGAAAAAAACAATCACCCCCTATTAGAAAAGGTATGCCCGATCCAACCCCTGTACCTTCTCCCTACGCTACACCACCACCCTTCCCGTCGAGATTAATGAAAAGAGACAAACAAGCAGAAGAAAAGAATATCCTAGATGTGTTTCAAAAAGTAGAGATCAATATTCCACTCCTCGACGTAATCCGAAAAATCCCAAGGTATGCTAAGTTCCTTAAAGATTTATGTACTAATAAACGTCGTCTTATTGGAATTGAGAAGGTTAATCTAGGAGAGCATGTATCGGCGGTCTTCTAGCGAAAGTTGCCACCAAAATTGAAGGACCAAGGTATGTTCGCCATTCCCTGCAAAATTGGTAAAGTGGGAATTAAACGAGCAATGTGTGACTTAGGGGCCTCTATCAATGTTATGCCTCTTTCATTTTATAACTCACTTTCTGCTGAGCCTTTGAAGGATACGAAGGTAACCATACAGTTGGCGGATAGATCCATAATTTACCCGGAAGGATTACTAGAGAATGTCCTGATAAAGGTAAAAGATTTAATCTTTCCGGCAGATTTCTATGTCATAGACATGGAAAACGATCGGACTAATAATTCATCCGAAATCTTCCTTGGTCGTCCATTTTTAAGTACTGCAAATACGAAAATTGATGTGAGAAGCGGGATCCTTACAATGGAGTTCGATGGCGAGGTGGTAAAATTTGATGTTTACAAAGCGATGCGACATCCTGATAATGTTGCTAGTATAAATTTTATAGATGTTATTGAGCCCGCCGTTGAAGAATTTATAGAATCTAAACCTGTTGATGATTCGTGCAGGGATTTGAAGGATCGCGACAAAAGAATTAAGGAGTTGAAAACTGTTTCTTCTGTTCATTCTGATTTACGCCTAACTCCATCAAAATCTAAAATGTTTTCTTTCATTTTGCAGGAATTGAACTTGGAGTTAAAATTACCTCTAGATAAATTGAAGAGTGAAAGAGAAATTTTTCTAGTAAAAAAACTCCATAATCGCAAAATTTCTCGTAGGGAAATACTTAGTTGGATAAAGCGCAAGAACTGGAAGAAGTATTTGTCGCAATGCCTGTAGTCTGAACCAGGTCGTCGAGCTAAACGACGTTAAATAAAGCGCTACATGGGAGGCAACACATTTTCTTTATTTATTTCTTGATTTTAATTTTTCAGTTTTGAATTTATTCTTATTTTCTTTATTATTAAAACCCACGTCTACTTCTCTTTTACCTTTTCTTTTTAGCATTTTTTATTAACTTCCCCCTAATAATATAGTTATTATTACTAATTTAAATTTATTATATATTATTTATTAAATATTATTTATATTATCTTTTTAGATTTACCTAAGTTAAATATATATATATATATATATATATATATATATATATTATCTTATTTTTCAATTTAACCTTTGGTGGTTTATCTTCATTATCTTAAATAATTATTTATTTTAGATTTTAAATCATAATCTATCTATCTATATATATATATATATCTTTTAAATCTATATCTATATATCTTTTAAATTATTAATCTATATATATATATATATATATCTTTATCAACTATACCTAATTTTTTTAAAAATAAAATTATCCTTTTACAAATTTTTAATTATCCTTTTATTTCAAAAAAAAAACTAACATAATTTTTCCCTTACCTTTTTTCTACAGCCGCCATTATCACTTCATCTTCAATCTTCATCACCCGATCGTCCACCATTACCACCACCATAATCCGAACTCGAGAGCAAGCTCGCCTCCGTCCCTACACCAGACTCGGAGCCCACTATCGAAACATGCTCTTCTGCAATCGGGGAGTATTTTCACCCTTTCTCTTTTGTATTATATTTTATGTTCATTTTGAGGCAAAATGATTTAAGTGAGGGGAGGGGGATATGCTTATCAATTTTTATCTTGCTTATCCGTTTTGGTTGTTCGCTTGAAATCTTGATTTTATTAATTTAAAGTTCTTCGTTTAATCCTTAATTTCGCCTTGTCTCACTGTTTTCACATGGTTCTGTATCTATCTTGTTAGAAAATTCTAGGTTGCAAGGTAGATTTTTTTTGACATGATTTTTTTGATTAAAATCTTTTATATGACATTTTCTTTCTCTATTAATTCACATGATGCTTACCTAAGTACACAAGACATATTTGTGAGTTTTTGAGCCTAATGAGCATGCATTATATTTGCTCTTTGTTTCTTTGAGTGTGCCTAGCTAAATTAGTTGCATTCTAGAACTTGTTTTTAAATTCTTTTTGAGATTACGTTGATTGATTATGATGCTTAAATATGATAGAGGCACTAGGTTTTAACCATTTCTCTTCCCAAATAAATTGCCTACCCTTTAATTAATTTCCCCTAGTGAACCAATTTTTGAGCTTTGGCCTTTTTTCTTGATCACCACATTTTTAAGCCTAATCCATTTTTTTTTCTAAATTCCATTACTTTTGTCCCCTTTTTCAAGACAAAAATCGACTTAAAAAAAACAGATTCGAATAAGTTCAGCGCAGCAGCAGAAAATATACTGTGCAGAAAAAAAATTGTGCAGAATTGTTCGAATATATTGTGCAGAACCGTTCGAATATGCAGTGCAGAAAAAAAAGAAATGCAGGAATTGTTTGAGTCTGCAGAAAAATAAAAACAGAAAAAAACAGTGCAGTTTGAAAAAAAAATACACTGCAAAACAGTTTCACTTCGAATGAAAAAAAAACAGTTTCGAATATATTTTTTTTTGGGATGATTTTTTGTCTTGAATTTTAACCCTTATTTTCAGCCTTTATCCCTTATCTTAGCCCCATTACAACCCTTCTTTAAGACCTCTTGATTTTTGCATCATATTCATGTTAGTAGTGGACATTAGATTTAAACACAAGCATATGGTTATGCTCTAATTAGCTTTGGCTCGAGTGATTTTTTTTCTACCCTTAAACACTTTGAGTGACATGAGCGATTCCTTGTGAGGGTACTTGGTTTGCATTATTGATGTTAGTAGGGTTTTAGAATGTCGTTTTTGGTTTAAATTATTAATCTTGCCATTTATCTATTTTTGCTCCTTAGTTTTCTTTCATATTTAGATACTTAATCATATTGAAACCTTTGAAACTTCGTGAAATTACGGATGGAAACTTGAACTTAAGTTTGTTTAATTTTGAGATACTTGAGGACAAGCATCGGATAAGTGAGGGGGAATTTGATAAGTATTTATTTTGGTTATGTTTTTAGTCCTTATTTTGATCGAATATATGTTTGAAGGACTTAATTGGGCTGTTTTTATGTTGTTCTCATGCAGGTTACGTGATGCTGGAAATAAGCTGGAATGCTGCAGAAAATACTGGAGTCGTGGGCAGATTCATGGGCATGAACCAGGGCATGAATGCTGACTGGGCGCCACGTCAGCACCTTCTAGAAGATGACGTCAGCAACTCAGATAACTTATCAGTCCACTTATCAGATAGCTTATCATCCGAATTTTTATTTTAAAATTCAAAACTTAGATATTTATCTTATGTAATTTAATTTAAATTTAAGATTTATCATCTTAGGTTTTTAGGGTTTTCAACTACTATAAATAACCCACTTTGGGGTGAATTAAATCATCAATCAATTTCCATTATTCTATTCTTCCTTGAGTTAATAAAGCTCTCTATTTTTCTTCATTTCTTTTTCTCCATTTCTTTATTTAGTTTATTAAGTATGGTTTTTTCACAAACCATGCTTAACTAAATTCCATTTAGCCAAAAGCAACGCCAAACCCGGCAAACCTCGTGAGATTAGGAAAGTACTTCAATCCTTCAACAACTCCTTTTTAGATTCTCTGTAAAATTGATTAGGCAATCAGCCTAATCTTTAGGCATCGCAATTGTTTCATTCCGAGAGCGCGCATCGGGTTGAAGTGGTTTAGATCCATCGTTGGGGACGAGGAAAAGCTTGTAGTCAATTCAACTCCCTAAGAACAAACTTAGTGGCGGTCCACTAAGGGGAATCAAAATCGGAAACAATTCTCATCGAGACGATTATCCGAGCACGGACTTCTCCAGCACTAACTCAGATTTGAGTTAGCATCGATTGCCGTAGCTAATTCACTAAAGTTTGACTTCAAGGATTGCCCTGGGAGTCGAATTTACCAACGAGAAGTAAGTTACAAGGGTTGGGCCTTGTAGACTGTAACCTGCAGGAAAGTCGAAGAAAAATCAACTTCAGTGATCGAAGATGTCGTGGCAAAGCGTAGCTTGAGGCTATTTTAATCTATAATCCATTCTCAATATTTATTTTTACGTTCTTATTATTTTTCTCATTCAAATCACTACTCTAAAATCCCCCCTTTATTTTCTACAGGTTATTGGTCTAAATCAGAACGAAAGGTGTTAGAGTTCCTATTCCCTGCGGATCGACCCTTACTCTCGCTATATTATTTTAAATCTTATTTATTTGAGTTTAAAGTTTTATTTTTAACACTATACGACGCATGTCAGAAACAAACAACAAGTGTCAATTTGTCTTAAAGTGATGTCGATTTCCTGTTGGAGGAATATCAATTATTTTCATATTGGTGTCAATATACATTTAAAATTATAATAATTTATTTTTTATATAATTTTTTATATATAACTTTTTTTCAAAATATTTAAGGGGTGGCTCCGCTTTTGGTCTCCGCCTCACCCGATTCCCACCCTTAAGTACAATGAATTGGCAAGGCGTTGTAAAAAAAAGGGAAAACTACATCACTGACCACCAAACAAATTGGGGATACCTATTTGAACCACCGAACTATAAAAATCGTCAATCAAACCACCGAACTTATAAAATCAACCTATTTTGACCACCGCTGTTAAAAACTTAACGGTGGAGTGACGGAACTGCCACGTGGCAATTGATAGAAAAAATTAAAAAATTACATATTTGGTCCATGTTATTTACACGTTCTTTCAATTTAGTCCTAATTTTTAAATTAATAAAATAATAAATTATTTAATTAAGTGGTGACACGTGTCAACACTTTATTGGAGGACTTTAATTATTTATATTTAATTTTATGCTAAATATTTCAAATTAAACCTCAAACCCTAAACATTTAAAATTAATTACACGCTAAATATTTTAAATTAAACCCTAAACCCTAAAGATTTCAAATTAATTTCACGCTAAATATTTCAAATTAAACCCTAAACCCTAAATATTTCAAATTAATTTCACGCTAAAATTTTTCAAATTAAACCCTAAACCCCAAATTCAAACCTTAAACCCTAAAATTTCAAATTAGTTCCACGCTAAATATTTTAAATTAAACAATAAACCCTAAATATTTCAAATTAATTTCATACTAAATATTTCAAATTAAACTCTAAACCCTAAACCCTAAAAATTTCAAATTAATTTCACGCTAAATATTTTAAATTAAACCGTAAATCCTATTTTAGGGTTTAATTTTAAATATTTAGCGTGGAATTAATTTGAAAATTTTAGGGTTTAGGGTTTAATTTTAAATATTTAGTGTGAAATTAATTTGAAATATTTAGGGTTTAGAGTTTAATTTAAAATATTTAGCGTGAAATTAATTTGAAATTTTTAGGGTTTAAAGTTTGGGTTTGGGGTTTAATTTGAAATATTTAGCGTGAAATTAATTTGAAATTTTTAGGGTTTGGGGTTTAAAGTTTAATTTAAAATATTTAGTACGGTATTAATTTGAAATTTTTAGAGTTTAGGGTTTAATTTAAAATATTTATCGTTGAATTAATTTGAAATGTTTAGGGTTTGGGGTTTAATTTGAAATATTTAGCGTGAAATTAATTTGAATTATTTAGGGTTATAGTTTAGGGTTTAGGATTTATATATGTGAAATTAGTGTTTAGGGTTTGAGCTTTTGGCTTATAAATGTAGAAACTAATAAGAGTTATATATTATATCTGGAGAATTATAGCTCAAAGTTGTGCTTCGTCTATTGGCAAAGCCATTGGTTTTATATCCAATGGATCCAGGTTCGAATCCTGGTATGTGTTAGTGGAGAAAATATTATTTTTTTTCTTCTAAATTGGCGGTGACACCTAATTGGAGGGGGAAAATAAATTAATAAAATCAAATATAAATAATTAAAGTTCTCCAATAAGGTATTGACATGTGTCACCACTTAATTAAACAATTTATTATTTTGAAATTAAGACTAAATTGAAAGAATGTGTAAATAACAGGGACTAAATATGTAATTTTTAAATTTTTCCGTCAATTGCCACGTGGCAGTTCTGTCACTCCACCGTTAGATTTTTAACGGCGGTGGTCAAAATAGGTTGAGTTTATAAGTTCGGTGGTCTGATTGACGATTTTTATAGTTCAGTGGTTCAAATATGTATCCCCAATTTATTTGGTGGTCAGTGATGTAGTTTTCCCTAAAAAAAAATACATATCCTTTATCAAATGGCATGAACTTTGAAGAGACACGGAGACTAAATTATAGATACATTTTAACAAGCTGCTCCTTTGTTTTTAGTAATACTTTGAAAAAAAATAAGGGTGAAAACGAAATTTAGGATATAGTTCGGAGATTAATTTATTGATTAAGTCTTAGTACACGTGAATAGAAAATAAATTAATATTTTTTCTTTTGAATAATGTAAATTTCATCGTGAAATTGATAACTTTCGTTTGGGTTGATATAAAATAAATGAAAATTAAAGGCTTAAAGTTTATTTTGAAAATTATTTGTATATAGATAATAAAGAGTTTTTAGTAACACGGACCTCGTTAAAAAACCTCCCTAAACTTAATTGGAGGAAAAAGAGTGTCACGTGCTACTAATTATACACCACTTACAACGACCCACATCAGAACTAATACATTAAACTAGCATCACCAAGCAATAAGACACAAACGAGAACCATGAAATAACCATTTAACTTGTAGCTTCGCAAAGGTCAGCCACCCTCTCGTGGTGCCATAGCAGAGGCGAGTCGTTTCTCAAGGCCCTTTTCGCAAGTCGGTCGGCCGTCTGGTTAACCTGTCTAGGCACCGCACAGATCGTCCACTTCAAACTTGCCCCTAACCTGCAACATTCCTGCACCGTTTTATCGAAGATGGCAGGAACAGTTTTTGGGTTTTGAAGCCACTCCACGCACAAAGAGCAGTCCGTCTCTATAACCAAATCACAAGGACGTTTTAGGGGAAGACTTTGGAAAATTCTCAGAGCTTCCTTAACCGCTAAAAGTTCCGTAGACGTCGCATCCAAAAGGCCAACACATTTAGAGAATAGTATCAGCGAAGCATTGTCCCAGTTCCTTAAAATTCCACCTATGGCAGCTCTCCCGAAACCACCATTAACAGCCCCATCAACGTTAAATTTAACAACGCCCAAATTTGGTCTTGCCCAAACATTCTTCACTTGAGTTTCTGGTCCAGGTTTCAGGTCCTTCAATAACATCGGGTCCTGCAGCAACGAATTTAAAGAAAGGAGGGTCGACGACCATTTGACTCTGCACCACCAAGCCAGTCTATTCACGCACTGCTCAAGTATTTTTGATGAATCAGCACAAGCTCCCCGAAACACCACCTCATTCCTATGAAGCCAAATGGACCAACACATGCTGAAACAGCTCATGTTCCACACAATCTGGGATTTAAAGGGGTTATACGCACATCCCCATATTTCCAGAAAAGACCCGAAGTTCATAGGAACAACGAACGCTATGCCCCACCTGCAAAACCAGCTCATCAAGACATTCCAAGTGACGTGGCAATGTAAAAACAAATGACTAACCGTCTCCGGTGCTAGCCCACACATCGGGCACAAGGTACCATTCGGAAGGTTAACTCCCCTTTTCGCCAACTCGGCTTTAGTGGGGATTCTGCCGTGAACCAACTTCCAAATGAACGTTTCGACCTTCGGCGGGGCTGCCTTCAACCACACTTTATCCCAAATGTTTTCCTTGTCGCTTGCGGCTGTAGAGACGTTTTCACAATAGCTTTTGACCGAGTAGATTCCATTCGCGTTACCTTTCCATCTTAAACCATCCTCCATGAGACAACCAGGCTTGACACTGTTTAGGGTGCTAACGAACTCCCCCCAAACCTGCATTTCCCAATCAAACAGCCTCCGTCTAAGTTTAATATCCCAGACCCATTCGTCATCAACAAAAGAACCAAAATCTTCAATGTATCCCACCTTATTAATGGCCACTGCATATATCCTGGGGAATGAAACATTCAAGGGAGCGGTTCCCACCCATTTATCGGTCCAAAACAAAATGCGATTACCATTTCCAACCGTTAAATAAAAATTAGTAGCCGTGATACTCTCAGGGTGGGAAAGGGGAGCAATGATATTTTTCCAAGTAGAGGAAGCATTACGGGCCTTAAGATTACGAGGAAGAATTGCACTGACGTCCTCTTTGTACTTGGCGTTGATCACTTTACGCGACAGACTATTCGGTTCGATACTGAATCGCCATAGCCATTTATTCAACATGCCTCTGTTTTTATCCTTGAAATCCCATAACCCCAATCCACCATGTTGAGGAGGCTTTGACACAGTATTTTTGCTAATCCAGACAATTCCTCTACTGTCGGCTGAACCCCATAAAAATTTTGAGACCAAGGAATTCAGAGTTACATATACCTTGCTGGGCATTTCGAATAGCGACATGAAAAACACCGGCAAGCTATTAAGCACCGATTTAACGAGTAATATTTTCCCAGCAAAAGAGAGATTAATAGTTTTCCAACCTGCCAATTTTGCTTTAAATCTGTCCACAACCGGGTCCCAAATCTTTGCTGCATTACTCGAAACACCCAAGGGGAGGCCCAAGTACTTGCATGGGAATGAACCATGTTGACACTGAATCTCTTCAGCCCATCTCGAGAGTAAGTTATCCGCGACATTGATTCCCATAATTTTAGACTTTTTCCTATTGATCTTAAGTCCGGCAGCAACCTCAAACCCTTTCAGCACTCTGTAGATATTCCTAAGTTGAGTAACCCCAGCGCCACAAAACACAATGAGGTCGTCGGCATACTGAATATGAGAGATTTTACAGTTCCCATTTCCTAGCCGAATGCCCTGGAAAAAACCTTTAGTATTTGCGTTAGTCAGTGCGCAACTAAGGGCTTCAGCCACACAATTAAAAAGGAGAGGGGAGAGCGGACACCCTTGCCTAAGGCCTCTACCAATGGCGAAAGGAGCAGTGGGAGTGCCGTTTACCAAAACTGAGACACGCGCCGACGAGATACACATCTGAATCCAGTTGCGCCAAGTATCCCCAAAGCTCATACTCTTCAGGACCGAAATAAAAAACCCCCAATCAACAGAATCATACGCTTTATTAAAATCAACCTTGAAGACAATAGCTTCGAGCCCTTTCTTCTTGGCGTACTCGATAGTCTCATTCGCGATCATTGAACAATCGATTAACTGTTTTCCGGCGCTGAAAGCAAACTGCTTATCACCAATAATTAAGTCCGTCACCTCATTAAGCCGAATCGCTAACACTTTGGTCAGCAGCTTGTATATGCAGCCCACCAGGCTAATGGGCCGGTAGTCTTCAATAGCCACTGGGTTGGAGACTTTTGGAACGAGGACTACGAAGGAATGATTGAACGAGAAATTCTCAACTGTCCCATTTTGAAAATTCCTGAAAAACTCCAGAATGCTATCCTTTAAAGAGCTCCAAAATCTTTTAACAAAACCCATGTTGAAACCGTCAGGGCCCGGAGCCCGAGAAGATCCCAACTTATTTAGAGCCTCCAATATTTCTTTTTCCTCAAAAGGTCTTTCGAGTCTTTTTACTGTCGCCACCTCAATACGTTTCAAACCTTCCCCATTAAAAACCGCAGGAACAATATTGCAATTATTATACACAGTTTTGAAGTGATTACCTATAGCATCCTTGATTTCCCTCGGTTCTGAGAGTAAATTATCGCCCACCTTTATGCACCCAATGTAATTAGCCCTCCTTCTCGCAGATGCACACAGGTGAAAAAACCGAGTATTCTTGTCTCCCTCCTGAGCCCACTTGATCCTCGACTTCTGAATCCACTCTCTTTCTTCCTTACGGATGGCTTCCCAAAGCTTCTTTCTAGACAACAGCAGCTCAGACCGAACTGTGGTGACAGAATTTCCAGAAACCATTTGAGCTTCCAACTCGGAGCATTTCTTTTCAAGGTAATAATTATTTGTATTAAAATGTTAAGTTATAAATTCTTAAGAGGGACTAAAATGTAATGTTTCATTTAATTTAGAGACAAGCATAGTTTAAATTGAAGTATTGAATTTTTGAAGAGTAAAAGAAAATTCTACCATGAACTAACCAAGGGATAGGGTTGAGCAAAACTTGACTCGACTCGAAAAAATCGAATAATTCGACTCGACTCGAGGCGAAAATACTTGACTCGTCTTGACTCGACTCGAAATTTCATAGACTCGACTCGACTCGTAAAAATTTCAAATAAAGTTTGTGTTGTAAAATGTAAATTCGAATAACTCGAAATTTTTAGTAATTAGTAAATTTATTTTTAAGTTCAATACGAGTCCCTCAATTTTTAATGATATATACATACCGATATATAAAAATATGAAGAAATATTGTCACATATAAAAAATATGAAGAAATATATATATATGCATATCTTATATGATTAGAGAAAGCCGTTTAAATTGAAATCAAAACGTACTATAACATGATAAATAATTACAATTAAATTTTTATAGGAACTCGAAAACTCGACTCGACTCGACTTGAATTGAAAAAATTTCAAATAAAGTTTGAGTTGTAAAATGTGACTCGTCAACTCGAATAACTCGAAATTTTTTGACTCGACTCGATCGAACGCTCACCCAGGGAGGCCAAGTCCCCAGCCTACCTCCATTGTGTTCACCCCTGACTTTATGCTAAAAAAATCGGGTAGGACTGCAGTTCGGGTGAAGTAAATTTCAAACACAGCGTTTGTTCGATCCGATTATCTGTTTCATTTTTTTATATAAATAATAATAGTAATATTTATTTTAATATTTATACACTTTTCTAATTAAATTAAATTTAAAACAATCATTTTATTATTTATACACTTTTCATTTAATCATTTTATTGTTTGTTCGAATGGAATTTGTTTAAGATATAAAATTCTTCATCTAAATCCGACTTAGGCCTACAAGTCGGTTGGATTATTTAACCCGTGAACAGGTTTAATCTTACGTTATGTGAATTAATCCATAGCTAGGGCAACTCATAAAGCCGAATAATTAAATGATTAATTGCAAGAGCTGAATCAATGGCTTAATTGCAGTCGCACTGCATAAGTCTCGAAAAATGGAAGTGTTTCAAGGCTCAAAGCCTCAAACAAGTATTCCCCTCGGCGGCCGGCGCCATTGTAGAGGAAGCAGGATAAAATACTACTCTTTGCGTAGCAAAAGAAAATGGCAGTTTGATTAAGACTTGTCCCAGCGTCGTAGCTTGTAAGGTTGGAGAGTTTATATAATCACAACCACCCAGCCTTAGCAGTTAGCACGCTAACCGCCATCAGTTCTTCTGTTTAATGTCTGAAAATAAACTTTTCGGACCCTTATTTTGTCACATGCATAAATTCTAATAATTCAATCAAAATACGAATATTAAAAGCAAAACTCTGCTGAAAAAACACAGGTTTACCAGGAATAAATTTCTACACTTTAGAATGTAAAAAGGTGCCAAAAGAGTATAATAGTTCTATATTCTTGGGTGATTCCTATTTCCTAGTTTGACTACTATCAACGGTAAATATCCATGCAATAGGAAGATGTCTGGAATCTGTTATCCAACTTGTTGCCACCACTTTTATAATCAAAGAATTTCACATTAATACGAAATATAATTTTATTAAGTAATCAAATTAGGGTAGGGTCTTTGTCCGAACATTTTGCAGGGCACGTAGAACGATGAGTTTTTTGTCTGTTACAATTATGGGAGAAGCGTAGCTCGGGAAACCCTCTCTATATAAACCCTCACAACTTACATTCCTTCAGTGCAGCATTTCTTGATACTTACTTATCTCCACCAATGGCTTCGACAACTCAATGTTTGGTCTTACTCTTTGTTTTGGGACTTTGGGCTTCTCATTCTCAAGTCTCTTCTCGTTCTGTTCCCGAGGTATCCATGTCCGACAGGTTTGAACAATGGTCGTCTAGCTATAACCGACTTTATCAGGATGCAACAGAGAAGGAGAAACGTTTTCAAATATTCAAGGAAAATGTGGAGTATATCGAATCCCACAACGCTCATGCCAGTAAAAAGTACAAGTTAGGTGTTAATGAATTCACAGACATGACGAATGAAGAGTTTAAAACCATGAGAAATGGTTATAAAATGCGATCTTCCAACACTGTTCCAGCTTCCAAAACATCTTCTTTCAGGTATGAAAATGTTACTGCAGTTCCATCTACCATGGATTGGAGAAAGAAAGGAGCCGTGACTGGCATCAAGGACCAAGGCCAATGTGGTAAGCAAAAGAATTTGAAAAGAAATTGTAACAATTATGATTCCACAAAGCTAACTGTTTCTTTCGGTTCGGAATGGATCATATAGGATGCTGTTGGGCGTTCTCAGCTGTAGCAGCCATGGAAGGTATCACCAAGCTCAAAACTGGTACATTGATCTCACTATCAGAGCAAGAGTTGGTTGATTGTGATGTCAATGGCGAAGACCAAGGCTGCAACGGTGGTCTCATGGACGATGCTTTTGAATTCATCATTTCAAACAAAGGACTTACAACCGAAACCAATTACCCCTATGAAGGAGTTGATGGAAGCTGCAGCAAGAAAGAATCAGCCAACCATGCAGCTAAGATCACCGGTTACGAAGACGTACCTTCAAACAGTGAGTCTGCATTGTTAAAAGCTGTGGCCAATCAACCGATTTCAGTCGCCATCGATGCCAGTGGGGATGACTTCCAGCACTACAAAAGTGGTGTCTTCACCGGCGAATGCACCACGTACCTAGACCATGGTGTTACAGCAGTTGGGTATGGAGAAGATGATGATGGGACCAAGTATTGGTTGGTGAAGAATTCATGGGGCAGTAGCTGGGGTGAGGATGGATACATTAGAATGGAAAGAGATATTGATGCCAAAGAAGGTCTTTGTGGTATTGCAATGGAAGCCTCTTATCCAACAGCTTGAAGACCAACACATAGTAATAGTATACTATGATATGATGCAGAAAATGTATGTGCTCATCAGCTTATTTATACGGAACTACATGAAACGACACTACATATGTATAGCTCCAATATATTGTTATGTACTTATTGTAAACGCCTTGAAAGTTGAAAGAAAATGAAAAACCTTTACTTACCTTCAATAATCAATAATGATCCTTCTATGTTCTTTAGCCTTTAGGGGATTTTTTGTTAATAGGTTTAGAAATCCCTTTGCACCCAGCAGTTCCCGAAACAGGGAATGTCTCTGTTTTGGTGCCATGCTATTTAGTGGGTAATGGTGACCAAACAGTTATTCAAATTATACGAAGACTGAAATTTTATATAATTATCACGTGTTAATCATACCAAATTAATTGAGAAAGATTAACTGTATGTTTTTAAATAAAACAACTTAAATTTACAAATCATTGAAAAAATGTGTGGAAAATATCACTTTGAGTCATATTTCGAATGGGTAAAGGTAAAGATTCGAATAAGGATTCTTTTGGGTCTTATTCTACTCCATGAGACATTTACAATGATATCTCATATTCTCAAAATGGTTGAGTATTAAATGAGAAATTGATGCTCAAAGTAAGGTAGTTGTGAATTGAATAAGAAAATGGAAACCCCCTATCCCACATGGATGGGATAAATGAATGGGAAGTACTTATACACTTACTCACTTTGTGGTCAGTGAATGATTTGGATAGAAATTGTGCCTCGCGTGCAGGGGTTGCGAATCAATCTCATTCGGGTTGGACCGCACTCGCACGACGTGGGCCTGTGAATATTTTACACTTCGAATAAATTTTATTTCCTTATAATTGATATATCTTTTTAAATATTTCGAATTAAATAGGATAAATTTTGGCTTTCTATTTAAATTTGGATATTAAATAGGTATTGAGTATAATTCACGAGAATATTCTGTTTTAATATGGCATTAACTGAGATTTTTAAATTAAATCGGATATAGAATTAATGATCATTATTTTCAGAATATTTGTTTCCCACGATTTTAACCTAATTCTCCCCTATAAATAAAATGACATTCTTTTGCTTTACACACAACTTAGAAATCTTTTCTCTTTTAAAACTGCATTGTGTTTTCGGTGATAGTTAAAGGCAAGCCATTCGAGGAGTGGTCGAATTAGTCTTAAGGAAACTACATTTTTGCAGGCCTTAGTCATATGATTATGCTTATTTTGAAATTGTATTTTGAATTGAACTGTTTTGTTTAATTTATTCGAATTAACCAGATTTCTTCCAACAAAATTCATATTTAATAAAATTTATACCTAAATTCTTTACTACTCTATTTGTGATCATTATTATTGTGACTAAATCTAATAGTATAAATAATTTAAATATATGATTAATAAAGACTTATTTTGGTAAATTGAAGTAGCATCACCCGCACCAACCGGGCAATGAATTGGGTTAGCAAAACTCGGCTCGAATAAATTGAATTTTTTAACTTGACTCGTGATGAAAAAACTCGTCTCGTCTTGACTCGAATCGAAATTGCATAAACTCGACTTGACTCGAAAAACTTCAAATAAAGTTTAAGTTGGAAAATAGAAACTCGAATAACTCAAAAATTTAGTAATTAGTGGATTGATTTTTAAGTTCAAGTCGAGCCCCTCAATTTTTCTTAGTATATATACATTGATATAAAAAAATATAAAGAAATATATGTCACATATGAAGAAATACGTATGCATATCTTATATGATTAGAGAAAGTCATTTAAATTGGAATCAAATTGTATTATAACATGATAAATAATTACAATTAAATTTGTATAAGAACTCGAAAACTCGACTCGAATTTTATAAACTCGAGTCGAAATTTTTTTAAATAAAGTTTGAGTTGTAAAATATGACGCGTCAACTCGAATAACTCGAATTTTTTTGACTCGATTAGACTCGATCAAACGCTCACCCTAGGCAACGCATTGTAAAAGAAAAAATACGTATTGAGTGCCAAGTTCAAACTTGAAGAGGCATGGAGATTAAATTATAGGGTAAACTACATAAATGGTCCCTTGACTATGCTCTAATTATCTTTTACGTCCTTTGATTATCAAAACATACAAACTGGTCTCTTGACTAATTGTTACATACACATTGGTCTCATTCTGTTAAAAAATTGACGGACGCCTTAACTGGAAGTTAAACAGTCAACTGGGTCCATTTTTTATATTTTTTATTACAATATATTTTCATATCATTAAAGGTCGATAAAAATAATATAAAAACAATAAAAAACACTAATTCACCAGCCAAACAAAAAATGAAAGAAGCACCTAGAAAGGGCGGGCAGAGTGTGGGGCGGTGGCAGGGGAATCGGTGGAAGGAGTTTCAGACCAAGTGAGCAGATTTGCTGTTGGAGTGTGTGGTTTCCTCACTGGAGTGTTCCTCTCCATTTTTATTTGAATTTTTCCCACTCTCAAAATTACTAAAGAGAAATATGCTTGCAGTTAAATACAAAAATCAAAGAGAAAAAAAAGCCTGCAGTTCCTCTACCCTTACTGCTTCTCTGCAACAATAACAAAGAGAGCGTTATTTTTAGAGCTTTGAAAGAGTGAAGGGAAACGAAATCTGAGAGAAAAAAATTCTACGCTGCAATTTTATTTAGTTTTCTTTCTCGCCTTTTGTTTCAAATTCTTTCTTTCCAATTCTTGTTGTAATTTTATTGGACTACTTAAATATAAATAACAAGATTTAATTTTTATAAATAAAAAATAGGAAACCCGTAACTAAGGAATACCCAAATAGGTTAAAGGGAAGAAAGGGTTTTTTCAGGGAAAATATTTAAGCTTTATGGGAAATTAAAAAAGGGTAATTTGATAATTAGGGTTTGGGTTGCCATTATTCCATGATGTTATGAGATTTAAGCTTGAATTTATCTTTTAGATTTTTTTCTCTGAAAAATATGAAGATGAAGTCTAAAAGAAGAAGAAGACGAGTGATTAGAGTTTTAAAAGGAAATTTGTTTTCTATTTGATTTTTATTGACATTTAATAACATGGATATATGATGTAATAAAAAATAATTTTATTTAAACTCAGTCCGCATGTAAACGTCCAGCTAAGGCGTCCGTCCACTTTTTAACGGAATGGGACCAGTTTGTATGTAACGATTAATCAAGGGACCAATTTATAATTTTTGGTAGTCAAGAGACGCAAAAAATAATTAAAGCATAGTCGGGACCATTTATGTAATTTACCCTAAATTATATTACATTTTAACAACATGCTCGTTTGTTTTTAGTAATACTTTTGAGAAAGAAAAAAAAGTAAGAGTCAAAACGAAAATTAGGATATAGTTCAGAGATTAATTTATTGATTAAGTCTTATCACACGTGAATAGAAAATAAATTAATCTTTTTTCTTCTAAATAATATAAATTTTATCTTATTTTGCGCAGATGTGAAACTGTAAACTTTCGCTCGGGCTGATATAAAACTAAAGGATTTAAAGTTAAAGTTATAAATATGTGTACGCTTAATATGCAAATAGGTGCTCAAATTTTTTTTCAGTTAGATGTTTAAATTATTTTTTGGGCTAAATAGACGCTTAACGTTTCATTCCGTGACTCATTTAAGGTTCTCTGTTAATTCTCACAGTTAAAGAACACATGTCATCTCCTGAAAATTCTAAAACCATATTAAAAATAAATAAAATTAATAAAACAAAATAAAAATAAAAATATATCCTGAAATTTTCAAATATTCTCAAAACCCTAAACCCCAAATCCGACCACTCCCGCCAGTGTTGGTTGCGTTGCCAGCGACGGAATGAAGCACCATCCCTTCGCCGAACAAACCACACGTCGTTTGACGTCCGTCATGTCGTCGTTCGTCGCGAATATTTCAAAGGAACCAGTCGACAATTTTGGTGTTTCACACGACGACGGTCAATTTTTGGTGACGGGATGGTGGGAGTAATACTCGTGATGGTTCGGCAATCGATGTGGTGGGCAACGTCGTGGCAATCAGCGCAGAAATCAGTCCAAATCGAAATTTAGGTTTTAGGGAGTTAGGGATTTTGTAATTTGGGGCTATTTTGTGAAATCTGGAAAACTTAGAGATTTTATGAAAATTAAGTAATTTTATTTATTTTTAATATAATTTTAGAATTTTCAGGAGATGACATGTGTTCTTTAACGGTGGGAATTAACGGATAACCTTAAATGTGTCACGAAATGAAACCTTTGACACCCATTTGTCCCAAAAAATAGTTAAGACACCTAACTGGAAAAAGGACATAGTTTGGGCACATATTTGACGGTTAAGCTTTATTTGTATTAAAATGTCAAATTATAAAGGCTTAATAGTCAGAAAGGTGCTCAACCTATACCATTTGTTCAGTTTGGTGCCTAACGTTTCGTTCCGTAACTCAGATTGGATTTTTCTGTGACGAACGTTAAATTTTTTCCATAATCCAATAAAAACACGACATGTGGCATATTCTGGTATTTTCTTTAATTTTTATTTTTCTAAAAAACAAAAAATCTTTAATTTTATAAAAAAACCCCAAAATCCTTAATTTCTCTAAAACCCAAATCTAAACCCTAGATCCCTAAAATTCTCCCCTCCCACCACCGATTCAACCACCATCGGCCACCATAGGCTTTATCGGCCCCCACGATCGAAAGCCCCATGATTCCGTCATCGAAAACCGGCGAATGAACTACCGATTGCTCTATCGACGAACATCTAAAAATGAAGAAAAAAGAGACCGGTTGAGCTTCTAATCAACGACTAGAGGGTGAGGATGTTGAACGGTGAGGTACCCGACGCTTGAGTGGTGAACGGTGAACCGCCGACTTGTGGGGATGCCGAACGGTGATGGAGATGTGATTTGAGGGTTTGTTTGAAAGAAATTAAAACTTTGAGTTTTTTTAAGAAGATTATAATTTTAAGTAATTCAGAAATTAAATAAAATATATAAAACATGCTCGTGCCATGTTATTATTGGTTAACGAAAAATTTTTAATAGTCGTTGACGGAAAAATTCAATCTGAGTTACGAAATGAAAAGTTAAGCACCAAAGTGACCAAAAAAACGTTAGGCCCCAAATTGGAACAAAAGGTATAGGTTAGACACTTTTTTTTTGACTATTAAGCCAATTATAAATTCTTAAGAGGGACTAAAATATAATGCTTCATTTAATTTAGAGACAAACAGAGATTAAATTGAAGTATTGAATTTTTGAAGACGCAAAAAGAAAATTCTACGATTAACCAACCAGGGGAAGCCAAGGCCCCAGCCAACCCCCTTTGGATTCACCCGACTTTATGCTAGAAAAATCGGGTAGGACTGCAGTTCGGGTGAAGAAAATCTCAAACAGAAATCCGATCCGACGTTGTTCGATCCGATTATTTTCATTATTTATATATTAATAAATAATAATACTATATTTTATATTAATATTTATACATTTTGATAAATAAATTAAATTTAAAATATTTTATTATTTAATTTGAATTTGATCAAGTTGAATTTTTTTAAGATATAAATTCTTTATCTAAATCCGACTTAGGCTTATCGGTTGGATTACTTAACCCGTGGACAGGTTTAATCTTACGTTAATGTGAATCCATGGCTAGTGCAAGACTGCAAGTGCAACTCATAAAGCCGAATAATTAGCGAGAAATGATTAATTGCAAGAGTTGAGTCAATGACTTCGCACTGCGTAAGTCTTGAAATATGGCTCAAAGAACTGAAAGAAGTACTCCCCTCGGCTCCATTGTAGAGGAAGCAGGACAAAATACTACTCTTTGCGTAGCAAGCGAAAATCGCAGTTTGATTAAGACTTGTCCCAGCGTCGTAGCTTGTAAGGTTGGAGAGTTTATATTATCACAACCACCCAGCTTAGCACGCTAACCACCATCAGTTCTTCTGTTTAAATTTTTAATGTCTGAAAATAAACTTTTCGGACCCTTATTTTGTCACATGCATAAATTCTAATAATTCAATCAAAATGCGAATATTAAAAGCAAAACTCTGCTGAAAAAACACAGGTTTACCAGGAATAAATCTCTAGAGTCTAGAATGTAAAAAGGTGCCGAAAGGGTATAATATTTCTATAATATTCTTGGGTGATTCCTATTTCCTAGTTTTGACTACTATCACTGGCAAATATCCATGCAATATGAAGATGTCTGGAATCTATTATTGAACTTTGCCACCACTTTTATAATCAAAGTATTTCACATTGATACGAAATTGAATCTTATTAAGTAATCAAATTAGCTTGGAGTCTCTGTCGGAACATTTTGCAGGGCACGTAGAAGTTAGAACGATGAGTTTATTTGTCTGTTACAATTATGAGAGAAGCGTGGCTTAGGAAACTCTCTCTATATAAACCACAAACCGTCTTATGATTTAGCATCCCTCACAACTCACATTCCTTCACTGCAGCATTTCTTGAATCTTGATACTTGTCTCTAACAATGGCTTCGACAACTCAATGTTTGGTCTTACTCTTTGTTTTGGGAATTTTGGCTTCTCATTCTCAAGTCTCTTCTCGTTCTGTTCCTGAGGTATCCATGTCCGACAGGTTTGAACAATGGGCGTCTAGCAATAGTCGAGTTTATCAGGATGCAACAGAGAAGGAGAAACGTTTTCAAATATTCAAGGAAAATGTGGAGTATATTGAATCCCACAATGCTCATACCAGTAAAAAGTACAAGCTAGGTGTTAATGAATTCTCAGACATGACCAATGAAGAGTTTAAAACCATGAGAAATGGTTATAAAATGCGACCTTCCAACAATATTCCGGCTTCCAAAACATCTTCTTTCAGGTATGAAAATGTTTCTGCAGTTCCATCTAGCATGGATTGGAGAAAGAAAGGAGCCGTGACTGGCATCAAGGACCAAGGCCAATGTGGTAAGCAAAAGAAGTTGAAAAAGAAATTGCAACAATTATGATTCCACAATGCTAACTGTTTCTTTCGGTTCGGAATGGATCATATAGGATGTTGTTGGGCGTTCTCAGCCGTGGCAGCCATGGAAGGTATCACCAAGCTCAAAACAGGTACATTGATCTCACTATCAGAGCAAGAGTTGGTTGATTGTGATGTGAATGGCGAAGACCAAGGCTGCAACGGTGGTCTCATGGACGATGCATTCGAATTCATCATTTCAAACAAAGGACTTACAACCGAAACCAATTACCCCTACGAAGGAGTAGATGGAAGCTGCAACAAGAAAGAATCAGCCAACCATGCAGCTAAGATCACCGGTTACGAAGACGTACCTTCAAACAGTGAGTCGGCACTGTTAAAAGCTGTGGCCAATCAACCGATTTCAGTCGCCATCGATGCCAGTGGGGATGACTTCCAGCACTACAAAAGTGGTGTCTTCACCGGCGAATGCACCACGTACCTAGACCATGGTGTTACAGCAGTTGGGTATGGAGAAGATGATGATGGAACAAAGTATTGGTTGGTGAAGAACTCATGGGGCAGTAGCTGGGGTGAGGATGGATACATCAGAATGGAAAGAGATATTGATGCCAAAGAAGGCCTTTGCGGTATTGCAATGGAAGCCTCTTATCCAACAGCTTGAAGACCAACACATAGAAATAGTATAATATGATATGATGCAAAAAATGTATGTGCTCATCAGCTTACTCATACGAAACTATATGAAACAACGATACATATGTAATTTATGTATAGCTCCAATGTTATTGTTCTGTACTTAGTGTAAACGCCTTGAAAGTTGAAACAAAATGAAGAACCTTCACTTACCTTCAATAATGATCCTCCTATGTTCTTTAGCCTTCAGAGACTTTTTGTTAATAGCCTTTGCACTCAGCAGTTCCCGAAACAGGAAATGTCTCTGTTTTGGTGCCAAGCTATATGTTACGCAAACCGTACAAATATTTAAAGGTAATCTTTATCAGTGGTCCCTTTTGTTTATGGTTTCTTCTATTTTAGTCACCAAAATTCAAAAAAGATTATTCTGGTCACTTACGTTTAGAATTATTTCTATTTTGGTCCCTTGGTTGTTAGTCTCCGTTACTTTAAAAAATAATTTCTAATTTAACCCCCAAATTTTCAAAATTTTATTTTTCACATCTTTCCCAATGAGAAATCCAAAAATTAAAAATAGCCTAGACTTAAGCTTGTACATTTTCTGTACTCAATCGTCAACATTTATGCAAATATGTATCACATAAAAAAATGAAAAAGAACAATATGAAGAAGAACATGTAATTACCGTTAAACCACATCCACAGAGGCTAAGCAAAATGATACTTTTTCAATGGTCACCATTTTTATGGGAGTCTCGTCACTAGAAAGAACAAAATTCGATCTTAACAATCGAACCAGAACTCCGACTCCATCACTCTGCTGACTCGACCCGCCTGCCTTATACATTATAATCGCCCGTAACGGCTCCCTTCTCTTCTCCACCTTCATCTCCACTCTCGCGATATTACCATGGGTCTCTCTCAATTCAATCGCAACCGCGTCTTGTGGCACTAGAAGCGCTACCATCAGTTGAGATCGCAACTTTAGCGCCACCTGGTCCTTGTCCTCTCCCGACACCAAATCCAGATCAATCCAGGACCCATCTTCCCCAAGCTGAATAATCTTATTTTTCAGTGAAAACAAAGTTGGTTCATTAAATTTCTAGTGCCAGTAACTAAGATTGAACTTTGTTTTGATAACTATGATTCATTGTGTCACCTGTTTATTAACCATGTTTATTATTAACTAAGATCTTGGAAATTTTGTAATGCACCATGCTGTAAACATGGGGCGTAACTCATCGTTGAGTCCTTCGATAAACATCCGACATTTTTCTTCCTCTTTCTTAATAAAGTTAGCACCATATCTGCAACACTTGCAAAAATCGTGGATATAATGTTCAATCGGTCGTCCTCCTTGCTTAAGATGAAGGAAGATATTTCTCCTTTCGGCAAGGTAGAATCCACTTATGTACTTATTACGGAACTCTTTCAAGAAGAATTCCAAACTCACGGTTCCCTTGGAGACGGTAAGGACAGTAGTCTCTCACCACTGTAAGGCTTCATTAGCAAACAACACAAGAGCGCATTCAAGCTTATGTTCATCCAAACATCTTAATTGCTTATCCAAAATCCTTAAAGTATTGTCTAAACAATACTCGGCTATTTCGGGATTATCTTCGTCCCAACCAGTAAAGGTGTAAGCTCGGTATTGCGATAACTTATCGATTGGGGCTCGAAGAGGTTGCGCAACAGGTGGCGTAGGTTGCATGACTTGACTAGCCTTTAACACATTCATAAATTGCTGAAACATATCAGCCATGTTCTGGTAACATTCTGCCTGAGCTGTAGGAGCTTCAGGCTCTACACCTCAAACAGGAGGGTTCTGAGGATTCGGAGAATTTCCTCCTTGAACTTCCCCGCCATGAGTCGAGGAGTTAGCAGCAGACTCATTATTACAAGTTTCGTTAGTTCGAGACATATCTATATTATAAAAGAGATCGGATCAGTTGACAAGTCACAATACTTAACAGACTAACTCCTAGGTGGCAAAGTAACTTAATACACAATACAAACATACTTAAGTTTAGTCCAGAATCGACTAAACTCTAGCTCTGATACCACAAATGTAACACCCCCTTCCCGGCCTGGTAGAGAATCGGGTCAAAGGGCGTTACTGACAAACAAGACGGTGAACAGAACGATAAATTCTAATTTTTTTCTAATCAATATTCTTAAGCCTTTTTGATCTTAGAAACATTATTAAACAATAAAACAAATCTAATTATTCTAATACGAACAATGTGTATTCAATTAAGACCAATTTATAACTTTTACAAATTTAGGGACTAAAACGTAAATTTTACCAACTATAGGTCCTTAGCCGAAATTCATATTATTAAACTGTAATTAAGCTTACTAATTATTAGCATGCAAAAATTCGTTATCAACCAAGGACGTTTACCTATCCGATTAGACGATACAATATTTTAGTGACCCTTTCGTAATTTGTCTAAAACTATTTTTATTCGAACTAACAAAGTATCTTAAACACTTAAAAATTTATACAAAACATAGGTAACGTATACACAATAGTAGGGTCACAAGACTAGTATAATTACTTTAACTACTTTGCCACCATACTAGGAGTTCATAAAGACAAAACACATTACTCTTAGCTTGTGGTGACTTGTCAATCTTCCAACTAATCCCGATCTCAATCCGTTACTTTTCTTAACCTGAAATGTTATGCAAATGAATGCATTAGACTTACATAGTCTAAGTGAGGTAGTCAATAACAATAAATGAACATATTATGTCATGTAGCATGCTTCCAAAAATGATCATAATGCTAATTATGCAATAACATGGCATACGTCATATTCATAACAAAGTATAATATCATATCATGAGCATAGCATGGAATAACGTATCAAACACATATTATATTGGTACCATTGGATACGCGGATTCCCTGTACACCATATCATGAATCATGAATGAGCCGTAGCCCTGAGCCGTAGCTCCATGTATCCCTTACACTGCCATCCTTTTATCTCCCACATATAGGCCGTAGCCCTGGACCGTAGTCCTCCCTTACATGGTGAGCTCGAATAATCCTATGGCATGCCAATTGTATTCAATATCCATACACACAAATTCACATGTATCCATAATTTTCATATCATAACAATTATCAAATGAGTCGTAGCTCCATGTCAAGTAATATATTATTTTCATATATGCACGCATGTAACATATCATAGTCATTTTTGAGCATATCTAAATAATGCAGGCTACTTACCAGATGCAGATAAATTCATAATTAATGCAACGGGGCAGCACCGAGCCTACCCCTGACACGACTACACTCACCTTGACAGACCGGTAATTTCTTGGACTTGAAGGTTGTTCCGAATCGACCTCGTGTACTACGATAGTTAATAAGAACTAATTAAAATCAATAAGACAGTATCGAATAAATACAGAGATACTAATTAAATTCGATACCGAAACTTAGACCAACCAAAGATTTGAGCTTACCTCGACGTCGGTAAGGATTCGATATTATTATATCGAATTTATCGGACCACCAATCTAACACTGGATCATATTATTGTTTATTCCTTCTCGCTAATTCCTTAATTTTTCCTTACCATTTGCGCCATAATCTCCCCCTTTTATACTTGAATGGCCGGTCTTTCAATGTTTTCCCCAAGCACCACGTAAGCTTGGAAATGTAGCATGTTTGGCCAAAATTTTCATTGTCCACGTGGTGGACAAATTGCCACCTTTCATGGCTTTAGGCCACGTATCCCAAACGTGGGAATCCCATGGGAAATTCCTTCACCGTGAAGGAGTTAACCGTGAGTCCCACACCTTTATTTATTTATTTTTTACTAAATAATAATAATAATAATAATAATAATAATAATAATAATAATAATAATAATCTATTATAAATTAACCCAAATAATATTTATTGATTCAGATAAAATCGAATAAATATTTAATCGATACAAAATATTCGATCATCGAGACCTAATTCCGACTAGACCGGTTTTTGGGATGTGACAACTCTCTCCCCCTTTAAAGAAAATTCGTCCTCGAATTTTCACTTTAGGTAAAAAGATGAGGATACTATTTCTGCATAGTTTCTTCTGACTCCTACAAAATACATCGTAATACGTTCCCACTTCCACTGTGAAAGCTCCATGGGTTGCGAGAGACCAGCAGACACTTTGTACTGGGCTTAACTCGTTGGCAGGTCAAATACTTAGCTACAAAGAAATCTTTCTTGCTTCCGCTCATTTGGTTTCTTGACTGAATCCGACATCACTTAGGAACGAGGGTACTTTAAGGAAAAATGCTTATTTTACACTCTTGAAACAGAGGTGGGTTTTGGTCTTACTATTGCTGAGGATAACTATCCATATAGAATGAAAATTTTGTCTTTTTCCCACCTTTCTAAGAACCAATCACAAATTCTCTTAAGGCTTTGCAAAGCTTATCCTTTCACCTCTTCGTATTCACCTGACACTTGCACTTTCTAATAGCATTCGACATCTTAGGTACCAACACATAGGGCGATTCATCATCCTCTAATTTCAAACTATTCTTCTTGTTATTTCTTATTCAAAATCTGGTACCTATATCGATACACTCTGACCAGTATCGATACGGTTAAGCACAAATCTAAAATTCAGTTAAAAGCTGTTAAACTGTTCCGATACTCTCATACTTGTTTCGGTACGTTTTTATAGGTCGTTTCGATACGTATCCTTTCCCGTATCGATACGCCCAGCCCATGGTTCATTCTTTCTATTTTATAGATAGGTCCCTAACTAGGCTTACTTAAACAGGATTTCTTATCAACAAATATAGACATAAAGATTAAAATTCTTACCCGGAATAGTGTCGAGATCATCTGAATGTGAAACATTCGTGCAGAAGCTTTTGATTCAGGTTCACTTGTTACTTTCAACGTCCCCGATCCTTCCGACTTTCCGAAGGATCCTTAATTTGACCCCTTGCCTCGAGAAGGGTTGGTCGCCACTGGAATGGGCTTGTTAGGATTCTTTGGACAATCTCGAATGAGATGACCTATCTTCTCGCAGAAGAAACATGCACTGGTTTTCTTGCGACACTGTCCATCATGTCGTCGTTGACAGAAATTACATTTAGAAACTCTCGTGTCTTGCTTCAAACCAATATTACTTTCAATAAGAGCGACATCCGATGGCAAACGAGATTCAAACTGACAAGGTTGCGAGTATACATTTTGTCTCGGGTTGTGATGTTTCCATTTCTTAGGAGATCCCGAGAATTGCGATTCGTCTCGATTTCTCTTTTTTTTAGACTTATTAAATTCACTAACTTTCTTAGCTCTCTTCACTTCTTCCGTAGCTTTGACTCTATTTACGAGATCTTGGAAATTTTGTAATGCACCATGCTGTAAACATGGGGCGTAACTCATCGTTGAGTCCTTCGATAAACATCCGACATTTTTCTTCCTCTTTCTTAATAAAGTTAGCACCATATCTGCAACACTTGCAAAAATCGTGGATATAATGTTCAATCGGTCGTCCTCCTTGCTTAAGATGAAGGAAGATATTTCTCCTTTCGGCAAGGTAGAATCCACTTATGTACTTATTACGGAACTCTTTCAAGAAGAATTCCAAACTCACGGTTCCCTTGGAGACGGTAAGGACAGTAGTCTCTCACCACTGTAAGGCTTCATTAGCAAACAACACAAGAGCGCATTCAAGCTTATGTTCATCCAAACATCTTAATTGCTTATCCAAAATCCTTAAAGTATTGTCTAAACAATACTCGGCTATTTCGGGATTATCTTCGTCCCAACCAGTAAAGGTGTAAGCTCGGTATTGCGATAACTTATCGATTGGGGCTCGAAGAGGTTGCGCAACAGGTGGCGTAGGTTGCATGACTTGACTAGCCTTTAACACATTCATAAATTGCTGAAACATATCAGCCATGTTCTGGTAACATTCTGCCTGAGCTGTAGGAGCTTCAGGCTCTACACCTCAAACAGGAGGGTTCTGAGGATTCGGAGAATTTCCTCCTTGAACTTCCCCGCCATGAGTCGAGGAGTTAGCAGCAGACTCATTATTACAAGTTTCGTTAGTTCGAGACATATCTATATTATAAAAGAGATCGGATCAGTTGACAAGTCACAATACTTAACAGACTAACTCCTAGGTGGCAAAGTAACTTAATACACAATACAAACATACTTAAGTTTAGTCCAGAATCGACTAAACTCTAGCTCTGATACCACAAATGTAACACCCCCTTCCCGGCCTGGTAGAGAATCGGGTCAAAGGGCGTTACTGACAAACAAGACGGTGAACAGAACGATAAATTCTAATTTTTTTCTAATCAATATTCTTAAGCCTTTTTGATCTTAGAAACATTATTAAACAATAAAACAAATCTAATTATTCTAATACGAACAATGTGTATTCAATTAAGACCAATTTATAACTTTTACAAATTTAGGGACTAAAACGTAAATTTTATCAACTATAGGTCCTTAGCCGAAATTCATATTATTAAACTGTAATTAAGCTTACTAATTATTAGCATGCAAAAATTCGTTATCAACCAAGGACGTTTACCTATCCGATTAGACGATACAATATTTTAGTGACCCTTTCGTAATTTGTCTAAAACTATTTTTATTCGAACTAACAAAGTATCTTAAACACTTAAAAATTTATACAAAACATAGGTAACGTATACACAATAGTAGGGTCACAAGACTAGTATAATTACTTTAACTACTTTGCCACCATACTAGGAGTTCATAAAGACAAAACACATTACTCTTAGCTTGTGGTGACTTGTCAATCTTCCAACTAATCCCGATCTCAATCCGTTACTTTTCTTAACCTGAAATGTTATGCAAATGAATGCATTAGACTTACATAGTCTAAGTGAGGTAGTCAATAACAATAAATGAACATATTATGTCATGTAGCATGCTTCCAAAAATGATCATAATGCTAATTATGCAATAATATGGCATACGTCATATTCATAACAAAGTATAATATCATATCATGAGCATAGCATGGCATAACGTATCAAACACATATTATATTGGTACCATTGGATACGCGGATTCCCTGTACACCATATCATGAATCATGAATGAGCCGTAGCCCTGAGCCGTAGCTCCATGTATCCCTTACACTGCCATCCTTTTATCTCCCACATATAGGCCGTAGCCCTGGACCGTAGTCCTCCCTTACATGGTGAGCTCGAATAATCCTATGGCATGCCAATTGTATCCAATGTCCATACACACAAATTCACATGTATCCATAATTTTCATATCATAACAATTATCAAATGAGTCGTAGCTCCATGTCAAGTAATATATTATTTTCATATATGCACGCATGTAACATATCATAGTCATTTTTGAGCATATCCAAATAATGCAGGGTACTTACCAGATGCAGATAAATTCATAATTAATGCAACGGGGCAGCACCGAGCCTACCCCTGACACGACTACACTCACCTTGACAGACCGGTAATTTCTTGGACTTGACGGTTGTTTCGAATCGACCTCGTGTACTACGATAGTTAATAAGAACTAATTAAAATCAATAAGACAGTATCGAATAAATACAGAGATACTAATTAAATTCGATACCGAAACTTAGACCAACCAAGGATTTGAGCTTACCCCGACGTCGGTAAGGATTCGATATTATTATATCGAATTTATCGGACCACCAATCTGGATCATATTATTGTTTGTTCCTTCTCGCTAATTCCTTAATTTTTCCTTACCATTTGCGCCATAATCTCCCCCTTTTATACTTGAATGGCCGGTCTTTCAATGTTTTCCCCAAGCACCACGTAAGCTTGGAAATGTAGCATGTTTGGCCAAAATTTTCATTGTCCACGTGGTGGACAAATTGCCACCTTTCATGGCTTTAGGCCACGTATCCCAAACGTGGGAATCCCATGGGAAATTCCTTCACCGTGAAGGAGTTAACCGTGAGTCCCACACCTTTATTTATTTATTTTTTACTAAATAATAATAATAATAATAATAATAATAATAATAATCTATTATAAATTAACCTAAATAATATTTATTGATTCAGATAAAATCGAATAAATATTTAATCGATACAAAATATTCGATCATCGAGACCTAATTCCGACTAGACCGGTTTTTGGGATGTGACACCAAGGCTGCAACGGTGGTCTCATGGACGATGCATTCGAATTCATCATTTCAAACAAAGGACTTACAACCGAAACCAATTACCCCTACGAAGGAGTAGATGGAAGCTGCAACAAGAAAGAATCAGCCAACCATGCAGCTAAGATCACCGGTTACGAAGACGTACCTTCAAACAGTGAGTCGGCATTGTTAAAAGCTGTGGCCAATCAACCGATTTCAGTCGCCATCGATGCCAGTGGGGATGACTTCCAGCACTACAAAAGTGGTGTCTTCACCGGCGAATGCACCACGTACCTAGACCATGGTGTTACAGCAGTTGGGTATGGAGAAGATGATGATGGAACAAAGTATTGGTTGGTGAAGAACTCATGGGGCAGTAGCTGGGGTGAGGATGGATACATCAGAATGGAAAGAGATATTGATGCCAAAGAAGGCCTTTGCGGTATTGCAATGGAAGCCTCTTATCCAACTGCTTGAAGATAAAATACTATACTGTCTATGCAGTATATATTGTCCTCTTTCAGTATTTCAGAAGACTAATTAGCCACCCTCAGGGGGGAAACTTATTTGCTTATCAGCAAATTCATACAAAATTATATGAAACAACATTATCAATATATATATGAAACAACGATGCATATGTATAGCTCCAATACAATTGTTCTATGCTTATTATAAACAGTTTGAAAATCGAAAGTAAAGAAAAACCTTCACTTTCCTTCGATTTCTACTCGTATATATGTATTACCAGCATTTTGAATGAGAAACAGTCACAGTTGCTTTCCTAGTGGGGAACGATTAAACACTAGAATTAGAGTGCTTACCCTAACATTACATTAGGCCAATGACATCGAACGAGATGGGATCAAGCATCAGAAGGTCCAAACTGCAGTCTGCAAACACAACATATGTATTCATCATTGAAATACTAGCCGTGCAATCCCTTTTTTGTGAATCTTATCCTTTCTGATAATAGAATATGTATGCATCGCCATCAATCTTGAAAAGAATATTTTATCACGTTAAGTAGGCTGCAACCCAAAAGGCTGGGATGAATGATGATTGCCAACTCCAATGCCATTTTAGTCTATATCATGAAAAGGTTAAGCCCCTTTATTTTGATTGGGCAGCACTTCCATTAATCCATTCCTATAGCTTTTAGCTATTTGTTTAGATTTTAGCCGACCAAGACGGAGCGTGGATTTGGGGTTAGGGGGCCAAATTCAGAAATAAACCAATTTTTAAAATAATTTATATAAGAGGACAAAAGTGAAAAAATAAAATAATTTTTTTAGCTCCATCACTAGCCGGCAGCTTTCCTAGGAATAAGTTGGCAACTTTTCAATGAATTTAAATAATTGGAATGTGATTCCAACATTTGACATATAAAAACTTGCTTACTTTTAATGCAACATTTTCTTAAGGATTTCATCACTGTTCTTGTTAAAATTGGATTTGGAGTAACCGTTGAATAAGGAACTCACTTTGTTTTATTTATATGTATATATATAGTTGTCTGGTTGGATATTGGCACGAGAAATGCACCAGTCCATATTAAAACAATTGCATAGAAGTAAAAGCACAAAGCAGCATAAAAAAACCAGTGATTTAAGTGTAATCTGGTGGCTCCCAAAGAAGAAGACAGTGTGCATTTTACTGGCCGGCAGCAAAAGCGTCAACCGGAAAGGTCTTTGTTACACCAGCGAGGCTCTTGAAGTGAATTTTTCCGGTGGGTGGATCATCGACTATAATCTCATTCACCGGAGGCCATAACACGAACTCTTTAGCCTTAATTCCCTTGAGCTTCTTGATTCGCTTCTTGTCAACATAACCAGTGATTTCAGTGTCATAGCTCACCAGTTTGGTGATCATCTTGAAACTGTGTTCGACCTTCTTTTTCTGCAGGATCCACATGTAACCCGTATCCCTTACGAAACCAACTTCGATAACATCTGCAAGTGGAAGAAGTCCCATTGGGAGCCCAAATTCTTCCAGCAGACTAATAGCCATTTTCATTCCCTCTTCATGTCCTTTCTTCACCATTCCTCCTTCCTTCTCTGCCATTGTAAATGGATTTCAGAACTTTGTTTTTTGCAGATGTGAGCCTTAAGCATGGAGCAAGGAGATTATTTGTACCGCTTGCAAGCACACTAATGACAAAAGTTGAAGGGAAAATCGAGGTTGATTGCATTGTGTGTGCCACCACACGGATTTTTCACATAAAACCAGCCTTTAATGTATGGCCTGCATCCATAAACCGGGAAATATCTTGTCGTCCTGCAAAAAGATGGGCTTGGCAACTGATATTTTGGTTATTCTATGGGCTGATCTTCGGGAAATAATCTGGGCCTAATTTATTCCTCGGATGAAGTTGTTATTTTTCATTATTTTGTGTAGTTGTTAATTTAGTTTTTTTTTTAAATATCACATTCATAAATTTAATAGAAAAATTTTAATGGTCTTGATATGGGCGTAACTAATCAGGACTAGTGGAGACCATGACCACACTAAAATATTAAAAATTAAAAAGTTCTATGATAAATTTTTTTAAACCCTCAAAAGATATATAATTCATTGTTGACCCCCTAAACTTAGAATTTTTTTAATGACCTTCAATACATAATACTGGATTTTGTTAATGGATGTTAACATTTGGATTTAAATTTTAAATAAAAAAATAAAAGGACTAAATTCTTAGAGTAGAATGAGGAAAATTAAATTTTAAATATACGAAAATATAAGAAATTGAAGCATATTTTAATCAAAGTGAGAAAATGTTAGTACAAGACTAACTATATATATATATATAGGGGTGATTTTGGACGTGTGCAATAGGAGGCATCATACAAGATCCTGAAAAAGAATTTTAAGATGAGTTAAGTCAAATGCTTATAAGAGAAAATAAAAAATTAATTATAGACTAATGGTTGTTGTAATTCATAAATTTTGAGTTTAAATCGTGTTATGATCATTCTTTTATTTAAAAGTCAACATATAACGCACACATTAAGTCAACAAATATTTAATTTTTTTAAAATTGTGAGCCCCATTTTAAAAAATTATACAAGACCACTGAAATCTTTAAATCACCCCGGCATGAATGTCTCATACAACCTCGTGATGTAGTCAAAAATCAATAACCAATACATATATGAACCTCATCAAAATTTGTCAGCATACAACAAATAGTATTCGTCTATCTTCTTTTTATGCTCTTTTATATATTTCACTAGTAATTTCATGTCACGTATATTACCAATAAAATAGAATTAATTAATAAATTAATGAAAAATAATCATTAAAAAAGGGAGAAAAAAGAAGACAAAATTTGTTCACATACAACACCTACGCCCAAGGGCCATGAAACCAACACTTAAAACTTATCACAAAATATAAGGTTTATCCGACAAAGTATACTCGTTATTAAGTTAAAGCGGCTTGGTTCTTTTTTATTAAAAATTTAATTTTGCTGAGAAAAAAAAAAGTTAGAGCGCCTTATGCGTGGTAATGAGTTTGCTTATTAATATATGTATGGATACGCATTTGTTCTTATAAAGAAAAGATTTTTGGTGATGTTTTCCAGTATTGAAAGTGATTTTCATGCACTTGTTCTTATAAAGAATAGATTTCTGGTGATGTTTTCCAGTATTGAAAGTGATTTTCATGCACTTGTTCTTATAAAGAATAAATTTCTGGTGATGTTTTCCAGTTTTGAAAGTGATTTTCTTTTTCCCGTCGCAATGGATGTTAGTTAATTGGTCTGAAGGTCACATTCTGATCGCGTAACTTTCTCTTTCTTTAAAGGGCAACTACATATTATTATTATTGTTGTTGAATATGTACTTATGGGATAGAAATTTTCAGTCTCTTTTCGGTGCTCCTATTTATGTTCACACACTTAAAATTAGATTTAGGGTTTAAGGTTAGGGTATAGAGAATTTAGGGTAGGGTGTATTTTTAGGGTATAAAGTTTAAAATTTAGGATTAAGACTTACAATTTAATTTTTTAGTATTAGAGCATAAAAATGACACCGAAAAGTGTCAGAGGATTTTTATTTGCACTTACGCAAGATATAATATAAAGAAGCAAAATTTCTGCTGATGTTTTCAGTACTGAAACTTGGAAGTGGTTTTCCCGTGGTAATGGGTTTTAGCTAGAAGTGGCAAACAAGTCAACTAGTTTGAGTTTGGTTCGGGTTATTTCGGTTTCGATTATTTCAAGTTTAATGTTATTCGGTTCAGATTTAATTTCGGTTCGGTTCGGTTTTATTATGCTTCGGGTCATTTTAGTTTGATTATTTTCGGTTTGTTTATTTTCGATTCGGGTCGATGGGAGATCGGTCGGTTTTAATCAAGTTTTTAGGTTTGTCAGTTTTTTACACCCTACATATGACTTTATAAAGCCAATGTATTTGACTTTTTGGTGAGTTGTGCGGGTGTACATATTTCCTTTTTCTTTCTTTATATTAATATCTTCTACTTATTTCGGGTCCATTCGGTTCAGGTCTATTTCGGTTCAACTAAAATTTGGTTCGATTTCGGTTTGATTTTGACATCGAATCAAATTGTGAGTCATTATGTTCGGATCGATTTCGAATCTTAATTCAAATAAATCAGTTCAATTTTCAAGTTCGGATCAAATTTGTCGGTTATAGTTTTAGCTCATTGGTGAAAAGTTCATTCAGATCGTGTGAATTTCTCTTTCTTTAGTGGTAATCATTTTAAGAATCTCATCGCCATTTTTTTGAACTTTCCTAAAGTCAACTGTTAATAATTTTAGTTAACGCATTTAGTCACTTTCGATTGTGTTTTACCAATACTACATTGATTAAAATTTAATATATATTTCTATATTCGTGTCAAATTGAAAGTAGTATAAAGAAAATGCGATATCAACACTACAAAAAAGATACATTAGTTAATTTTTCAGAAAAAAAACATGAGGTTACAGAAAAAGATAAAATAGTTGATGTTAGCTTTGAAACACCACTATTATCGATTATATTTGTGTCAATTTGACAAAATAAATTTTAAAGGGTAAAAAAACACAATAAAAATTTAAAGATCACTAAAATAATTAATCTTAAAAATTATCATTATGTCTAAATTTATAAGATTAAGCAGGTCAAGCTCCACTTTACAAGCAAAACTAGAATCAAATATTTGTGATGGGTAAACTTGTTTAACATAAAAAAATCTATAAAGCATTTGAACCTTAAATTTTGGGATTAATGTCTGATTTGACTTACATTTAAACTTGAGAAAGCACTCCAAAGTCCGTTTGGTACCGCTCCCTCCATTAGTTTTTCATCTATTACTATGAAATACAATCTTAATAATTATCCATCAAATTAATATATTAAAAAATAACAGAATAATAATAATAGACTCAATCTTAACTTAAAATGAGTGTATTCATGTCAAATAGATAAATTTAAAGATATTAATCAATCTGCTTTGTTCATAAAGTATCAATAATTCGAATCTAAAATAATAAAAATGCAAACCAATTCAAATTTAAAACCAACCATATTTGAACTGACAACCCGAAAGGATATATAACTCTATAAATAAGGTTGAGCGATCGATTGAATCGAGTCAAAAAATTTCGAGTTTGCAAGTCTTATTTTACGATTCAAATTTTATTTGAAATTTTTTCAAGTCGAGTCGAGTTTCTGTACAAATTTAATTGTACATATATATTTCTATATGCATATACGTAGCAGTGCACATATACATTTCCATATGCATATACTTAGGGTTGGGTTGTGCACATATTGATTCCAATTTTAACGGCTTTCTATATGCATATATGATATATATATATATATATATATATATATATATATATATATATATATATATATATATATATATATATATATATCTTCATATTTTCACATGTGATATACATAGTATATCGTGCAGAATTGATAGACTCGACTCGAATATGAAATTGATCAACTAATTACTAAAAATTTCGAGTTATTCCAATTTTTATTTCATAACTCAAACTTTATTTGAAATTTTTTGAGTCTAGTCGAATTTATGAAATTAAAAGTCGATTTTTCGCCTCAAGTCGAGTCGAATAGTTCAATTTTTTCGAACCGAATCGAATTTTGCCCACCCTTAACTATAACCGATCACTTGTCACTTTTCTTTTAGCAATAGTTAACCCCCAAATGTTTTCAGTTACCCTTTTTTCACACCATGCCGAGTACCTGGGAGAAATATGTTATTGATGTTGACCATACCTGCTCCAAATAAATTACAGGAACTTACTTGGAATTTGCATGTATTAATCTAAGCGGCCGCTGACACTGTCGTTGTCATGTAAATTACTCCGCACTTCGACATATGCATACTTTTATCAGACAAAACTAATCTCGTCCCACACGTATAACAATGATTAATTTAACAAAATTTCCGTGCAAACGTATAATATAATTAAGCTACAATTCGCAATATCTTTAACTTTAAGTAACTGATTTACTCGATTTAGAAGAGTCACGAAAGGATTGCAGCTTCAATTACTGTATTTCCCGACAAAATCAATCATTTTTTAACTCGGTACGTTTACTTGTTAGATTTAAAATCACAAGGCAACAACGGAGATTTTTCCGATACTGTGTTCGACTAATGTTTATGAAGCCGGTTGGCTATACAACTAGTATTTATTAAATATAAATTATATTTCGTGTACTGTTAGGTTTGCGAAATACTTAGCTGCTTACTTAATTTCGACGCAGCTGCCAAGCTTTTTCCCTTGAATCTTTATTTATAAAGCTTGGTCCCCAAGAAGCAACTTGATTGACCTTCCCTATATATAAGACTGCCTCTCAAATTTTTATTCTAAAGACAAAGCTTATAGATACTCAACATGACGGTTAGTTCAGTTTCTTTTGTTTTCGTTTACTGTAACATATTACCAAAGAAAAAACATTTTAGCACCAAACTATTGCCTAATTACTTACACGATTGTATTTGTTGCTCTTCTTTGTCTGCAGATGATAGAGATGAGAGTACACATGGATTGCGAGGGCTGCGCCAACAAGATAAAGAAGGAGCTTGGAAAACTCAAGGGTATGTATTGTCCAACTTTCATGGGCGGCGGCTTCTTTCTCTATCATCTTCACGATGACTATAGTTTGCTGGATGTTAATGTTAATGTTAATGACTTAATTTGGGTGTTATAATTTATTTCAGGGGTGGACTGTGTGGACGTAGATATGGGCATGCAAAAGGTAACGGTCATGGGTTGGGCGGCGGCAGACCAGAAGAAGATATTGAAAAAAGTGAGAAAAACTGGAAAGAGAGCTGAGCTGTGGCCATATCCGTACAAACCTGAGAACCAGTTTTACTACGAATATTATCAAAGACAGCCCGAGATTACTTACCATGCAGCTGGACGTTCATCATCCTACAACTACTACAAGCATGGGTACGATGGACATGAGCATGGTTACTATCAGCCACCGCCGTATTCAACTCTTGTTGATGAACAAGCCAGCTCTATCTTCAGCGATGAAAATCCCCATGCTTGCTCTATAATGTGATATGTGTATAAATATACGTACATATATGTTTTTGTGTGTAAATATAAACTTGTATTGTATATGTATGCGTTGAATTTCCCTTGTAAGAACTATTTAAATTCTGGGTGTTGAAGATGAAGAGCTTCCATGTTCGTTCGGCTAGATTTTGTTTAGATTAGGTTAATTGGCGCTTCAATATATATCTCTTGACCACACTTTGTAGAAACATAACGACTATATTGGACCTATAGACTAATCCGCTGTAACACCCTAGACCCGTCTATACGTTACAACGGATCTTAGGAAGTCACATTAGGGTCACAAGAGCGACCCACAATGAAAAATACACATGAAAACATTTTTCTTTCTTAAAACACTTATTAAACTGTAAAACCAACTTCTGTTTAAAATATAATTTCAGGAAAATCATTTAAACACATAACAAAAATTTCAGAAAGTATTATACAGACACTGACATGAAATGATACATGACATACATGCCCACTAACTATACAGTACCGTACTCCAGAGGCAACGCCGAGGGAACTCCGAATACTGATGTCAAACATTATACCATGTTATATTCTATTAACCTGCGATGGTAAAAAAAACGTGAGCTTGATAAAGCTCAGTAATACAAAACTACCGGAAGATGCTATTAGCACATGCAGATATATGGTGAAGCATAACATCATTATGATGTTCCAGACAATAGTTATCCTCACTTATGATTCGCTATTTTAGTAATGCACTATACTTGAGGACAACAAGGTTTGTTCTTCCTACATTACTGAGTATTAAGAGATATCTTATTGTTCATAGAATTAACATGGTGTCAGATTGATGAAGTTGAATTCAAGAAACCTAGCGTGTTCCATAAATTGCAGATCAAACATGCATAGGTACATACCATTTGCCTCATATAAACACATAACAGTTAAATGCAAATGTTCGAGTTCATACAGAAACTTACTACCCTCCAACCTTACACCAGAATACAATTCCCCATGAACTGCATACAGAAGGTCTTACCCTAGGCCTGAGGCGTAGGAGCCTACCTAAGGGAATGCCTTAGGTCCAGAAAGACTTACCCTAGGCCCGTGGGCGTAGGAGCTTAACAGAACAGCTGGATCAGGGCTGTGACAGACACTTCAATCATAACCCGAGAGTATCCCTAAGCAGAACAGTTCAGATTATAACACATTATCATTAGATTTCAGTCAACAGAGCATATAGCATATCCATTATACAGAGATTCAGATATCATAAGTTCAGAGCAGTCCAGAATATAATCTCAATCATATTGTGCATACAAGACTTTTTCAACAGATATAATCATGCTTCTCAAACAGAGTCATTCATACTTTTAGATTTCACACCTTATCAGATAAACATGTTTTTCAACTCAAAGTGCATCATATATCATGATCAGGCAATCATCACATAATTATAATCCATATATGTATACATATATACACAACAGAATGCAGCACACGTGGAACACACTAGACAAAACAAATTTTATTTCTCAGAGATACCTGATATTTACAGAAAGAGACACATTGAACTTTTGGCTCGAAACATATATTCTAGGAGTTCATACATCATGCTCTTTAAATTCAAATATATCGTGAACGATTTAATCATTTAAGCTCACAAGGGTATTATGATTATTTCGACATTCATTGGCATTTTGGTAATTATACCAACATTGAATATGCAATGGTTCACAGAACTCAGGTATCTTGTTTGCTCATTAGTTTTCTAACCGGACATTCAAGTATTTCTATATCAAGGTCTTTTACGTTATCAGAAAATTCCAGGGATGCTCTAATCATTTAGGCTGACATAACATTTTAGTTATTTAACTATCATGACAATTTTTCAAATATAACAAAATCATAACAGAACGACGATTATAATTCTCAAGGGCTCTAACATTTTATCAAACTTCTAAAATGTGCTTAATGCGGCATATACCAACTTTACAATACTTACTAATATTCAGATGTGAATAATTTGCGTGTATCAGAACTTAACACTTAGAGGCACTTTAGCCATTTAAGTCTTATTAGAAAATTTCAAGATTTCATTGGGTGTATAACCACATATTTAACTAAAAGGGGTATTCTGGTCATTTTGGAAATTTGGGATAAAGCCACCATTCCCTTTTTTCTGAATTACCATTTGGTACCTCCATCATTCACGTACTCGAGAGAGATTAAGTCATCTTAATCCCTCTGACCGTTACAGATGATTCATTCATTTCAGAACTTGAAGGTACAAACGTCATTCCAATTAATTAGACATTGAGGTGCTCGAGGGTACTACAGTCTTCTTTTTGGTCATTACAATTATTCCAATTAATTCGCTCGTTACTGTCGTAAGGATCGACGTAGGATTACAACGAATTCTCAGATGATTCACCTTTATGTGTTATACAGAGTTTTAGGGGAAAAATCCAAGTTTTTAATTACACGAATTTGTACAAAAGTGTCGGAGTCTTTCCAATAAATTATACATCTTAGGTGGAATAAAATTGCTTAGTTAGACAGAATGCAGATTTCGAGTCATTTCTTTTTTTGAGGGGTAATTTAGTCATTTTTATAACCCAAGGGCAATTTCGTAATTTCATAACCAACATCTCATACTCCACATTCTGAGCATTGGTTCTTAGACACCATTGATAGAGTTTCAGATTTAACTGTATTATTTATTACTATTAGCACTTTCGATACTCCCGGTCTTTTAATATTCTTATCCGAATATTTTGATCTTATTGATTCTCATACTTATTTTTCGTATCTGATTCGACTTAAGAAGAGTTCACGAATACACTTCATCACAAACATGCATGCGTTAACCGAATATCAACATGATCATAAAGCATACTAGGGGTAGTAGTGTATTACCTTAACTCCGAGCTACATCGGTCGATTCATGATACGACATTCGAATACCCTCGAACTCGGATTTGACGTCCCTCAACAATTCGTATTCTATGAACTATTAGTACCTTCAATTACACAAATTCCAAGATCAGTCCTTATTCACAAAGCTCTTAATCAATTAATTAAATACATAAGCACTCTCAGGTTCAAGGTCAGATTCGGAGGCATTCAGGTCAGAATTTTGTAAAACGGGCTTCAAAAACGGACTCAGGACGTTGAAAATCATAAAATGAGAGTTTTTGGAAAATTTGACTTTTTGGTCAACGGTCAAAGTCAACGCTGACGTCAGCGATCAAGTCAACGCTGACGTCATCCTGACGTCACAGGTCAACTGGTTTGACTCATTGAGTCAACTCGGGTGAGCTGACTCATTGAGTCAACTCGGGCGAGCTGACTCACTGAGCTGACTCGGTTAGACGGGTCGGTCAACGGGTCGGGTCAGACGGGTCAGACAACGGGTCGGACACCAAACTGGGCATGGTTTGGTTGGGCTCAGACCGGTTTGATGAATGGGTTCAAACCGGTTTAATTTATACCGGTTCGGACCGGTTCACTTACCCAAGGGTATGGCTTCATCGGCCGGTTGACGGAATTGTCGCCGGAGACACTTCTGGCACCGATTCTGCCGAAAAACAGAAGCACATAAATTCTACACTCCAACCCACACAATATCGGTACAAACCAAGTCGGAAATGAGCCGGAAATTACCTTAAATGGTACGATTACGCCGGAAAATCGCGAAGCTCCGACGAGGGCTCTCCCGATGGCGGATCGACAAATGATTAGAGGGGTTTTGCTCTCCGTGACATGGGGATTCTAGATCCGGTGGCCGTGTCGCAAACGGACGGCGAACTGAGCCGGAAAGCATAGAACGATGGCGGCGGTTTGGGTTTGATAGCTCGAACCTCCAACGAGTCTTCACCGGCGATGGGCAACTCGGTAGCGCGCGTGATGACCATGGGTGTGGTCAGGATGCGACGGCGCTCTCAACGGTGACGACGGTGATGATCACCGACGAGCGGTGGTGCAGATCGGAGATAAGGCGACAGTGGGTTAGGTGAGAGCTTTTTTTTTCTTTGGAATTCGAATGGGGTAAGTGTTTGGTAGGTGAAAAGTCATATCGGGCTTTAATTACCTTAGGTACACAACTAGAAGGGTTCAAAAGAAAAAAAAAATGTGGAACTTTAATCACTAAAAGTTGTGTAGCTCGGTTGGCTGGGTTAAAAGCTTGGCTACTAAGAGGTTGTGGGTTCAAACCCCATAACCACAAACCCTCTTTTTTTTCTTTTTTTTTAGCTAAAATAAAATCAGAGTGTTACAAGGACATCTCACTCCACCATATTACCACCAAGCTTTGAACATTTCATGTTTTCTTAAGCCCGTCTTAGCAAGATAATCCGCCATGGCATTCCTTCCCTAGAGACATAAACGAACTGCACCCTTATGATCATACTCACTAGCCTAATTCAGGGGCGAATGCAGGCCTTGGCCCGCCCCAATGCCAAGAATTTTTTTCTAACTATTTCATTAAAAAAATAATATTTGTTGTTTTTTTTAAATTATAATATATTTTGAGTAAAAAAATATTTGATATGAAAGTCTTATTTAATTTTTAAACCTTAAATTGTGAGTAAAATAAGAAGTAAAATTTGAAAAAAAAATGTTTATATTTTCATTATATTTTACAAACAATATATAATCATTTTTAGTAAAAAATATTTCAAGCATACATTTTGCTACTAATTAATTAAAGGATTAATATCATATACACAGGCGGTGGAAACTGAAAGTTTCCACAAGCGCCTTAGTTTTAGGGTATAGGGAGTTAGTTTAGGGTATAAGGTTTAGGGGTTTATGGGGTAGGAGTTTAGAATTTAGGGATAGTTGTTTCAATTTAAGGTTTAGGGTTATAATTTAGGGTTTATAGGTTAGGGTTTAATTTTTAGGGTAATATGGTGAGGATTTAGGTTTTAACCTATAAACCCTAAATTATAACCCTAAACCTTAAATTGAAATAACTATCCCTAAATTCTAACCCCCTACACCTAAACCCATAAACCCTATACCCTAAACTAACTCCATATACCCTAAAACTAAGGCGCTTGTGGAAACTTTTAGTTTCCACAGCCTGTGTATAAGATATTTATCCTTAATTAAATATATTTTAAAAAATAAAATTTCTCGAATGTAGTTGGAGTTTCACTCTAGTATATAATGATAATAAAATACAAATAACCAAACAAAATTAAGATTAAGATTAAAAAATATTTTTAGTAAAAATATATAGTTCATCTCCAACATCTTTAAAAAATAATTTAAAAGAGTATAAATATGTAATATATTTTTAATTATTTTAGTCGAATTTGCCGAAGAAGTTAATTATGTTTATATAAATAAATTTAAATTCATATTTTTATGACTTATATTAAGAAAATACTTCGATCTTATTTAATAAAGATGTAGATAATAAAAGAAAATTTAAAATTATTGAAGAATGAACTTTTATAAATTCAAAACTATCTATATATATATATATTGTGGATTAATATCCTATACACTGGCGGTGGAAACTGGAAGTTTCCACGAGCGCCTTAGTTCTGGGGTATAGGGAGTTAGTTTAGGGTATAGGTGTAGGGGTTAGAATTTAAGGATAGTTGTTTCAATTTAAGGTTTAGGGTTATAATTTAGGGTTTATAGGTTAGGATTTAGTTTTTAAGGTAATATGGTGAGGATTTAGGTTTTAACCTATAAACCCTAAATTATAGCCATAAACCTTAAATTGAAACAATTATCCCTAAATTCCAACCCCCTACACCTAAACCCCTAAACCATATACCCTAAACTAACTATCTATACCCTAAAAGTAAGGCGCTTGTGGAAACTTTCAGTTTCCACTGCCAGTGTATACAATATTTATCCTATATATATTAGATAAATTTATTATTCTATTTAGGGTGAGCATTCGATTAAATCTAGTCAAGTAAAAAAAAATTGAATTATTCAAGTTGACGAGTCATATTTTATAACTCAAAACTTATTTGATTGTTTTTAAGTTTGGTTGTTCAAGTTTTTGTTCAAATTTAATAGTAAATATTTTATAATATTATGATACTAACTTGTTCCAATTTAAACGGTTTTCTACAACCATATACTCTACATATATCTTTATATTGATTCGTATGTGTGATACATAATCATACAGAGCTGAATTACTCGACGTGAACATGAAAATTGATTTACTAATTACAAAAATAATCTGAGTTATTTGAGTCTCAATTAGTTTGAGTTATTAAAAAAACTAAAATTGTACGACTCAAAATTTTAATTTTTTCGTGTCAAATTTTGTTCACATCTAATTATATTCATATAGACCCAATTAATAATATTTTACCAGATTCGCCACTGCAACCGATCAATTAGCGGTTTAGGTAACAAGAACAGTATACCCCGGAAGTTCTTGATTTCTAAAGCAAAACTTGAGCTTCTTTTAGTCTACTGTGGTCAACGGGTCAATTAAGACGGTTAGTTTTCCATTTCCAGCATTGGATTCTTATTGGTGGGAATTCTTTAGTACGTTTGGCATCGTCAGAAAATCCAGCCATTCCGATGGCACACCAACTATTACTGTCAATACGCAATCCAAATCTTCGATGGAACATAAACATTGTTTAATAGTCATGTATAATACAACCCAAAACGTTGCAGCATTAACGGGTTAGACCTCTCGAGAGCCACTAATTAGCCTAATGGCTAAGTATGCTCAATAGTCAATACCGAATATCTATGTTTTAGTCAAGGCACTGGTTAGTGTCCGCAGAAATGATTGAATACAGTAGTTAGAATGTGTGCAAATTTGCCTATAAGTTTAAGTATTGAAAAGTCCCTGCAATAATGTATTGAGCGTTGATTCGCTTAATGAGGCCTCAAAGCAAACAGGTCAGCAGCTCAATGGGCCAACCTGCAAACCATGGAACATGAGGGAAGAAGTTGGGTCTAACTTTGATTAGTTTAGATGTTAGTCTACAGTGGCATTCGACTGCAAGTCAATCTATGTTTTTGTAGTTGTTTCATATGTTCTTTCTCTGCTTTGTCCAAAACATGGAAACCTTGCGGGCACATGGCAATTCATTCGTCACTTGAATCTTGTCGCGATGGAACTTTATTTGACAAAACAGATTTAAATGAAAACAAGTGTGTAGGAATCTTTCTCAAGTCACATGCTCAGTCAATGCACTTGTTTAAGCTTAAAGACACAAGAACAATTTTTCACTAATCCGAGTGATAAGATGCCTAATCCCAGAACCTGAAGGCATCCGTTTTCCCTACCCTAACATCTGTACATAGTCCTATATATTATTGATTTTAGTTTATTTTTTCATATCAAAATCTCGGATGAATATGATTCGATAAGATTAAAGTTGTAATGGTTCTTGCCCCTAAATCTAAATGTTATCCATTTGCACAAGCTCAAGCCGGCCCTTTGTCCGAAGAATCCACGTCTACCGGCCCCATCTTATCCGTCAAAATTTAGCATGTGCTCAATCAAAGATGCCGATTCCGGTGCCGGTGCCGGTGCCGATGGTGGTTTCGGTTATGCATGGGTTGATAGCAGATTTGGATTAATGAAATTGGATGATGGACTCCCCGTTGGTGGGTTGATTGTATCCTACTGGCAGCCCACGTGAGTATTAATCATTGATTCTCCCTATGGTACCATCCATCTAATTTAATCTTATTGATTCATTTGTTAAAATAATCGTTAGTAACACTAACAGTAGAAGACTTGGAAAATTCTTTAAAGACCAGCCTGTATCTACATTAGTCTATAAGCATAATATAATCCATACAATTTTCTAATCTTTGTTCAAACTTTTGCACGCAAAAGATTTAAAAATAAAATAAAATAAAAGAGATAACAGATCAATAAGGTTGACCACCTGAGCAATTTATTCGCCTCCGCTTCATCGGAAAAGCTTGCCGGAGAGCACCATTTGCTTCCGTCATGGGCCACTCGTCCAACACCATCCCCTCCAACTCAAACTGGTGCAACGCACTATACTCGTCATACAAGCACCCCTCCGGAACACCAGAAAGACCACGACCGGGTACCGGCTTGGCTTTACGCCGGCCAGCTCCCACCGGAACGTTCCGAAGAGCACCGCCTGCCGTCCAGTACCTCTGGCAACCTTTACAGAAATGTCTAGGCTGATTGACGTTGTAATTATTGAAGTAACAAAATTTGGTCTCCATGCTCTTGCATCTAGGGCAAGGTATGATCTTGTCAGGCCTCTTGTCGACCGTTAGATTGTCAGCTTGGTTGTGTTCTTCTTTAACCTGTCTACCATGCAACGCAATTGTTGCCCCAAATAGCTTGATCCCTTGCCCTTGTTGGCTAGCCATCACCATTCACAGAAAAAGAGACAAGGACAGAGACAAAAATACGGGACGTCAACAAAAAAACTGAGAGTGTCTTTGGTTTGGGGCGAAAGGGTGTTTGAGAATATGATTATATACTAGGAGTAGGAGCGAGAGAGGAAATGGAAAGGGAAAGGAAAAGTGGGTGGAATTGAAAGGAAAAAGCATGTAAAGGAAGTAGCCGCCAACGTCATAGAATTACCAAGTGGCGTGGAAAGGATGATGATGAGCTTTTTGTCCAAATCATTACTCCAACTCAATATTTCACCCCCTATGTATAATTATCGCAATTTGTTTTCTAAAATGCCTTAAATATGATGTTTTAAGTTTTAGAATAATTAAATGAATTTTTAACTAGTTCCTACTTACATTCATGATTCGTAAATCTTATAGAAAATATCCAACTAGTTTTGCGTACAGAGGATCGATGTGATGGAGAATCGTAGCATAAATAAAGGAGATAAAGTTTTGGTTCTGATGGGAATGGCCAATGGGGTGCTTATTCTCTAATTTTATAATATTTTAGATAAATATTTGGTACAAGTATAATTTTTTAATTTTTAAAACATGTTAAAAATTGTTGTGCGCCTTTAATTATATTTTTAAAAAAATAATAATTAAATCCATTGGATGGTCCCAATAAAAAAAATGTTGTTATTCTTAGAAGATCTGAATTCAAGCAGTTTGCCTGCACAATATGTGTTTCCAAAGGATTAAGAGTAAAGAATACCACCATGTAACCACACCATAACATTAAAAACAATCATTAAATAAGACACAAAATAATTTATTAATCCTATATGTACAATTAAAGATTCATTGTATACCATATAATAAGAATATTTTTTATTTTAAAGAAAAGAACAAGGAGAGAGATATAAAAAGAAAAGAACGCCTTCCTAAATTGGGTTTGAAAACCTACAATTTCTTTTGATTAATATTTGCTTTTCATAGATATATATCTTTCTCAAGGTTTATAATAATATCATCCAAGAAAAAGAGACTATAGACACTGCATGCTAAAGAAAAGAGAGAATTTCACTTCTAGTTGCATGAAATGATGGATGCATTGCTCATCAATTGGACAACAAATGCACTATGTTTTTTTTTAAAAAGCAAAAGAACTTGGTTCTCCTAGACAATATGATCTACCATTGGCTGAAATCGAATACCAAATTAATGGAAATTAAAAAAAATCACGTTCCAAAAGCCATGCATTGTGATTGATAATAAATGGAAGATACTTTTAGGTGCTTTAAAGTAATTAGACCAATCAAATTCCACCAATGAGCTAACTTGCTTCCCAGCATGCCATGCATCATCACTTTACATTTAAACCGGCTTTATAAAAGGAATGAGTCAGAATTTCCAATCATGTTTGGGCAAATTTAGAGAAAATGGTGTTCTTGGAACAAATAATAATGAAATACAGTTGTAAAAAAGTTTATTTTGAGATCTACTATTGATTCTACAATATCTGATAAGATTTGGGAAGTCGGCATACCTTCCCGACGACTTCTATGGTTTTCCCCCCTTAAAATCACACTAAAGTTGTGAAGAAATCATGATGACTTTACATTGATTTGGGGACTAAAATGAAAGAAAATCAAACTTGGGAGGCTAGAGTGAGTAACTAGAGAGGTTGAGGGGTTGGATTGTTAATTTTGGGACAAAAATAAATGGAAGGCAAACTTGGGAGGCTGGAATGAGAAATTGGAGAAGTTGAGAGGATTGAATTTAAATAAAAAGATTTTTTAGGGAATTGTTCGTATGAATTTTTATTTATATTCAGTCCATCAACTTCTCTAGTTTCTCACTCCAACCTCTCAAGTGAAATATGTAAGGTCGAACCATGTCAAATCTCGTCTCTTACACGTGTCTTATTCTGTGTTGATCTTGTATTATTTTTTCACTTATAAATTTCTAACTGTCATAATATTTTAATTATCAAAATTGTTAGTATATTTTAATGATATTCAACCATTTGAATGAATTACTTTCTTAATTACATGAGTCAACTATAAATTATTTAATTAGTAAAAAAAACATCTAAAATCATATCAAACTAATTTAGTATAACAACTCTTACTAATAAGCCTTAGCGCCACTATATCTATTTTATATTTTTCATGTTCAATTTATTAATTAATCTAGATCCAATTATCATAAAAGTTAATTACAAGAATAAATTTTTTATTCATATAATTTCATTCACAATATTAAATCTCGATAGTGTTCAAGGGATTATTGGTGGTCAGCAAAACCCAGAGGCGAATAGAACGGGGACAAGCACGACCTTGCCCTCTTGATTCAAATGAACAAACTACCACTATGATCCTTCTAAATATTTTTATATCTTAATTTTAAAGTCTTCAATGAAAATTTCGTAAATTTTAATTTTATTAGACCCTAAAACAAAATTATGGCTTGGGCCTGGTAAAACCTTGTATATATATGCATCAGCAAGTAAAATTTGTGTGCTGCAAACTCTTTATTTCGTAAAATCTATTCCCTTTAATAAAAAAATAGCGTGGAATTTCCAAGGGAGAGTGGCCTAATTAATCAAGTTTTGTGAGATATTTTTGGTTTAGGATGAGGTGATGAGAAATTAAGATTGATTAAAATATTGGCTTTAATTCTCGTTGCTGTGGTTCTCGATGATGAATGTCAAGTTGCTTTAGTAAAACTAATTAAGAAAGTTTCTCCCTATTACTTTATTGCTCCTTTTTCATTTACCAACTCAGCTGGGCAAACTTAAAGTCACTCATGTACAATAAATTATTACAACAGGAGTAACCAGTGGCCAAGCCAACTAGCCAAGCATGGCAAAGCGTCGAAGAAAAGGCTTTAGGCCCGTAGCATGGAACCAAAGCAAAGATTGGTTCAATTTGATTGGAACCCGAAAAGCTTTTTCGACAGCTCCAAAAACTTTTGTTGTGGCTAACTTTTAATTTTAAACCGAATTTAAACAGTAGGAGATAGACAAATCTTTTTTCCTTTTCTTTTTCTCTGACCATCACTAACACTCAAAAGCTAAAACCTTTTAAACAAAACTATTCTCTCTCTCATATTTCTTCAAAAGCTCGTGTTCATTTCTTTAATTTACACTGCAATGGCGCATATAATAATGTTAGTGAACTTAGCAACACGTGTTGAGTGCAATACAAAGGTACATTGCTCTCTTTCAAAGAGAGGACTTAAGTTCGAACTTTAAAGAAAATATTATTGGAATAGAGAGTCACGAATCTTAAATATAGACAAAAAATAATGTTAATGAACTTTCTTTTAAGGGGAAAGATCCTTTTTAAAAGTATTCTTTATTACCTTATATCTATAACTTAATATCACTGATTCGTAATTATTAATCAAAATAATCAACTTTCTTCATTCTTTTGCATTGTTAGAATAAGTCATCATCGATTAGCATTTGGGTATGAATAAAACTAATTTAATCCGACCCTTTCTCTTCTATTTCAGGGAAAAAAAACTAATGAAGTTAGGCTCTTTGCTCTTAAGTTTCTTTCTTATGTCAAATTTGCAGGTGGACTCGGTCTCAGTTGGTGATATAGCGTGTGGCTCATGCTATCCGTATATGAATATTAAAATGAAGGAGGAATATTGTGCAACTGTGAAGTTGATCCAAATCTCATATGTTAAATTTCTGATACAATTGAACTCCCTTTGTTATAAATTCACCCAGAAAAACAATCAAAACAAATAAGAACCTTTCTGGATGTAAAAGAGAAAGGTACAAACCATGTCTTTTATTTTATGGGACGGAATGCCATGTTTTATGTTTGAATTGTAGGGATAAGTTTGACTCAATTAATTTTCTATTATGCTCCTGCGTGCAAGTTGCAAATAAAATGTAGGTACAAAATTAACTCACCGAGAAATCTCACGGGTTGAAACCTATTCTGGCTAAAATTAGTCTAAACGTAAACATAGGAAGACTGGCTTGCATCAATTTTGTCAACTCTTCCCAGTTTTTTCTTTTTTTAATTTATTTGATGGTGGGCTGGCTGTTCTTATCCCTTGATTCTTGGCAGAAAAAAAAAATAAGAAAGCAAATTAAATCGACTAATCAAAAGTCAAAACATATACTGCCACATGCCACATTAAACAAATCAGAAAACCCAATATTCTAATCAAACCACAAGATTACATTAAGCAGATTAAATTTAGTATGCAAACCACAATTCCTGAAAACGAAAATTATTGGGCAGGGTTTAACCACTCAATGGACACACTTTTGGTGGGCCAAGCCCTATGGTCGGACGATTGAAACAAGCTGAAACAGTCAATTGAGACCAGTGAAGCTTAAAAGTAAATCTAGAATTGTCTTGTAACATGTACTGGGATTTCATTTAGGGTCTGTTTGTTTCACTGAAAACTGTTTTCGGAAAATAAATTTTGAAAAATGAACTACAGTTGTTGGAAAACTAATTGCAGAAATCATTTTTCGGTGTTTGGATGATGTTGTACAATTCATTTTACACTGTTTGGTAGAGTTTCCTGAAAATTTCATGAACAATCCACAAACAAGCATCGATAATGGTAAAAACAAGTTCCAACCAAAATATGGTTTAAGGATTAGGTTAGTGTTTAAGATTTAGGGTTTAGGATAGCATTTATGGTTTAGATTAGTATTTAGTGTTTATAGTAGCATTTGGGGATTAATATTTAAGATTTAAGATTTAGGGTTTAGATTAGTGTTTATGGTTTATGGTTTAGGTTGGTGGTTAGGGTTTATGGTTTAGGATTTAGGATTTATGGTAATATTTAGGGTTTAGGTTTAATGATTATGGTTTATGGTAGCATTTAGGGTCTATGGTTTATGGTTAGTGTTTAGGGTTTATCATTTAAGGTTTAGGTTAGTGTTTATGGTTTAGTGTTTATCTTTTAGTGTTTATGGTTTAGGTTATCATTTAAGGTTTAAGGTTTTATGTTAGTGCTTAGTGTTTAAGGTTTAGTGTTCATGTTAGTATTTAGGGTTTAGGGGTTAGTGTTTATTGTTTAGGGTTTATGTTAGTGTTTAAGGTTTAACATTTAGGGTTTAGAGTTTATGTTAAGGTTTAGGTTATGTTTTAGGGTTTAGTGTTTATATTAGTATTTAGGGATTAGGGTTTATGTTGATGTTTATTGTTTATGGTTTAGTGTTTATGTTAGCATTTAGGTTTTATGGGTTAGTGTTTAGGGTAATGGTTTATATTAGTGTTTGGGGTTTAATATATATGGTTTAACATTTAGGGTTTAAGGTTTATGTTAGTGTTTATGGTTTAACATTTAAGATTTAGGGTTTATGTTTATGATATAGTATTTAGGGTTTTGTGTTTATAGATCAATGTTTATAGTTTAGGGTTATGTTAGTGTTTATGGTTTAACATTTAGGGTTTAGGGTTTTGTTTTAGGGTTTATGTTTATGATATATCATTTAGGGTTTTATGTTAGTGTTTAGGGTTTATCATATATTGTTTAGGGTTAGCGTTTAGCATTTAGTGTTTAAGGTTAAGTTATGATTTAGGGTTTAAGCTCTTATTTAGGGTTTATGGTTTATGTTAGTGTTTAATGTGTAGGGTCTGTTGCTAGTGTTTAATGTTTATGTTAATATTTAGGGTTTAGGGTTTGTATTAGTGTTTAGTGTTTATGTTAACATTTAAGGTTTAGGGGTTAGGGGTTTTAATGTTTATGGTTTAACATTTATTGCTTAGTGTTTGGGGTTTGGGGTTTGGGGTTTGGGGTTTGGGATTTAATGTTTATGGTTTATGGTTTAAGTGCTCATTTAGGGTTTAAGGTTTATGTTAGTGTTTAATGTTTAGGGTTTTTCGTTAGTGTTTAGTGATTATGTTAATATTTAGGGTTTAGGGTTAGTATTAGTGTTTAGTGTTTATGTTAAGATTTAGGGTTTATGGGTTTGTGTTTAGTGTTTAAGGTTTAGGGTTTGGGGTTTATGATTTAAAGTTTATGGTTTAAGTTTTTGTGTTTAGTTTTTATGTTAGTATTTAGGGTTTAAGGGTTTGTGTTTAGGGTTTAAGGTTTAGGGTTTGAGGTTTATGATTTAAAGTTTATGGTTTAAGTTTTAGTTTTTATGTTAGTATTTAGGGTTTAAGGTTCATGGTTTATGTTAGTATTTGTAGAGAGAATGAGAGGAAGGAAAGCGACTTACCGAAAATCAATGGGTAAGTCATTTTACACTGAAACAATGTTTGCTTTTCATTGACTGTAGTTGGTTTTCCTTTGACTTTTTCATTTTTTATGAACCAAACAGCGGAAAATTATAAAAACATTTTCAAAAAAACTAATTACAGTGAAACAAACAGACGCTTACTCAAAAGACAATCGGTGAAGGAGATAGACCCATTCACAAAACAGACAAGGTCCCAAACACTAGAAGAGTTTAGTTTAAAGTGAGTTGCTGCCGGGCCTGGGTTTGGATAAATTTCTTTGTTTTGACCTACAAACAAAGGCTTAGAAATGATATTCTTGCAAGCCCACAAATAAAAGACAAAACCCCAATGCAAGAACCTGTAAAAACAAAATATAAAAATCTCACAAATTTGTAGAATTGATAACTTCTCAAGCTCCCTAATAATACCTAAATTCACCCCATGAAAAATCATTGATATATAGAAGCACATATATAAAAGAACATCTTATATGACTGACCATGTGGCATGTTGCGTGTGTCGTGTGTACCTATAATAATTTTAAAAGTGTTTTATATAGGGATGGACATTTCATCCGATTCGGTCTGGTTTCGACTTAGCCTAGCTTAATTGAGTCAGATTTTTTAATGAAAAAACGGCTTTAGTTTGGGTCGGGTTTTTATTAAGGGTGCGTTCGAGTCGGGTCGGGTTCAGGTTTAGGGTGAAAATTTTTCGACCTGACCGGGACTAATTATGTAATTTTCTCCTAAATTTTTTAGAGATATTTATAATAATACCCCTCTTTATATATATTTTTATAATTAGATCCTTATAATTGAATTTTTATTTAAATTTAGTCCTTCAAATTATATTTTTTTGCAATTAAGTCCCCTAAAATTATTTTTTACAATTAGGTCCTTAAAAATATTTTTTTCTATAATTCGGGTCGGGTCGGGTCGAGTTTAGTATATTTATTTTCGGATCGAGTCAAGTTAGATTTTAAAAAAAAACATACGAGCCGGGTCGAGTACAGATTTAAAGTATTTATTTTTAGATCGGATTCGGATAGGCTAAAAACCCAACCCGACTCGACCTGTGCCTTTTCCTAATTTTATATTAATATATAGAATTAGAAGCATAAATAGAGAATGCACCTCGCTGGACCATTGATGCCCACTTATAAAAGAATCTCCGCTTATATATATATACACATTCCAAAAAGCAAAGATTTAGCCCTTCACAGACATCTGGGCTACAACTTTTGGACGGAAGCAAAACTGAGGAAGGTGGAGAATAACCTCTTGTCTTTTCATTCATTAACCTACCTCATATCATATCTACCTGTGACCGTGGATCATCACATCATAAAAAATATTGATTCATTTCCCACTCTTTACTTGTATACATTTTCTCCAGTCTTTGAGACACTATTTTTGGATATTTAGTTTGTATTATTATCCAAGTAAAGCGGTGTAAAATTGGGCTGATTTAAAGGAATAGTTTTGGGGAATTAATTAGAAAAATATCCACATTAATGGTTATGTAAAAAAATACTCACTTTCAGTCCATGTAAGGTAAATTTGCTTTTAGTTAAACGCGAGTTTTAAATTTATTTTCAATTAAACACGAGTTATCTGTTGAGTGAGTAGGTAAGAAATCAAAAATTAATTTATCAAGTTTTTTTTTTACACAAAATTCCCTTTTAGCTAAGCGCGAATTTGAAACTTGCTTTGGCTAAAGCGCGAACGCGAGTTTACCTTACGTAGACCGAAAATGGTATTTTTCTGCATAGTCATTAATGAGGGTATTTTTTCAATAAATTTCCTAGAAAGAAATATTCTTTCAAATCAGTCGTAAACTGCCAGTGGCGGAGTTATGGTTTTCATATAGTAGGGTTAGAATAGACTTTGAGGTACGAGGATTCTCATACTACTATAATATAAATATTGTTGACTTCATACCCAAACAAATAAAGTAGGGTCAATTTTAATATTTCTATGAAACATTTTGTACTAACTCCTTGAAAATCACATTTAACTCTTTAAAAATTTCGTACCACAACAAATCAAGTGAGGTTAATTGAACCCCTTAAACTACACCGGGCTCCGCCACTCAAAATTGCTATCAAGAACAGAAAGACCAGATAGGGATCATACTAGCCCCAATTATTACAAACCTACCATTAACACCAATGTTTCTATCTATTTGTGTGCTATACAATCGGTATTTAACATATCGTGTATACTTGTGAGTATATCTGCAAGGTTTCGGCTAACACCCCTAAAATATCGAATGTCTCTTTCCTCCCAAAGAATGTAGATATAGGTATTCCATGCAATCTTTAAGATCAGAACCAAAGGACTTACCTTTCAAAAACTGAGTATCCCAAGTTAGCTCATTAATCTAACCGTGAAATTAATTGTCTGATCTACATTTAACACTATAAAAGTTTATTATAATTTTTTAATCTTAATTTAATTTATTTCATTTATAACATAAAAAAAGGTAAACTACACTAGTAGTCACTGAACTTTTAGGGCACTTTCAATAAGGTCATCGAACTTTTAAAACTTTCATTACAGTCACCCAACTTTTAATTCGCTTTCAATAAGGTCACTGCCGTCAACCACCGTTAAAAAAGCTGACATGGCATGTTAAATGTAAGGGTAAAATACACTATTAGTCACTGAACTTTTAAGAGGCTTTCAATATGGTCACCGAACTTTTAAAACTTTCATTACCATCACTCAACTTTTAATTCGCTTTCATTACCGTTAAAAAAAGCTGATGTGACACGTTAAGTTTAAAAATAAACTTTTTCCCACCCTATTTTATCTCCATGTCTTATTTTTTTGCTCATAAAAATCCTCTTTATGCTTCAGGCCCGACATTTACTGAGTCATACGATGGATAATGAGGAGTTCAAAAGAAAATATTAATGTATCTAAAAGATAAACATGTTTAGATGGAAAAAAATAAGACATGGAGATAAAATAGGGTGGGAAAAAGTTTATTTTTAAACTTAACGTGTCACATCAGCTTTTTTTAACGGTAATGAAAGCGAATTAAAAGTTGAGTGATGGTAATGAAAGTTTTAAAAGTTCGGTGACCATATTGAAAGCCTCTTAAAAGTTCAGTGACTAATAGTGTATTTTACCCTTACATTTAACATGCCACGTCAGTTTTTTTAACGGTGGTTGACGGCAGTGACCTTATTGAAAGCGAATTAAAAGTTGGGTGACTGTAATGAAAGTTTTAAAAGTTTAGTGACCTTATTGAAAGCGCCCTAAAAGTTTGGTGACTACCAGTGTAGTTTACCCTAAAAAAATTACACTACATATAATGAACATCTTATTTTGAGACCGACATCCATTGAAGTAATTACGATGCATATAAGAAAAAATATATTTCTAACTTTACCCCTTAGAAGAAATCTCTGTTTAGAATTAATACATCACAATTATAGGATAATATTTGTTTGTATAATTTGTTTTTTTAATAAAATAATAGGTGCCGATTAAAAAAAATGAGAGGCGACAAGAAGTAAATAAAAATGAATGAAGAATGGGGAAAGTAGGGTGGGTGGTAGGATTCCTCACGGGAGGCTAACCATTCGCACATTCATTGGCTGCCACTTCAAAGTCACCTTCTTTGAAACACATGTCCCCACTGCCCATAATCATACAAAAGTTGGCGTAATTATGGTCTACTGTTATCAACTATCTCAAATTTGAAAAGAAAAAAAAAATATAATTTACTACTGTTAAAATTTTGTTATTCATTAACAATATTATGAGGAGCGATGTGATTTTAGAGACAATTCAAATTTAAATTTTAAGATAATATTATTAAGAAAAATAATAAGTGGAAATTTCCTTTCTTTTTTTTATAACTCAGTTGTTCTTATTCCAGCGAAAATAGGTGTTTTGATTAGACAATATGTCATTTAATTACATTATTTGAATTATTTGTTCTGGTCGACTGTAGTTAGTATATATTGTTATTGTTACAATATTATAAAATTATGTGTTTAAATATAATTAAGCACATTTGTTTTCAATTTAGGTGTTGAAGAATTATAACTTATAAGTAGTTTTTTTAAATAAATAAACACTTTTATTATAATAATGATAGCGGGAAACATGAGCATTGATCTCGTTAAAAAACCTTCATAAATCTATACGAGGAAAATAAGTGCACAGTACTCATGCCCATTACAAATCACCGAAACAACTATAATCGACATTGCCACACTGAGACAAGCTTAATCAAAATCCCCCAAACATCACTACCCAACTGTGGTTTGAGTATATAAGATATTTAAATTAAGGGCGAGCATTCGATCAAATCAAGTAAAAAAATTTCGAGTTATTCGAGTTGACGCGTTATATTTTACAACTCAAATTTTATTTGAAATTTTTTATTCGAGTTGAATTTATGAAATTCGAATCAAGACGAGTTTTTGAGTTCTTATACAAATTTAATTGTAATTATTTATCATGTTATATTATAATTTGAGTCTAGTTTAAACGACTTTCTCTAATCATATATATATATATATATATATTTCTTCATATTTTTTCATATGTGACATATATTTCTTCATATTTTTTATATGGCTTAAGGGTGTAAGAAGCCCTTGAACTTTTGAAAAAAAATCAATGAAGCCCCTAAACTTTTTTTACACCCAATTAAGCCCTTAAACCACAAAATTTAATCAATTAAGCCCTTAAACCAATAAATTGAATAAATTAAGCCATTTGACCAACTTTGACCATTAAATCTTAATATTTTTGTTCGATCCATTGTTGCAGTGCACTCTGTCACAATGTTTCCACTTGACAGTTTTCAGAATTTTTTTATTTTATTTAAAAAATTCTTTAAAGGTTCTAAAAATTCTAAAAAACTTATAAAATTTATAAAAAAATACTTTTTGAATTTCTTTTGTAAATGCAACATGATAGAACTGTAGTGTATTATGTGCCAGTAATATCTGAAGAAAAAAAAGGTCAAAATTTAATGGTCAAAATTGGTCAAAGGGCTTAATTGATTCAATTTCTTGGTTCAATGGCTTAATTGATTAAATTTCTTTGTTCAAGGGCTTAATTGGGTGCAAAAAAAGTTTAAGGGCTTAATTGATTATTTGTCAAAAGTTCAAGGGCTTCTTACACCCTTAAGCCTTTTTATATTGGTATATTGTATACTAAGAAAAATTGAGGGTCTCGGCCTGAACTTAAAAATCAATCCACTAATTATTAAAAATTTCGAGTTATTCGAATTTTAACTTTACAACTTAAAAAATGGTTGACAAAGCCCATTCCTCGTCGTTTGCTCCTAACGGAATAAGCTCAAAAACAACATTATAATTTATTCAGCCCTCTGCGCACGCATGCACACACCGATGTGGGGGAAATTTGGTGAATAATGCAGGTAGAATTATATCAACAACATTTTAAGCAAACTACTCATTCTTAAGTGTGGGAATGGCGGCGGCGGCACAGGGGAAAAAATTTGACGGCGGTAGGGAAACAAGATCATGACGGGATATTAGGAGACGGGGTTGGTCTCTTTTCATCTATAATCTCCCAGAACAACTTCATTGGAAGGGCGTATGGCAGGTATTTGATCGACATGGGGTGGTGGTGGATGTTTTCGTACCTACAAAGCGTTCAAAGGATGGTGTCCGATTCGGATTTGTGCGAATGGAATCGAAAACAGATGCGGAGCGAGTGATCGAGCGTTTCGACGGATTTCGTCTATATGGATCCAAAATCAGGGTTTCGTTCGCTAGGGAGGGTGGAATGGTGCGAAATAAAGAAGGGAATTCAGGGGTTTCGCCTAACGTTAGGGACGATAGTCAGGGGAATCGAAAAACAAATAGTGAGCGGCCTACACAAGGGGAGAAGAGGGGAAAACTCACATCGTCGACATCCGAAGTTAAACAAGTGATAGGAATTGTCGATAGGGATAAATGGCAAATTTTGCAATCTTGTGCAATTGGTTTCTACCGTCAAACCTGTTCAATTGAGTCATTGGCCAGAGAATTCAATCGGGTGGGTTTAAAGGGGCTAACCGTGATGAGGGTAGCGGGATCATTAGTGTTATTGATGTTCGACAATGGCAATGTACGTGAGTCGACAATTAAATCAGGGGTTTTACAACAATGGCTGGAAAATGTGATGGAATGGTCGCCGTCGATGACATTACCAAACCGACGAGCATGGCTCTCGTTGTGCGGACTGCCCATCCACCTGTGGTCGGATGATACTTTTAGGAACATTGCCAATCTATGGGGCGATTTAGTGTATGTGGATTCGGAAACAAGGGCCCCTTCGTCATTCGAGAGAGCTCGGATACTTATTGAAATTGATTGGATATATCGAATTGATGAGATGGTAAATGTTACTGAAGGGGAGACGAATTTCCTGATCCGAGTTTCTGAATTTGATGAAGGATTTGGCATGACAAGGGACTACAAGAATGACACGGATTCATGCTCGGAAAAAGAGGAGAACTGTAGAGAGAGGGAAGTGGAATGGAAATCCAATTCGGTATTTGCACATGATGAGGAATCCGAGGGTGAAACAATTGTACCGAATTCGGTTGAGCGGGAGGAAAATCACGCTGAATTGGGTACTACTCGAGCGAAATCCTTTATTGATCACATGTGGAAGGACAATGTTAGGGAGGATGCTAGGGTGGGATCATACGAGAAGGGAGTAAGTGAGGAGGAGCAGCTGGTTTTGTTGAATAGGGACTTCGAGGTATCATTGCCGTGTGATTCAAGCCTTCGAATGGATGAATTGGAGAGGGAGAAGCTCAAGTCGAGGGAGGTCCAGTCATATCTGGTCGCAGAAGGTAGTCGTGAGGATGAATCGTTAGGCCTAATAGATCGTAATCTTTCGGCTGGGGAGGATCGGAATCTAGTGGAGGTTGCAACGCTGGGAGGAGGGAGGGCCGAGGGGATCATGGCTGCCTCGGACGAGGAAGGTGTGCTTAGGACAGAGGGGCAGGGGAATTTCGACTTTACGGGTGGTGACAGTCGAATATCTAAGGCGAGTGTGATAGAAGTAAATGGAGAAAAGCGAAGAGTTAGACTCCTATCGGAACTCAACCCTCCCCAAGTGGTTATCTCTCCGACAAAGACTAAGGTTGTAAAAAAGGGGCGTGGCTGTCCAAGGAAAAATAAAGACGACGGAAAGCAGCAAGCGCCGGAGATAGCTAACGGATCTTTATCCGATTCGGATTTTATTTGTCGGAAACAAGCGATCATCCGTGAGGCTACGGAAACTGCGAGAGTGGGCAATTTGATTGGGGCGGTGACAGCAGGTAGAGAAGACGAAGTGATACACGATATTGCGCGCTTATTAGAGGCGCGTGAGATTCCGAAATAGCAACCGATGAGGATGTTGTCATGGAACGTGCGAGGGCTAGGGGCAGCAGCGAAACGACATTCAATTGGTCGTGTTCTACGACAACAACGTTGCGGATTGGCTCTCTTCCAGGAGACAAAGATGGAAAGCATATCTGAGAGGTTAGTGAGTCAATTGTGGTATTCTGATTCATTCGAATTTCTTTTTGCTCCTTCGGAGGGTCGGTCGGGAGGAGTTCTTTTGGTGTGGGATCAGTCGAGTTTTCATGTGACGGAATCTGAGATTGGTCGAAACTTAATTATGGTGATTGGGAGGTTGACGAGAGAGGAATGGGAATGTGGTTTTATTGGGATATATGCACCTTGTGGTGTGGCGGATCAGACTTGTTTCTGGGATGAAATTAAATTAATTGTGCAAAGTAGACCTATAGAGTGGTGTGGGGGGGGCGATTACAATGTGGTGAAATGCCATGAGGAAAGGCGCGGGAGGGGTTGTGAGTATCCGGGGGTGGACAGATTCTGCGCTTTTATCGAGTCTATTGCTTTGATAGACTTACCGGTTACATGTGTTTTGTTCACGTGGTTCGGACCGCAGGGGAGGTGTAGTCGGCTTGATCGCTTTTTAGTCTCGGATGGTTGGTTTCAGAGGTTTGAGTCGCTAGTAACATTGCACTTGCCAAAGGAGCTGTCGGACCACTCGCCTATTGTTTTGGTGAGCGAGGTAGAGGATAGTGGCCCCAAACCGTTCCGTTTTGTTAATGCATGGTTGCAGGATTTACCTTCCATCGAAAGGGAGTGAACAAAATTGTCCTCGGGTGAGGGAGGTATTCCAATTCGTTTGAAGTTGAAGAGCTTAAAACAGGTTTTGAAGAGTTGGAATCGGTCTCAATTCGGCGATTTGGATAAGGAATATGAGGCTTTGGTGAATCAAATTGCGGAGTGTGATTCGAAATTGTTGTCGACGCCTAGGACAAGGGCTGAGGAAGTTGACTACCGGAGTTTACATTCACGGTTATGGAAGGTGGCGAATTTGCGGGAATCCGTATGGCGCCAAAGATCGAGGGCACTATGGTTGGCGGAAGGTGACAGAAATACATCGTTTTTTCACAAAGCGGCAAAAATAAGACAAGCGCAAAACAAAATTAGAGGCCTTCTTTTTGGCGAGTTATGGGTGAATGAAATTGGCCAATTAAAACAGTTGGTGCGATTGGAATTTTTGAATCATTTTGGACAGCATCCGACAGGGGGACTTCTTGTGCCTGAGGTGGGGTTCTCACGGATTTCGGGGTAGCAACGAGAGATGCTGATCAGGTCGTTCACGGAAGAGGAAGCTAAACACGCGATATGGAGCTGTGAGGGGTCTAAGGCGCCGGGTCCGGATGGATTCCCTTTTGAATTTTTTCGAAAGGGATGGGAATTTGTGCGTGATGATGTAATGGCCTTTTTGGAGGAATTTCATGGTACATGTAGACTGGCAAGGGGTTATAATTCGGCGTTTGTTGTGTTGATTGCAAAGAAGGAAAATCCCCGGATGTTGGGGGATTTTCGTCCGATATGCTTGCTTAACTCGGTTTATAAAATTCTAGCCAAATGTTTAGCTCGTCGACTTCAAGTGGTATTGCCCCAGCTTATCAGTGATGTTCAGTCCGCTTTTATCGATGGGCGACAAATTTTGGATGGGATCATGTTAGCTAATGAAATTATACATTCTATGAAGACTTCGGGGGATCGTAGGGGTAGCTATGTGCTGAAACTTGACTTTGCTAAAGCCTACGACTGCATTGATTGGGGTTGTTTACGGTTTATTCTCACTAAAATGGGGTTTGGGGAGACATGGTGCGGATGGATATCGGAATGTGTGGAGACAGCGAGACTTTCAGTGTTGATTAATTGCAGCCCGACGGAGGAATTCCCGATGCGGCGTGGGTTGAGGCAAGAGGATCCCATTTCGCCTTTGCTGTTTGTTATTGTGGCGGAGGTATTGCACATTTTTCTTTTGAATGCTGAATGAAGGGGTTTAATTGCTGGGGTCCGGGTGGCAGGGGATGTATCGGTGTCGCATCTTCAATTCGCGGATGACACGGTATTATTCTTGCAAGGTGATGTTGAGATGGCGAGGAACTTAAAAAGGGTGCTGACATGCTTTGAGCTCACCACAGGTTTAAAGATTAATTTTGATAAGTCTTGCCTTTTTGGAGTTGGTCTTGAGGACTCGATTATTGAGAGTGTGAGTAGCGTTTTGGGTTGTCCGAAAGGAGTGTTGCCGATGACGTACTTGGGGATTCCGATTGGGGTAAATCCGAGAGGCATGGCTTTATGGGAGCCTTTAATTCAAAGGTTTCGCCGGCGGTTGGCGGGGTGGAAACGGGACTCGCTATCATTTGCGGGGCGTTTGGTGTTGGTTAATTCGGTCTTGTCAGCCCTTCCGGTATACTATATGGGAGTCTTTATGATCCCAAAGCGAATAATCTTGAAAATTGATCGGATTCGGCGGAATTTCCTATGGAGAGGTAAGGTAGAGCGAGCTAAATTTAGTCGTGTGGGATGGGAAGTGGCATGCCGTCCGAAAAAGTTAGGAGGGTTAGGAGTGATTAACTTGCATAACCGAAACTTAGCGTTGTTGGCGAAATGGGCATGGAAGTACGCGGTGGAAGACGAGTCGCTGTGGAAGAAGATTGTAGTCGCAAAATATGGCTCTGAGGTGCTGTCGTGGCGGATTCATCAGCGTAGTTCACGTTCGATGTCCGCAATGTGGAAGCATGTGGTAGATGTGCAGCAAAATGAGCTGGTTGGTAGGTTCCTAAATAGTTCCCATTTCGCATGGATTATAGGAAATGGGGTGCGAGTGTTGTTTTGGCATGACCGTTGGTGTGTGGCCGAGCCGTTGAGGGAGGTGTTCCCACGGTTATATGGGCTGGTTGTGAATAAAATTGAGCGTGTTGGGGAGGTGTTGGGACGGTCGGAGGCAGATTGGAGTGGTTGCTTTCGCAGGGAGTTGCAAGCTTTTGAGAAGGATTTATTGAGGGACTTGCGGGCTTGTATTCATGGATGGGTGTTGAGACTTGACGTAGAAGATCGACTCATTTGGACCCCGGAGACAACGGGGGAGTTTTCGGTGAAGACTTTAAATAAATTAATGTCCTCGTTGGGTATGTCGGATATGTCGGATGTAAGTTGGCCGTGGAAATTGCCAGTGTTACCGAAATTACAATGCTTTGTTTGGTTTCTTCTTATTGATCAACTGCCTACGTTGGCTATGCTGATGGCACGAGGTGTACCGTTGGGGGAAACATCTGTCGTTTGTCGATTTTGTGGGGCCGGGGAGGATGCAATCGATCATATGTTTTGGGAATGCTCAACGGCATGGATGCTTTGGGACAGTTTCTTTACATGGTGGGGTGTGGCGGTGGCACGTCCGAGGAAGGTAAGAGAATTCACTGTTATGTGTTACAGTAGTTTCTTTTTTGGGGATGTGAGGGAGTGGTGGCTTATCGGATGTACATTTGTGTTGTGGTCTATTTGGCTTGAAAGAAATGCGATAATGTTCCAAGACAAGAGAATGCCGCTTGGGGGGATTATATTCTTGATACAATTGCGGTCGTTCCATTGGACACACATTAGATTTGAGAAGGGGGACATCCGTGAGGAGGCATGGTGGGTCTGCCCTTTGTTATGCGTGAATGATGCAGCAGGGCGAAAGGCGTGCAGGGGACCGGTGTCGTGGGTACCGCCTTGGAAAGGGACTTGGAAATGCAATGTCGATGGAGCAGCTCGTGGAAAGCCGGGCCTAGCGGGATGTGGGGGAGTGATCAGAGATTGGGAAAGTCGAATCCGTGGCTTGTTTTCTGGGGCAATCGGTATTGCGGACTCGAATGAGGCTGAGGTTCAAGCGATTGCTTATGCGCTTAAGCTGATATGGGAATCGTCGCGTGAGGGGGTCCAGTCGATTGTAATTGAGTCTGATTCAAGGGTGGCTCTTGCGTGGATTCAAGGGATTGAACGGAGACCGTGGCGTTTGTGGCGTTGGTTTTTTCAGATTGATGCGGCTTGTGAGGCTCTGCCGAATGTGTGTTTTGCGCATGTTCTACGGGAGGGTAACCAATTAGCGGATGCTCTAGCCAAAGGGGGTGTAGATCGGATATCGTGGCTTTGGGTTTTGGCGTGAGTTGTATGCGTGTTCGCTCTTTTTGTGACATTACTAATGGTACTATTTTCCCCCATTTAGGATTAGGGGGGTTTTTAACGAGGCCATTAGTAGTGCTCTGTATGATTTTGATTCAATAAAATCATCTCGCTTTTCAAAAAAAAACTTTACAACTTAAACTTTATTTGAAGATTTTTCCGAGTAGAGTTGAGTTTATAAAATTTCAAGTTAAGTCAAAACAAGTCAAATTTTTTCGCTTCAAATCGAGTCGAGTTTTACTCACCAATAATTTGAATCAATAAAACCAACAATACAAGTGTTTTTTTTTATCATTGTACCACTACTGTAGGCCTATACTGCAATTACTTTTGTGAAAAAGAAGTGTTGGACAATATCTGAGGCAGCCGACTACTTTTGCACGGATGAAAATTATCTACATCTAATTATATCTTTTTTAGTGTTTCACTTTTAAAAAAATGAATTTATTATTAAAATTAAGGTTTATGGTTATGATATATAAAATTTAAGATATGGTATATTTTTTAGTATATAGGATTTAAAGTTTATGATTTGAAATTTTAATTTTTTTAGTGTTGAGGCATAAAAAGAGATTAAGGGGAGATGATTTTTGTTACGCACAAAATTGGGTTTTCTAGTACACATCGGTTTTCTGTGTTCAAATCATCATATCTATTATAGTTCTAGATCGTAAATTCCCATTTAATTCAAATCGAAAAACCAAATAAAAACGGACTTCTCAATTCAACGATTCAAATGAATTTGTATAACGAAACGATTCAAGTGAAAGAAATCTTTGAATAATCAATTTGAAAACCCTTTTTGCTATCTAAAATAAAGCAAGCAGAAAATTCAAACAAACCCACCAGATAAAAACAAGCTATAATTTCAACTATTTCTGCCCTCATGCATTTTCAAACAGGAAACCAGTTAATCAAATCTGAATCACAAAATATGTGTTTATTTATTTTTGATAAGAACTTAGTCCGTTTAAGGGTAAATTGTCGGGGAATTCGTTTATATGCGGAGGGTACTTTTTTAAATGTTATTTAGGACAATTAACTGCATTTAAAATAAATTTTCAACTAAACTTACTTGCCATCGTTGCCATCCCAATAACGAACATATCTATAAAAATTATTAAAACGAATATAAAAAATATCTTAATTATGTAATTCTTTTTGAGAACTCAGAAAAACTAACGTACAATATTTCAAAACTACCCTATTATTTACCCAGAATATGCATGCATATCATATATTCACGTGGTCATAAAAAACTGACAAAGATGTTAAGAGGTTCCAGGCAGTGTTCTAAGGGCAGCCCTCATATTCCCTTGTTTCCATGCTTAATCCAGTAATATTCTTGCAAAAGTTTTAAAAAAAACACAGGTGAAGACAACGACATGATATCAACTGATATCTTAAAAAAAACACCTAAAAGTTTATATATACCAAGGAAACATCAGCAATACCACTAAAATGTTGATTTGTGTATGATCAGTCATAATTATTTTATTAGTGGTGATGGAATAGAATATCATAGTGGTAATAATTTTTTGTTAGGAAAGATACCGTGTAATTTCATCTTCACTCTGATTTGATCTTCGCACTCACCACCAACTTCTTTCTGGGATATATTTTTTATTTGTGAAATTAAACTGCAACTGCTCAGGTTTACTGTGGTTAAACCAAGTTACAGCTTACAAATAATTAGTCTTGCACCGACTAACTACTCATATGAGAATTTAAAAAATTGGAAATGACGATACTGATCGTGCAGATGATGACATTGACATTGCCATTGGCATACAATACAATAATTATAATTATATTACAATGTGTTAAAAATTTATTTGCTATTAACAATTTATTGGTCTAGCGGAAAGAAGTTATAAATTTTTTATAATAAATTTACTTATAAATATGATTTGAATTAATCAGTAAATAAATCAAAAATTAATGATTAAACAAAAAATATAATATTTATTATTTTTTTTTTGTCAAATAAGTAAATGGAATACAAAGAATGAGAGAGAAATTAAAAGAAGAAAAGGGGCCCCATAACATGTCTCCTCATTTAGACCCAAAGATATGATTTTCATCTTTCTCTCCACTGCACTATCCCTATTCTTCCACCTCCTTTTTTTCATTCTTTTTATTAATGTTCATTTCTTGCCAAAAATACCCAGCAATTCCTCTACAACGAAGATCAATTCTCGGTAATCATGTCAGGTGATGTAGCCAGAGATTCTGCTGAAGGGTCCTCACGATCCTCCGGTAACCATCACAATCAAACTCAGACAACGGCTCCGTTGAGCCGGTACGAGTCGCAAAAACGGCGAGACTGGAACACTTTCGGGCAGTATTTGAAGAACCACAGGCCCCCGGTTGCACTATCACACTGCAACTGCAACCATGTCCTTGATTTCCTCAGATATCTGGATCAGTTCGGGAAGACTAAGGTCCACCTACACGGTTGCGTCTTTTTCGGACAACCTGACCCTCCCGCTCCTTGTACTTGTCCACTAAGGCAAGCCTGGGGGAGCCTTGACGCACTGATCGGACGCCTAAGAGCTGCTTACGAAGAGCACGGTGGGTCTCCGGAGACTAACCCTTTTGGAAACGGAGCAATTCGGGTTTATCTGCGTGAAGTGAGGGACTGTCAGGCCAAGGCCAGAGGGATTCCTTATAGGAAGAAAAAGAAGAAGAAGACTCAAATTAAACCCAACGTCGACGATCCTATGCCATCTTCCCAGCAGCAGCCCTCCTCGCTAGCTGCCTAGGATCTTCGCATTCTTCACATAAGTGGTATTTCTCTTTGACTTTGATACACAATTTATATACATATACATGCATATACATACACATCATTAGCTTTTCATTTAAAATTTGTTTCTGTTTCTCTTCTTTTTTTTTTCACTCAAAAATCTAGTCAACTCAATCTAACTAGCTGCATAAAAAAAGCAACTAAATAGATTTCAGCTTAAACAAAATTTCAAGGATAAGAGAACTAGATTGCTTGAATAACTGGAACCGGTTAGTTTATTAGAAACCACTAATACCATAGTCTACCACAGAACCGAAAAGAGAATAGTATTCCAATTTCCAAGTACGGTAACTTCTTGCGAGGGTAAAAAAAACCCTAAACCCTTTACCTCCAAAACCCTAATTCTAACACTCGGGACTTGGTGGCCTTTGCAGTATTGCAGAAGTTAGGTAAGTAATTTTACCTCAAAATTTCTACCCATGGATCATTTCTTACTATTGCGTTACCCTCTCTCTCTTTCTTTTCTTCATTTCTCTCTCTCCCCTTATCATGCACACAAAAATAAAAAAAAATAGAAAATGGATATCCTAGAAAAATATTTCCCAATTCTTTACTTTTCCCCTTGTTTTTTGGGGTCCTTTTCGGATTCTGTTCGATTTTGTGCTCCCCATGAAATGAATGTCATGTTGATATTATATACATATGATTATATATATGTTAGATTATCAATATCTGTATGTTAGTGATTTCTCGTAGAAAACATGGTCCAAAATTAGATTTAATATTACTCCTTCTGTCGCACAATATTTTCGTCCTTTATTGTCAAAAGTTTTAAACTTTGACTATAATTGTATTAAATATTTTAAATAATTAAAATTTATAAAATATATATTTAAAATCTACTTGATCAGATGTTTTTAAAATATATTTTTTCTGTTTTTATCAATAATAAATTTTAAATAATCATAAATTAAAGAAAAAAAAGTTGACAAAAAAATCAATAAGAGACAATCTTAGTATAATAGACGGAGTAATATTTGTGTGGCGGAATGGAACCAATCTATACTCACTCTAAATTTTCTCTAATCGTAGTTACGTCAGCGTATCTCTTCCTTGATTGCATCTTTATAAACTAATGATTATAGAATGCATATCAAAAGCTTGTGAGCAAGGCATTGCCATTACGTTACGTATCGACTTTTTAATTTCATGAACATGTATTTTATATGATCTAAGCCTGTCTTATATATGCTCGACCCACAAGTGCCCAAGATGATGACAAATCTCCCTAATTTGCCTTTAGGTTTGTGATCAGATGCATTGAAATCCATTTGTTCAACGTAGGGGTGTGTAAATAAAACGTAATCGTTAACTGGTATAACTAATATATTTTACAGTTTAATTAACTTAACCGTTAAGGCTAAACGATTTTGGTCTAACCGCTAAAAATGATGGTTAATGGTTATAAAATTATTTAAACATAAAATAAAGTTTGTGATTAGAATTTCTCTATTTAAATATTTTTTCCGAAAATTTTAATATAATATTTTTCGGATAAATAATTTTATTATTCTCAAAAGAATTAGTGAACATGTGGAAAAATTTACAATAAGTTACAAGTTAACATGAAATCGAATCGTTAAAAACGAATAACCGCTATAACAGTTAACTGTTTAAAAATTTATGGTTAATTGTTTCTTAATGATTAGGTTGTGGTTTAATAACCGTTAAAACGTTTAACAAACCGTTTAAGCTAAATGATACGGTTAACCTACCATATGAACATTATAATTCTATAAAGCCACTAACACCCTGAAGTAAATACTAAATAGTACAAGAGACAACCATCCGTATAGACTTTGAGTTATATTTGGCTGGGAGCTTTATTGCTAAGAACTTTATCTTAACTTTTCCAAGAAGAGAAAGTTGCGCTGCCTGTCAGAAAATGAGAAAATGGGGGGATGCATGCAACATTAATCCAGCATGTGTTGGTTTGCATTTCCTTAATCAAAGAGGAAGGAGGATTTGAATCTTAAACCTTGACACTCTTTAAGGAAAAAAGTTAAAAACTTCATGACTCAAGTTCTAGCTCAAACCAGATTACTAATACAAAATATTTGAACAAAATAAGGATTTGGAAACCTCATAACACCTTTGGGTTTCGATCCTAACTATGTTTTGGGGTGGGAATACTTTAAATTATTAAGCAGGAAAAGGAAAGAGATAACTGTGTTCTTGATTGGAGTAAATAAGAAACTAAATGCCCGTGAATCCCAACTTGCTTGACCTCTGGAAGCAAGTTGAGCTGAAAGCTTAAGGACACACGTGTGTCTAAAGCCAAGAGCTCTAAACACTAAAAAGCTAGCTACTGCCATTACTAACTTTGGGTTCGAATGAGCTGATTTTAGGTGAAAAGTGGTGAGAACGGTGGTTTGGGAAAATCCTGAAATTTTCAGTGTTTTCAAAAGTTTGATTTGGAGACCAAATTAGGTGCAAAAGCTGGTTGAAACCGAGATTTTTAAGTCGTTCGAAGCAGCTTTTCTGTTAACAACCGAAAGCTGTTTTAAACTCGTTCCTGGACGGAGCCTGAATCTAATAAGGAATATCAGAGAGAATAATATTACTACTGTTACTTTTTTTCCCTGCTCTTTCTTTCTTTGCTCTGATTAGTACCGAGACTAATAAGATACAACATTTTCTTAAGAAGTTCAGATTTCAGAATTTTACACCCCGTTCTCCCCCTCATTATTTCGTTTGTCAAGCATAGCTGTATACAAGTACATATATACATATATTAACGAACAGAAAAAAAGGGTGTATTTATAGCAAACCAGAGTCCCGAGGAATTAAAGTAGAATAAATATGACGATGAGGAACCTAACAAATACCTGGTTGGTTGGCGAGATTTTTCATGCGTCTGTATTCTTAGAGTTTTGGATCATTTAAGTTTATCAGCATATATGAAAAAGTGTTTGTTAAGCCCAGTCAGAATCGCCGTGCTAATCAATAAGGTGTCGTAATCACCTTGTCAAGCATTATACTCTTAAATACACATACATATATAAAAACTTTTAGGAATCTCTACAAAATCCGAATAGAGTTAAGTTTTAGGCATTTATTCGCATGACATATATCAATAATTGATAGAAATCGTCTACCTCTGACTATGCTCATTTTAGTGTCTCACTTTGAAATAATAGGTTTAGGGTTTATAGTTTAAGGTTAAGATTTATGGTTAGGGTTTAGAAAATTAGATGAATGGTGTATTTTTAGGGTGTAAGGTTTAGAATTTAGGATATGAAATTTAGGGTTAGGGTTTAAAATTTATTTTTTCAGTATTTTTTAGCGTGAGACATATAAAGAGGCATGATTAGGGGTAGAGAATTTTTGTTCATCAAGAATTTTGAAAAAAAATGGTGATCTAGGTTATGTTTAGGAAAGAATGGAGAATAGAAGTACATAATTTCTTAGAACTTAGGAAATATAATATTTAATTATTGCATCGAAGGTATACAAATTTGTACATTTATTCACATATTTACTTCTAAACCAAAGCAAGAAAATGTTTATCTTTTGATTGCTGGTTAATAACCTCTTAAATCTTAGTCACAGCTCTAGATTGCAGCTAAATTTAATTATGACAGTAATAGTGTCATCTCTTTTTATAATATGACAAGAACTAATTAACTTTTGTCGTTCTTGGGTTTGTTTGGTTGGTGCAGAATGATGGGCATTCAGAAAACAAGCAAAACATGCCGGGGTGGAGGGAAAGGGTTTAATGAAAGAAAGATGAACAGATAAAGGAGTATGAAGTTAAATATAGCATTACTACTATACAAGTACTGGTACTGGTTAATTAATGTTATGGTTTCTGAGTCGCTGGCGCTTTGCACATTATTATATATATATGAAGCAGTGGCTAAAATGTTGTTTACATAGTAATTACTTAATGTTGTTGTGTAAAGCTTAATTTATGTGGATCAATAGGTTGTTAGTTCTCATTATCACCCATACTTTGGAAGTTATATAGAGTTATTCTACCATTACGTCTGATGAGTTAGACGTACAAATTATTAATCAAGGATATGGAAACATTAACTACCTCAAGTTTCTGTGTTACTTCTTTTAAGTAAAGCAGTTCCCTTGCTATCTAAGCATTAGTTTTCTGTTACAAGTGTTGAAATGTGTATCTTATAATATAGATTGAAGTGTATCTTTCAATGTATTATTCTCAATTAAAATTTTTATTTTATTATTAGGATGTTTTCTCAAATTTTCACGATGACATTTGTATTTATCATATATTTGCATATGCTAAAATATACTATTTTCAAATGCATAAAAAATGGAGAATTGAATCTCAAATGATGATTTCTAATTGTTTTGTAAGTTGTAACCAGGGATGAAGTTATGTGCACGGTGGAAGGGCCCCTTGCCCCACCCACACATTTTTTACCTTTATTTGTAATCTTTTTTCAATGTAATTTATAGCAACAAAATTAACATTCATTAAAAATAATAATAGATAAAAAAACACTATAAATAGATTTTGAAAACAGTTTGTATGAAATTGTTAAACAACGAAAAATATTTTATATATCATCGTCTAAATATTAACAAATCAATTTTGAAAATATCTTCTAAAAATATAATTCGTTTTCATTAATTATTTTTTTCTTTCTAAAAACTGCTTTTCATAAAACAAACATACCTCCAATATATTCGGAACGATTACTAATGATGGTATGTAATCGTAGATACGATCAAAGGATCGACCGTATATGGGATTGTATGGCTATCCACCAAAACAAGCAGATCCCAATATATGAATCCAAATCTTTCAAAAATTAAAAATAAAAATCCTTATTCCTTTTTAAGTGTCTTTATTTATAATCTTACACTAAAAATTTAAATCTAAGGAGTAGGGTTTAGGGTTAAAATTTAAGATTAAAGTGTAAAAAATTTGAGGTATGTGTATTTTTAGGACTTAAGTTTTTAAATTTTAAATTTTAAATTTAAACTTAAAATTTAATTTTTTTTATTGTTCAGACATAAAAAAAAACATGGCACAATAATTTTTATCCAAAAACTAATGTCAGCCATAAAAAATTGGAGTAGGGCTGTTTGAACCCAACTTACGTTTGGGCCAGTCAGTGATGTCCATGAGTATGGACATGAGGGACGCCCGCTCAGGGTGTTTTTTTAATAATATTTAATATTAAAATTTATTTATTAAAATATTTATTATTAGAGGTATAGTTTTAAAATTTATTTATTTAACTCTTATTATTAGGACTCATTTTTTTCTAATATTTATTATTAAGGGTCTACTCTTAAAATTTAATTTTTCTCAATATTTGTTATAAGGGGTTTAATTTTTTCAATAATTATTATTAAGAGCCTATTTTTTCTCAATATTTATTATTAGTGACATACTCTTAATTTTTTTTTTCAAAACTTGTTATTAGACCTGATTTTTTCTTATACTTATAATTAGGGGCCCAATTAGGGGTGCTTATCGAGCGAGTCGATCGCGAGTTGAGTAGTGCTCGACTCGTGCTCATTAAAAAAATTCGTTGCTCGACTCAGATCGTTGCTCGACTCAGACCGTTGCTCGGTAAGCTCGCTAAAATTTTGCTCGAATCGTGCTCGTTAAAAAATATCGTTGTTGGACTTGACTCGTTGCTCGTTAAGCTTGCTAAATTTTTACCTTATTTTTTAAAATATAGGTAAAATCTAGTAATACTATTAAAGCTTAATATAAACATGCAAATTCAAGAAAAAAAACGTGAGGACAGAAGAGATATGTAACCCCCTCGTCCCGGTCTGGCCGGATAACCGGTCCGAGTGGGTCACACGGGGAAAACCGAAGCGAAACCCGTTAAGGTTTCCCCTCGGTTAGCAACCCTATTTTTTTAAACTAAATCTTTTCTAATAGTTCGTTTATGTCCTATGTGATCAAACAGCGGAACAACATACACGAGATAATCATTCGAACCCAAAACAACATTTAAATAGCCCAATTTTAATCTTTTAGACAGGCCGTTTCGAAACACCCTTGAGGCGTATCGAAACGCATTGACTAGGTCAACTGCCCCAGAGCCTATACAAGGGGCCGTATCGAAACGGTGGTCAACCGTTTCGAAACGCCCACGACGGTCAACTTCTCGTGGTCAACGAGATTTTGACCGTTTCGAAACCTTCAGACCCGTTCCGAAACACCTTCATCTCGTCAATTTCTCAAAATTTCAATAGCCAAAACGTCCCGAAACGCGTATCTGAACAAGGGCTCTCAGAGGCCAAACCGTATCGAAACGCGTTCCGATACGGGGTCCCTAAAGCCTACCCGTTTCGAAACGACCCTTCCCGTTTCGAAACGCGGGCTGTCTGCAACCTTTGAAATTCAGATTTAGGTGAGTCTTGACAAGTCTAAAGGTCCCATAGGGCCCCTAAAGGCACACAATATCAACAAACAAAGTCTAGAGGCATACATCATAGGTTTAACATACTCAAACACCCACAAGACATGGATTTAAACAATCATACATACATGACAAATTTACATTAACCTTTCATACAAGTCATGCTTGAAAACATTGATTAGTAAAAGCACCATTCATCCCATAAGGGTTTGCATGCCATGTAGCAACATTAACATTCAAAAGGCATACATCAAAGAGCATTTGGCAAGTTAAAACATGCTTACAAACCAAGTCAAGCATAAACATCAAAATCTAATCTGAGTCTTACAAAGCTCATCCAAACACACCCTTGCCACATTGCTTAACTACTACATAATAATTAACCGTACTTGAGCAACAAACTTGAAAAGCCCTTCTTGCCTTGCTCCGAGCTAACACCACGCTAATGATATGCATTGTTGAAAATGAGAGCGTAAGGTATAAGCTTAGTGAGGATGCTCTAAAATCGAAAACATCAACAATGCAGGGTTCAAGCATGTATTCCCTAAATCTCATATCTAACATGCATAGATAAAATCACAAGTAGACCTAGCTAGTCTTTCAAGAGTCATGTATGGCATCTTACATCATATCAAGCTCGAACATCAATAACACCATCGTATATTAACATCATATATCACAATCATATGAACAAGTGTAATTGGCCACTATTAGTTACCCGGATGTGCGGACTTAAACCTCAACAACCACTTTACCTCGGTGGGATTTCACTCATCACCGGACCTTGCATGGGCGGGATTCCACTCATCGCCACATGCCCTACGGATGGGATTCCACTCATCATCCCATAGAATATATAATAGCTTTCGGTGGAATATTACATCATCGTACTCCTCCTTGATGACTTAACACCATCAAGGCCACATACGTTTTGACTCAATTTGTGTGCACACTAATCCTAATGATCGATCATTTACACCCGATAAATTAATTAGTGCCAATTTTCATTTACCACATCACATATCCATCAACCACATCTCATGCTCATCACATATACATATCATGGCATACATGTATAAATTAATCACATATCACAAGAGCATAAATAGGCAATGCACATAGTATTTAATGGAAATCAATAGCTAAATTAACAACTTGAATTATAAAGAAATGGCCTACCAAGCACATTTTACTCACACACTACACACACTCGGACCAAACTTTAAAACATGATTAAAACCACTCATCGCCCTTCCTTAACAACCAAACAAGTCTCCTACGAGCCCGGATTCGATCTCAATGTTCCTTCGACGTCTCCTCTTGCTTCTAGCCAACCAAAAACACAACCATTAATCCCAATCAATGCTAACATTCAATCAACACTCAACCCTTGAGCTCAAACTAACTTCACCCAATTTTCCAACCAAATTAATCCCCAAATATATCAATTTTCGTGCTTCCTCAAACCCCAGCTGAAATTTTCATTTTCAATCATCCAAATGACCCCCAAAAGGTCCCAAAACATTCTCCTAACCTATATAAACCATCAGCCCTTTAATTTCAACCTAAAACCCATCAAAAATCAAGTTTTTGACATCTCAAATTTTGCTTTAAGAACCCACTTCGGGTTTTCAACAAAACCTAACCATTTTGACATATATTGTACATTTTAATGTGAATAAACAAAAACCTAACTCCATATTTCAAAACAAAATAAAAATCATCATAAAAATTCAAGCTTTAACCAAACCCTAACATTTCAAAAGTTCATAGTTTTGAAATCTATGACTATGGGGAGATAGGGGATGAAAAGGAGAATTAGAAAATGCCCTTACCTCTCAAAATGGTCTCGAAATGAAGATGAGACTCAATGGAATAGTGATTTGAGTTTGGGAGAGTTTGAAAGAGGGTGTTGGCTCACTTCACGTTCGAAAGGGAGTGGGGAGAGGGAAGATGACAACTTTTCTTAAAAGTGGTCTTGCTTTTAAAATCATTTTGGTCAAATTACCACATTGGTCCCTCCCCTTTTTATTAAAACCCAATTAGACCCTAATTAAGGTTGAATTGATTTAATTAAATTTTACTGACTCGGACCACAAACCCGACTAACTCCTAACCCCAAAACACGGGCGTTACAAGATAAATGAAAGAACATGTCATAACTGAGTTAGAGATAAAGTCAACATTTGAGTGTGAGACTTTTTAATTTCTCAACAATATTCGATGAACAAAAAAAAGGAGAAAATGCCTTAAGGATTTTTGTGTTTTAAATTTCGATCGTATTTTTATATAGGAACTAAAGACTTTTTTTTTAATTTTATACAAAAAGTAATAATCACAGAAAAACACTTTAAAAGTAGAGAATGCTAATTATTATAAATTTATTTCTTATTAATACTAATTAACTTTTGAATTCTCTGGAATTACAAAATGTATTGAAAATTTGAAACTAAATATTTTATTGGTAAATTATCTAGCAAGTCACTGAACAGTTTTCAACTAGCATTTAAGCTTTTTGGAACATAATTTTTTAAGGCAGCACCAAAAATATTAAAAATTTATAAAAGAAAAATAACGAGCTGCTCACGAACTTATCGATTCGAGTTGGGTCTTGCTCAACTCGACTCATTAAGATCTCGAGTTCGAGTCGAGCATTAATCGAGTTTTGACCGAGTCGATCTCGAGCTGTTTGCGAGCTGCTCAACTCAATAAGCACCCTAGGCCCAATTTCGCCATATTTGTTATTAGGGACATTCTCTTAAAATTTAATTTTTTAATATTTGTTATTAGGAGTCTAATAGGGACATGATTTTTTTCCCAATATTTGTTATTATAAACATACTCTTAAATTTTAATTTTTTCCTAATGTTTGTTATTAGAAACATAATTTTTTTCTAATAGTTGTTATTAGAGTCCTTTTAAAATTCATTTTTAATATTTATTATTAGGGGACTAATTTTTTAATACTTGCTATTAGAGGCTACTTTTAAAATTTATTTTTTAATATTTATTATTAGAGGCCTAATTTTTTGGTTCGCCCTTAAACCACTAAAATCTTAGAAATAGCTCTCGGCCAGTTATCTAAATAACTTAAAAATTAAAGTTAATTATGTAGATTATCTTAGAAATAATATATTTCAAAGGAATAACCATGAATCTGAATCGTAAGTTTTTTTTTTTTTAATTTGCGACTTGTAGATATGGGTGACGGCAAGATTGACTTCCAAAATTTGAATACATTTAATCCAGATTTTACCATCTTGTGTTTGTCAGTAAAAACAGTGGTTAAATTGAGATTTTGAGAGCCCCCATACATACAGAAACTGATCTCAAAAGCTTCAAAAACAGTGAAAACTAGAGCATTTTGGTAGCTTCAAACAGTTTTCTTCATCGTTTATAGCGTACAAGAAAAGAATGGGGTTGCATCCATAAATGAGAAAGAAATTGAAAAGGACATAGTAGTAGTTGTGTGGATAAAAGCAAGTGCAATTCTGACATGCGCCATTGAAATAGATGGCACTCCAATGATATGATATCTATCCTAAATCCTAATCCAACTGGTGTTTCCCTTTTTGGTGCTCCCAGATGGTGGTACTGCCAAAGAAAAAGAAATCTGCAGAAACATAAACATATGTGTGTATGTATAAAGGTATAGAAAATGGGGGATAATTTGTTTGCAACTCAGGCAGAGCTAGCTGAACTAAAACCCCACCAGCTGCACCCAACTCTACTGTTTATTTAGCTTTACAGGATGCTGCTGAACTAAAACGGTTGAATTGAACATATGCTATCCCAAAGCCCCACTTTGTTAGTGCAAGTGAAAATACTAAATACTTTCAATTATAATTATTCTTTGGTGGTGTGGGTGGGGACTATTTATTCCTCATTCACTAAGTTCTTATATTCTTATTTGTTTTTTTTATCATATTTGATTTTTTTTTTCTGTCATGAAAGATACTATTAAAATGGAGACATTTAAACTAATTTGTTCTTAAATCTTTACTTCTGACCAGTGTATTAGTGCTCCTTTCCTCCTCTCATTAAAATGATATTATACAAACCTAAACCCAAATGTTAACATCATCTAATATTAACAGAGACGGAGCCAGGATTTGAAGTTGGGGTAAAACATAAATTTTGAAAAAATGGGGGGCAAATTTACAATTACCCTAATTATTTTTAGAAAAATATAAAGAATTAAAAGGTAAAAAAATTTACCCATGCAGGGGCCACCGTCACTGAATATTAATCCATTCAGTATTATTTTGCAATCACCTTAGAATCAAGTCTAATTCATTTCATACCTAATTTATTCTTAGTTTTAGCCCTCACTTAAATGATAAACATAAGATCAATCACCCGAACCCAAGATCCTGGAACAACTGTTGATTTAAGAATCATCGCAACTAGTTCCAAATACTGGCTCAAGTTTTTTTTTTCCTCTTTCAATTGCATTATTATTTTGCTTCTATGCTTACATTACATATGGAGGACTCAAAACTAAAGAAAACCGATGAAAGATACCCTAATGGACGTACTCTCAGTGAATCATATTAACAGAGGATGAAATTTGTAAGCAACATTTTTTGTAATACTCTACAAAAGAGTCATAGTTAATTATGACACATCGTAGTTGTAGGGCAATCATCATCATTTGGGGTCTCGGAGATGCTCTTTAAGTGTGGTATCCACACCCGAACTCGGTCTCTTCTTCGATCCGTTGTCGAAAGATTCTCCACAGAAACCGTGTTGTTGTTGTTGGCGTTGCTCGTGCTCCGGCTTCGTCGATGCTGGCAGCGGCTGTGGCTGTTGGAGGCGGTGGGGTTTCGGCTTCTTTTACTCACGGTGGTTGAGGAAGATTTTTGGGGGGTAGTGGCAGGGGGAAGAGGCAGGAGGAAATAAATCTTGCCGCGTTGGAGCGTTGCGTGAGGTGGGACGACGATAATTTTGGGGATCATCCCGTCTTGGGAAGGAGAGGAGGGTATCTTGAGGAAGTGTTTAGGGTGAGCCTTCATGATCTCGGCGGCCACTGATCTCATCAACGTGGCCATTGGAGTGTACTATTCGAACCACATCCAGCGCTCCACACGGCAGAATGCAAGCGATGCAGCAACGTATGCTGTTCATGCCTCTCTTCCCCGTCTCTCACTGTGAACGGAGAATTTAGAGAAATATATATATATGCGGATAGAGAGTAGTGTCCTCTCTTGTCTTTTGCCTCGCCCAACTCAAATAGAGTGGGAATCAGAAATAGTTTTCGTTATGTGAAATTATATATACTACTCCTAGGCCTACCTTTTTGGTTTCTCACATTTAGGATTTTAGTTTTGGGTTCGCTTTTTAAGGGAATTGTTTCTTCACTTTGCCATAAATAAGTGCATCTTATTCTTACTATGTAGTAATTAGTCTTTTTAGATCCATCATTTATAGTGTGTACCGTAAATCATGTAATTTTTTTATCGTTTACTTAACTTTTTCACTTTTTTATCAAATAATGTATCGCTTTTTTTACTATTTATTTTTATTGTAAAATTAAGGTCTTAGAATTATCTCCTAACGATATTCAATAATTATTCTTGTGGCTAAGAATATTTTTCTTGGTTCATCTTGTATGAGTTCAAATTTCGATATATAAATGTAATACTTCATTATTTAATAAAAAACTATCTCCAACCTATTCCATTAGATTCAAACCTTCTAATCCCAAAATATTGAACATTTCCCCTGAATGCTAATCCTATAATCAACTATAACTTCAACTCATCCCCTAAAGTCATTTTTATATGAATATATAAATTAGTTTCCTTTCAAATCTAAAAAGTTCAACTCTTTTTCATAATTTTCAAAATCCGAATTAAAGAAAATTATATACCGATAAATATTTAAATTATTGTAACAATAAAGATATCAATTGAATCAATGATAACACATACAAAATATTAACTTCACTGAAAAGCAGCAAATATTTGGGCTCTTTTAGCCTCTTTTTCACTTTTTTTTTTCATTTTTAGTATAAATATAGTTTTAAATATTATCATCTAATGTACCATAGTTTTAATATACTATCTTGGATTTTAATCTTACCACTACAATAATTCATGTCGCATAATCATTGTTTTATATCTCATCATTCTCCCTAGCCATCGAGAATCGCATTTTTAAAACTATACCCACTTTCTATATCTTTTTCATTTCTTCTATGACAGTTTTTTTCTTCATTTTTTTAATTTTTTTTGACAACGATTTTACGATCAACTGATTTTGTAAATAAATAAATCTCATCGTTTTGATGAGTTTTTGTGTTGTTTTATCTTTTGATTTTGTTTTTAATTTTATGTGCTTTACTTCGACTGAAATATGTTTATATCTGTTTTTCTCTCAATCTCTTGTTTACTTATGATAGTTTATGTCTACAATTTTTGCAATTTTCCATCTTGCATCGTGCGCAATTTCTGCAATTTCGCAATTTACTATGTCCTAGTGACACATATGCATGTCTTTATTGCGCTTATCTCCTTTTGAAATGATTGGTGATCTTATCAATGTTTAATGCCTTTTCATGGTTGTTTGCCGATGTGTTCGATGTTTGCAGGAAAAAGTATTGAAGATTTCATGAAGCATTTTGGTCGAAATTTTACAGTTTAATTTTATTTGAAGATTTTGTACAATCTTCTATGTAGTGAAAGATTTTATTTTAATTTTTTTACTATTTTTAATTTATTTTATATACTTTTTATTTTTGTTGCTCTAGGTATAACTAGTTTGTAAATCTCTAATCTCATCATTCTCCAAATCAACCCTCGGTAATAATCTAGCCATTGACATTTTTAATTTGCTACTACGACTTTGCCGCAAAAATCTTTATGGGGGAGTTGGAGTTCTTTTCACATACACAAACACAAGTTCAAAGATTCCTTTGTAATTAACCATTAATTTTTCAAAAGCTACATCATGGCACTTAGGAAAAAGGTTATTTCAAGATAATCCCTTGGGCCCTTTGTACACACCGTCATCCTAATTAAAATGGAGAGAAAAGACAGCAGTTCGTGGAGAGCGGCGACAGGAGCTAAAAGACCGGCGGCAAAGTTTGTCAACGAAGCGCGGCAAGCAGAGTCTGGCTTAAGATCGGTGGAGAAGTTCTGGCTACCCAAGAATCGTCTAGATACTTCGTTCAGAGCAGGGAGTTCTCATCCAGTCTCGCAGGCGAGGAAAGGTTTTTCAATCTTCGTAGACTACATCAGCAGACGCTTGAACAAAACTGCCTTGGCGGAGGCGTTCGAAGAGTTTGGTCGTGTTCTCGACGTTTATATCGCTTACAACAACCCAAAAAGAATTCACATGAGCTACACCTTTGCCTTCATCCGCTTTGCGACCTTGGCGGAAGCTACTAGAGCCATCAAATCCTGCAAATCCAAGAGATTAGATGGTTTCTTTATCAGGGTGTTCTTGGCTAAGGAATCTCAAAGGAATATCCCTAGGACTTTTCCGAAGGATTCTATTCGTCAGCCGGCTCCGGGTAACAAGGTTTTCCCTCTAAAAGACACCATATCATACAAGGAAGCGCTCCTATCAAAAACCAAGCAACCCAATGGTAATAAACAGTACCATGGCTCTACCAGCACGACCCCGGCTACGGGTCTCAGAAGATCCAATGCACATCACATATGTCGAAAATTGGATATCATAACGTGTGGATTCCTGGAAGATGCAAAAGAGTATTCAATTGCCATTCCCAAAAATGATTCGGAGTGGATAAAGCGTTGCCTTATTGGCCAAATCAAAGGCATGTATGATGCACTTTTTGTTGAACAATCTCTTAGATCCGAAGGTTTTAAGGTGAAGGTCAGCACTTGGTCTGGTTTTTTTGTGGTTCTAATATTCGAGGAAGAAGAACAATTGGAGATTTTTCTAGATCTTAAAGAAAGTCTCGGGGCGTCTTTATTTTCGGTCATTGATTCACTATCTAATTTTATGTTGAAGAAACAGCTAAAGGTGTGGGTTAACATGGCCGGTATCCCTCTTGCAGCATGACACACTTCTGTGTTTTCTTTCCTTTGCAGTCAATGGGGAACCTTGATAAAAATTGACGAAGATACATTACATAAAAACCGTTTTGACAGCGCACGGATCCTGGTGGGCGTCAGCAATATTGCAGACATACCGCCTCTCATCCCATTCGAGTTCAACGGAGCTTTCTCCTTCATCAAGGTTTCGACAGCTGAGTACGAAGATGAACATTGTTGGATTGACGAAGAAGAAACAAACAGCCAAAAAAATTTTCCGGGCATCAACCCAGTGACTACGAACCCCTCCCTGCAAATCCGGCGAACGTTTCCTCTCCCAATAATTTTGGAACGGGACATCATTGCCCTCGTGAGACTCACTATCCTGACCATTCTGAGAACTTGTCGGCCTCCATTCCTGACACTCCCCCACGTGCTATAAATGAGCTTGGCGGCGCTCAAGATAATGAGGTGGCTTACCCGAATTTCATTAATACCTCAGCTGAAAAGTTGGTGGATATCCCCATATTCAAAGATAAAGAAGAACATTCCTACTCGTCTGGCCCAAGCAATACAACAGAGCCCATTTTAGATAAAGACTCTGGACTATTCTCAATTAGACCCAGACTACATAAAGGATTCACCGGGCCCCATTCAGCCCCATCCAAATTTCAGCCTAATCAAGCATGTATATCCCCTGCATTCTCATCTCCTGGAAATAACGCCTTAAACCGACACATAGCCACTTCAAAAAAAGCCAATTTGGGAGAAACGGTTTCACATAATCTGGCATCCGAAGACCCACTTATCTCTCAACCCAAACAATTGCAGGAAGCTCAAGCTTGCGTGGAAGTATGTTCTTCTTTGGGATTACTTTTCAAAGCTCCGATGATCGAGGTTCTAAACAGATTCGAAGCGGTCTAATCCGCTGGGGAATCAGCCAGTCGAGTAGATGAAAGTATTCGTGTTTCCATTGGGTATTCATGCTTAGTTGTCTTCTTCTTTCCTGGAACATCAGAGGTTTGGGTAACTTCGCCAAGAAGGTCGCGGTGAGAAAGTGTATACGGGAGGTTAAAGCTAAAATTGCTTTTGTACAAGAAACCAAATTGCAATCTGTGAACAACAATCTGATCAACAAAATTTGTGGGCCGATGTTTAGCAATTCATGGGTGTGCTCGCCATCTTCAGGTGCGTCAGGCGGTATTTTATCAGTTTGGGATTCAAGCTTTTTCGGATGCGAATCCAATATAATTGAATCAAACTTCATATGCTCTATTGGTAACATCATCCCACTTGACTTCAATTGCATTTTGGTGAATATTTATGCACCAAATGATTATCAAGACAGGGCTGAGATGTTCGAATCTATTAGTAGAATCCTACAGTAGATCAATAAGCCTATCATAATGGGGGGATATTTCAACGTCGTGCGATTCGCTTCAGAAAGAATAGGCGCAAAACACAATCAGAATGCTATGAGGGTGTTCGCTGACTTCATTGATAACCTGTGCCTTATCGACCTCCCTCTTCAAGGCAGTCAATTTACATGGTCTAACTTCAGAGAAAGCCCATCTTTCAGCCGGATTGACAGAATCCTTGTATCTCCGGAAGTGGCTGCTCTTTGGCCGAATATTTCACAAGTTGCCTTGTCTAAAAAGATATCAGATCACAATCCGATCTATTTGTCGATAGAGGAACACAACTGGGGGCCGAAACCTTTCCGGTGGTTCGATAGTTGGTCTGAAGACAAAAATTTGGTCGAGTCCATTAAGCATTCATGTCAGCAGAATCAAGGGTTGGGACTTAGCAATATCCTCAAAATGTGTAAGTCAGACATCAAGAGCTACCGCCTACAAAAATGCAACGCTGAGCAATCATCGATCAAAGATTTAGAAGAAAAATGCCGAAATATTGAAAACTCTATGGCTGCTGGTAATACCAAAAAAGTTCTGGTGCTCACTTCGAATCAGCTCCACAGTAAATTATGGAATCTCTACAGACTTGAAGAACGCGACTGGCTTCAAAAATCTAGATTGAGGTGGTTCGAAGCCGGTGATCGCAACACTAGATTTTTTCACCTATTCGCTTCCGCGAGGAAAAGGAAAAACAGTATCACTAAATTGAAGATCAATGGTTCTTTCACTCAAAACCCTACGGACATTAAAGTGGCAATTGAGCAACACTTCAAGCGTGCTTTTGGTATTTCTAGCACCTTGCCTGTCGACAAGTTCGATTGCTTCTTAAGGAAGCTCAGTCCTGAAGCTTCAGATTCCCTAATCCGGCTGTTTTGCTTAGAAGAGATCGAAAGTGCCCTTGCAGCATTAGATAGTTCACGCGCCCCGGGTCCGGACGGATTCAATATGGGATTACTTAAACAATTCTGGTCGGAACTTAAAGAGGACACACTCAAACTGTTCATGGACTTTCACAAAGGTATTTTTCCGTCAGTTTCGGTTAATCATACTTTTGTCGTGTTGATTCCCAAAACAGCAGCCCCCCTTTCCATTGAAGATTATCGCCCAATCTGCCTTGTGAGTAGTATTTATAAACTCATATCAAAAGTACTAGCTCGTCGCCTTGCTTCGGTCATCGGAGATTTAATCAGTGATTCACAATTTGCTTTCTGCCAAGGTCGACAGGTTCTCGACTGTTCCCTTATAGCTAACGAGACCATCGATTATTGCCGAAAACACAAGAAAGAAGCTGTCATCTTTAAAGCCGATTTCCGCAAGGCTTATGACACCGTCGATTGGAAATTTCTGATGTTGATTTTGGATAAAATGGGCTTCCATCCTCTATGGTGCAATTAGATTTCTTACTGCATTTCATCGGCTTCTCTATCCATCTTAGTCAATGGAGTTCCCACCAAGCCTTTTCAGATCCGTAGGGGCCTCCGACAAGGCTGTCCGCTTTCCCCTATGCTATTCAATCTTGTTGCGGAAGCGCTTAATTCTATATTATCTAAAGCTGTCAGCCTTGGTTTCTTCAGCGGCATAATCATCGGCAATGATCCTATTATAATTTCCCATCTCCAATTTGCAGACGACCTTATCGTCTTCTGCGAAGCAAGCGAGATGCAAATTAGGAACATAGTGCGCATCCTCAAAGGTTTTGGTCTCGCTTCTGGGCTGTCACTAAACTTATCGAAGACCAAAATTCTAGGGGTCAACGTGGACGAATCTGTCCTAACTTCTTGGGCTTCCATTGTAAATTGTAAGCACGAACTTTTCCCAACCACTTATTTGGGACTACCTTTGGGAGCTTTAAAAAATTCAGCAGCACTATGGCTACCTATTGTGGAGAAGGTTAGAATAAAACTTGAAGGTTGGATGGCAAAATCTTTGTCGTTCGCTGGCCGTATTACTTTGGTGAAAACAGCTTTAGCCAACTTGCCCATTGACAAGTCGTCGTTAACCGGTCAAAATAAATATAAATAATTAACCTCTTTCAACAATAAATAAAATAAGAAATTAAATAAGTATAGGGAAAGAGGGTCGATCCGCAGGGAGATTAGCTGGAATTGTTGACTTGAATTTGTTGAATCCGAAATCTCAGGAATATCTGCAAGGAAATAAAAAAAGGGGGTGATATTTGATTTCGAATGAAGTAAAAAAAATAAATGCAAGAATTAAGGAAAATAATAGAAAAAACCAAATGTGCAAATTAGCCTCGAGTTAGCCTTGTCAATTCCTTCGATCATTGAAATAGATTTTTACTTCGGGGATCATGTCGGTTACAGTCTGCGAGGCCCAACCCGTCGCAACTTGCTTTTCTCTCGAGTAACCAATTCTCCCAAGACTATCTTCGAAGGTTGATTCTTAAACAAATTAGCCACGTCTATCGTCGTTAAAGTGTTTAGTTTTGAAAGCAGGAAAAGCCCGACTCAGAAATTGTCTAAAAGTAGAATCGCTTCTGATTTTATCTTTCCTTAGCGGACCGCCGCTAAGAGTGTTCACAGGAAGTCGAAATTGCCACAGGCCGATTCTTCCTCCCAACTATGTCTTTAAACGATTCCAGATCAACGAGCTCTTTTGATTTGAAAAACGATTAAAAACTTTAGTAAGGCCGATTGCCAAACTATCTAAACAGAAAGATAAAAATGTATTCCCGAAGGAATTTAGGCAATGTTCAATTCTCACGATTAGAATTGATTTGGCTAACTCTTGGCTCAAGAAATTTAGTTAAGCATGATATTAATTATCATACTTAACTTGGTTTTTGGAAAATAATTAAATAGAATAAAAATAAAACAAGAAAATAAAGTAAAAGAACTTTTATTAAAACTAAAAATGTTTCAAGCTAGAAGATGAAAACTAAAATGAATGATGAATGATCTAAGCCTTTACCAAGGGTGGTATTTATAGGCTTAAATTTACAAAGATAAAGTGATGAAATAATTTAAAATAATAAACAAAAGATAAAACAATTCAAATGTTTTAAAATTTAAATGCAGGAATCTAATCGGATAAGCTGATAAGCTCTCTCAGAACGTTCCAGAAGCTTCTAGAAGTCGCCACGTCATTGCCACGTCACTGCCACGTCAGACGCGTCGTGCCCGGTGTCGTGCCCATGATGCCAGTCATGACAGAATTATAATAAAAACTGCATAAATGCCTCATTTTCACTGCTATTTCTAGAATTGGGTCCCTGCACAAAATGTAACGAAAACAACATGTATTAAGCAGCAAAAAGTCCCAATAGCTAGAAAACTAACAAATGAAATGTGTCATATTTGAGCACTCATCACCCATGTATTTTATGTCGGTATTCCATATTCCAACGTCGATATCTTCGTCCCTGACAAAGATTATTTCAAGATTCATTTGGGGCTCTCTAGACAAAAGACCCATTCATTGGATAAGCTGGGAACAAATGTGCTTGTCGAAAGCGTATGGGGGCCTTGGTTTGTTCGACTTTAGGCTCAAGAATCGCGCACTCCTTAATAAATGGCTTTGGCGTTTTGGTGTTGAAGTTGATAGTCTATGGAAAAAAACCATTGTGGCTAAGTACAAACAACACAGCTCCTCTCTACTCCCTTCAAAGATCTCGAACCCCAGTGTATCTTGGATTTAGAAGTCTATCACTTTTCCTTTATTGCAACCGGACAACATCTTTAGCAAAAACATTAGCTTTGTTATTGGCCCTGGAAACAAAGTGAGCTTCTGGTCAGATAAGTGGGCGGGGACGTTTTTGCTCAAACTAAAATTCCCCCGGATTTATGCCTTGTCAGTGATAAAAGATGGCCCCATTTCTCTCTTTGGTTCTCTCGTAGCAGGCGAGTGGTCTTGGCACATTCCACTTCGACGCCCACCTTTTGATTGGGAAAATCTAATTTGGATTGAATTTTTACAAGCCTTATCAACGTGCAAGCCCGGATCAGTTCGGTATGACAGCTTACGGTGGACGCCAGCTTCCTCCGGTATGTATTCATCCAAATCTTTTTATGATTTAAACATATCACTTGAGCATGAGAAAAATAGCATATGGAAATCTTGCTGGTCCAACTTGGCTCCCCCCAAAGTCGAAGCTTTCCTATGGAAAGTATTACATAATCGAATTCCCACCAAAGTAGAACTCATGAAAAGAAATTGTCTCCCTACTCAATCGAACATTTGTGCTCTCTGTAATGTGGAAGTTGAAACTGTAGCACACTTATTCTGTCATTGTCAAGTATCGTGGAAGTTATGGGCAAATTGGTGTTCTATGTGGAATTGCCCACTGATCATGCCATGTAATGTTAACGGCCTCCTCCATGCTTGGTCTCACTTTCCTATTCCTCACAGCAGCAAACAAATATGGTTACTAAGTTTCTTTAGCATCTTGTGGTCAATTTGGTTGTGGAGAAACAAGATGATTTTCAAAGGATCGATAATGGATAGCAAACAACTTTTTGATTTATGCATGGTTCGATTGGGATGGTGGTGCAAAGCTAAAGGTCTCATCTCCGACATTCCTTTAAATGATATGGTCTTCAATCCTTCCGTGTTTCAAACATTGAAAAGCACTCATGTTTCCATCTCAAAGTGGTCATCTCCTCCGACACATTGGCTGAAATTTAATATCGACGGAGCAGTTTGTGGTAGCTTCGGTAAAGCAGGAGTTGGGGGCTTGTTACGCGATTCGAACGGCACCATCCTCCTTTACTTCTCAAAATCAGTCGGTCACTTGGATCCAATGACAGCTGAACTCATCGCCATCCGCGAAGCTTGCGCAAAGTTTCATCAGTCCAAATGGTCTACAACATCGCATCTCATCATCGAAAGCGATAGTAGCCTCGCCATTAAGTGGTTGATCAGCCCAAACGAAGCCCCTTCTATATTCAAAGATATCATTCTCTCATGCTTAAATTATTTGCCAGCTGGTAAATGGAAGGCTTTACATGTGTCTCGAGACTGCAATAAAAGTGCGGATCTATTAGCCAAGAGTGGGATCTCCCGGGTTGATGAGCTATTGGTGATAAATTAAACTTTTGGCAGGGTCAACATTGTCCTAAATTGTGCTCAAATGTGGATGTCTTGAAGATCTTATATAGCCAAGTTAGCGTAAAATCATTGATCCATATCTACTGTTCCCCTGTGCTGCTTACGGAAATCACTCTGAATTTCTGAGTTTAGCACATATGTTATCGCATCTTCCAAGCGCTGCCAACTGGTTTTCTCTATAGCTGCCCGAGGTTGAAGTTTCAGGCCTGCAACTCTGCTTCAAGAGGAGTAATTTTTTAGGCTATAAACCTCATCGTGTATTGTTCGATTTGCTTAACCATGTCGCACTCTTTTTCCTCCACCTAGGTTAGAGAGGTTTTTTAATGAGGCACATGGTTAAGACTTTTAAAGCAATAAATAAAATAATACCTTTAAAAAAAAATCCCTTGGGAGTAGGGTATTAATGGTTTGATAAATTTAAATATCACTGAATTTCTTATCAATTTTAACATTCATGTTTATGGTTTAAATATCATTGATTTTCTTATAATTTCGAGATTAGATAAATTAAAATTTAATCTTTTTAACATTTAAATTTCAAATTGATAGTTTAATAATTAGATTCTAATTCTTCATTTTATTACTCCTTATAGTTGGTTCCTTAAGAACTTTCATTCTGATATAATTCTCCCATAAACAAGTTAGACTAAAAAAATTTAGCAATCACACTGGAAAAAATATTTGTATCAAATTCTTTGAAATGCATTTTTAACGATAGATTTTATTGTTTTTTAACGATAGATTTATGTCATTCCTAATTAGATCCAGCCCATTCCCTTGTTCCCTAGTCACTTGATTGAATCTATACAACAACAAATCAAGCTTGATTGAATAAATTTTTATTCGTTTATTTAGTTTTTAATTTATGGATGTTTGGTTCGTATTTGTTAAAAAATCAAAATTATTAGTATGTTTGTTCATTTAAAATTCCGTCTTGTACAGAATAGTTTAAAATAAAAAATTTTGTTTTGAACATTAAGCAAATATATTTTATAAACACATTTACGATCATATAATTCAAATATTTTTTTGAATACATATAATCAAATATTTACATGAACATGTTTGATAAATCCAAAATTTTATACATTCCGTTTATGTATTATATTGAATTTTAATTGTTTATGTATAATACATACACATCGTTTTTATAATTTGCTATGCAAATTATTGGACTCGGTATAAAATGCAAACAAAAAATAAATTTCATTGTATCTACTTACACCCAAGGCCCAACGTATATAATAAAGACAAAAGAGAACTTTAAGATTAGTAGTAGAAGTGTACACAATTTCACTCAGATTTGAGAAATTTTATGAATGGGGTTTTTAACGAGGTCCACCAATTGTCAAAAAAAATTATTTGACTTGACTTGTTGCGAAAAATGCTTGATTTTTTTACTTCAATTTTTTTAGATAAAGTTTGAATTATAAAATAGAAGCTCGAAATTTTTAGTAATTAGTTGATTAATTTTCAAGTATGACTAAAGTCTCTCAATTATGTTTGATATGCATATATCACATATAAAAATATACAAAGATGTATATATAATTATAGAAAGCCATTTAAATTGAAATTAACTATCATAATATTATAAATGTTTACAATTAAATTTGAATAGAAACTTCGTACAAAAATTGTTTAATTGAAACTAATTAAATAAATGTTTACATTTAAATTTGAATAAAAACTCGAAAAACTTAACTTGTTTTAAAAAAATATTCAAATAAAATATGACTCTTTAACTCAATTGAGACATACTCGATGATGATGACCCCTAACTAGTGGGGATGAAGCGCTGGATATTGTTGTTTAAGCAATCTGTATTTAGTAGTGAGTACAGAAATGTCTAGTTGCAAGGGATCCAATTCTTTGTCCCAACTCTGCCCCAAATCCCAATCACCTTTCTGCTGTGATTTTGGTTCAGCTTTTTCCATCAAATTCACAATTTCAACGATACAGCAAATGGTCCCACTGCTGACCGCCTTCAAATTCCATCTAACTTACAGGTAAAGGAATTCAGAGTCTCATTCCTGTTCACTACTAATTCACCGCCTTCAAATTTCAACTAACTTACAGGTAAAGGAATTCGGAGTCTCATTCTCGTCCACATCTGCCAACCATTATTCTATTTTATTTATAAATTAGCTTTTTATATTGGTATTTGATTGTTGGATTTGTTTTTTATTTTACAAAGCTATACTAAATATTTTTTTACAAAATGATTCGGCTCATGTCACAAATAAGTACTTAAAGTGTATTAATTTTTTTACCAGGTATTTAAATTAAGTGTATTAATTCGGCTTATATCACAAAATAATTCTGGTTAAATTAAGTGTCTAAAGTATACTTTTTGGTCAAAATAGGTACATAAACATTTTTTTGTTAAAGTAAGTACCTAAAGTATATTTTTTGTTAAAATATTTACCTAAAGTGTATTTTTTGAAAAAAATAGGTACTAAATGAATTTTTTAATCAATGTCACATGATAAATTTTAGGAACTTAGATGAAAAATATATATACTTTAAGTACCTATTTTGAAAAAAATAATATACTTTAGATGCTTACTTTGACGAAAAAAATATTTTATGTATTTAATTTAACCAAAAGTATATTTTAAATACATATTTTAATAAAAAAATATTATAATTACCTAATTTAAAAAATTAGTATACTTTAGATATTTACTTAAGGGAAATAATTTTTATGACATAAATATGAAAGCGGGAATGGCTAATGGGTCTCAAACAATAAAATAACACAGGGAGACAATTAATGTTCAAACAAAAGTCTATCCACATTAACCGATAAATGCCGAGGTTTCCCAAAATAAAATAAAGGAATCTCTAACCCTCTAAATTTTTCTTAATTTAGAATTAATTAATGATATCTATTATATACTCCATATGAAACGGTAGAACTTAATATTATTTGTTAATAGTTCATTTACAATATTTAAATTTATAAGATAAATAATAAATTATATATTTTAAAACTATCTCAACTTAAAATTTCTAAACCCCATGCCCACTGGTCTTCGCCCCTGGTTAAATGTAGACCGTATGCTAAATTTGGTGCTTCAAATGCTATATAACCAAACAAGCAAAGAACTTCAACGGCAGCCCAAAACAGAAGTGATGAAACATCAGTATCATACCCCTAAACTATCATCGAACCAATGTGGTTCGAGCCTGGTTCAAACCATCGATGCACCACTTCCTCTGGTATGGTCCGTAATCCGGCGCTTCGACAACCCACAAGCGTACAAGCAATTCGTGAAGAGCTGCAAGTTGACTGCGGGCAACGGCGGCATCGGGAGTATACGTGAAGTGATGGTGGTGTCGGCTGCCTCCAGCACGGAGAGGCTGGATGAACTTGATGATGAGTGTCATGTTATGATGGTTAGCATTATCGGAGGTGATCATAGGCTCGTTAATTACCGTTCTACTACTACGCTGCATGAAATTAGCGACGGGAAAACAATGGTGGTAGAGTCGTACGTGGTGGACGTCCCGGCGGGGAATAGCAAGGAGGATACCTGCTGTTTTGCTGATATGATAATTGCGTGCAACTTAAGGTCTTTAGCGAGAGTAACAGAAAAAAATGGCTATGCTTTAGGAATTTAACCATTCTAAATTCCCAAAACCTTGTATTTTCTAAAATAGAGGAGATGACTAGAAACAAGTTTTCCCATTACTGGAACCTTTCATAAGGTTTTTTTTTGTGGGCAGACATAGTATCTTTTTGTTTTTTACACATTTGGGGTGGAGACTGGAGATAGGGTTTACCTTAATTTGAAAGTTGATCTTTGATGTCAACATAATTCAATTTTATCACTCCAATGGTGGCTATGTATTATTTATGAAATGAAGTGGGAGAATGTCCCGTTTTCTAAATAAAATCTCTCCCTTTTTCTCAGCATCAATCCAGACATAGAAAGCATACTCGAACACAAACTCAAAACATCGTCAATTGCAAGGAAATATGTGAACGTCAACTCAGGACAGTTTTAGAACTTTTGTAAAGGACTGAATTAAGACAAGGCCGAAGACAGGGTCCTAACTAAGGGTCCAAAATGCCCCTATTTTGAAGGATGGGCTCTATAATTGCATTGCAGGCCTTCTACCAGTGGTATTGGAACCGAATTTTGGACAAGAAATACAGGTTAAAAGTTTCAAAGCATTTAAATATTGGTGGAAGTGGAACAACAACAGTCGCGATAGAAATTCATAATTTTTTTTGGGGCCATGGGAATAATACAAACACAGAAAGTTCAAAATACCCCCATCATCACAATTTATGAAGCAAAAATTTTGGCTCATAAATTCTCTCAACACAAGATTTTGGGCCCATGGAATCTTGATTTGTCTGGTTCAAAGAATATTTTACTGTTAATTTATTGTAGCATTTAGATACTGTCAAGATTTGCAGACACCAGATCTTAATAGGACCGATCACTAGTCAAAAAGATAATCATGTGATTAAAAATGGGCAGCACATGTTTTAGAGCCGTTGATTCAGGAAACTTAGCCGAAGGCAATGGGGTTAGCCGGGGCCCTGGCTTCATATATCTTTACTCCACGGGACAATATAGTGGAGTAGTTTGCAAGTTAGGGATCCAATATTACCCCATAAGTGGTTTAAGTTACTCTCTCCTATTTTTTTTAATTACAATTAGGTTTGAAATGATATCACTTTCTTGCATGGAAAATCGTACAAATTACACCTAAATGTTCTTATTTTGTGTTATTGTATATGTCTTATTATTTAGAAACCATAATAATTAAAAACTTTTTAAAAAATATAGACCTCATAAAGAAGGCTTTTCAAGTGGAAAATAGCATTTTATTTTCGTGTTTAGTTATCAAATTAGTATTATTTTTGACAATAGAAGAAGATAGGCGTGTGACTTCAAACGTGAGGGGTTACAGTAGTGTATTGTTTTCTTTTTGTCATTGTTTTTTCTGTTGTCCTTTCAGTTTTAAGGTTTTGCTTTGACTAATTCGGATTAACCCGCATTGCACACTTAATTTTTGTGGGTGACTCTCAGTTTAGGAATTTTTTGCATACACAATACCTCCAACTCGAAAAATGTTTTCACCAACACCATTGGTTACGACCATTGCTCTTTAGCATAACATAACAATTTATCCTTTTCAAAGTCTTTTAAGTAGAATCAACCCTCGATGACTGGACTCTGTCTCTCAGATGCAAAATTCAAAGAAGGCAAAGCTGAAAAAAGAGAAAAGAGCGCAGCAGTGCCCAACATTCCTTTCCATTCTTCACTTTTCTTCACCCTTACTCGTTCCATGAACACTTGCCATCATTTTAGGACACCCAAAACCTCAAACAACTCGGTCATCTCCCCCTTACTCTTTGCTAGTCACGACTCACGTCTTCTTTTTCTTTTTGCATCATACAATGATCTTTTTCCTGCAAAAAACCCACTTGCTTCAAGCGATGTTTATGTTGATTAAAGGTTGATAGCAACTGTTAAAGTTAAAAGATAAAAATTCTTGTTTCCTTTGTCGGTTATGTTTTTTCATCTCTTTTTTTGGTATGACAATAATCTTGAAAAATGACTGAGTTCTGGGTTCTGTTTTGAATTGTTGAGTGAAGTTGTCGATTGTAGAAGTGTAATGGAGGAAGGCAAATTAAATTTCAATGCACCACTTTTATCCGTGAGGCGGCTTTCTTCAGCACATTCCTTTAGAGCTAGTCATAAGCAGAAGATAGTTGAGAATTCTTCTTACACAAGGGCAGATATTCTCACTTCCAATAACTCGGATGTGAGTTCGGATCAGGCGACGGGACCTGTTGCAGTTCCTTTTGTATGGGAGCAAATCCCTGGGAAAGCAAAAGGTGGCATACAGAACGAGTTTCAGCCCAATAAAGAAGCTTCTCTTATTCCAAAGCTTCCGCCGGGGAGGGTTTCGCATGTCATAAAGTATCCCGTGGAGAGACACTTTGGAAATCAGTATGTGTCGGAATTGGACTGTTCAAACGAGGGAATGAATGAGAAATGCATCTCTGAGTTGGAGGATAAAGATGATGTTTATTCCGATGCACTTGATACCTTGTCCCCAACAGATTCTATGGCACCTGATCAAACCAGAGAGGTCAGGAAAGTGGCTTCTCGATACAAGTCAATTATCATTCCACCTTATAATCACCGTGAATACAAAGTTTACAAGGATTCCGGTAATTTATCAAGAAAAATATGTAGGCTGTTGCCTCGATTATGCTTCATAAACTATGTGTGCCTCTTTTTTCCTGTGCCGAGATTAAAAGTTAGGACTCACGAGGTTGCGAAACCCAGAAAAGCTACCTCCATCAAGACTCACAGCCAAATTGTTGTGATGGTTAGTGTGGAACATTTCTATTTTCTTTCAAAGTGTTAAAGATTCTAATTCATTGCTATGCATTTACTATTTATGTATCTGTACAGAATGCTTGGGATGTTTGTGACAACATATCAGATAGTAGAGTTCAACCCTTTAGGCTGACAGAGAACAGATCAGATAATGAAGTTCAATCCCCCAGGCTCCTAGAGGACAAATCAGATATTGGAGTTGAATCCCATAGGCTCCCTGAGATTGGGGAAAAGCTGTCATGTGGATCGAGTCGGTTTAGCAGCTCGAATGACCTGCAGATGGTAACTTGGTTACTCCCAGAAAGGCCTACAGGTAGTGTCCGCATTCCTCCCTATCGTCGAGAGAGACCTCAATCTCCCTTCAGTGGAGGTGGATTTCTTGGCATGCCTAAAGAAGCTGTGAAATTGAAACCACATATGTTGGTTAAGTATACCAATAGTAGTAATTCCTCCCTCGAATTAGTACCCTATCAGAGCCCTGCAGTTGAGAAAACAGTGCACGTAGATACTGTAGAAATTGGTAATTCAATTTCCAATTCCTCGGATGCCATAGTAATGAGTAGAATGCTGGAAGAATCTTGTCTTCAAGATATAAAAGGCCTCAATCTTTTAGATAGAAAGGGCATACCAGAAAATGAAATCACAGGAAAATCCAAGGGTGGTTCTGACTATGCTCCTCTACCTCCTCCATTACCGAGAACACCATTGGAGTCTTGGCTTTCGCGTGCACTGCCCGCAGTTACATCAAGAGATTCATTTCCCAAGTCTCACAATGGCACTCGTTTTAATCCTAAGAAACAGGAACCTAAGACACCTGCAACTGGTACCAAGTGGGAAACAATTGTCAAATCTTCTTACTTGCACCATCATCATGTCCGCTATTCTGAGGTAATATTATCAGTATTCATCATTCTTTTAGCCCATATATTGTGTTCAACTAATGTGAGTTCCCTTATGTCCTTAATAGGAACTAGTAACTCACCTTTCTCAGCAATCCAAAAGTTAAAAAAAAGAGTAAAGAGGTGCATCATTCAAATACTTGCACTCAACATGATCAGAGCTGGTTAAGATATTGCAGCAGCCTACCATTTTGTTTTCATCTTCTCTCCAAGAGTTTTTACCTCAATTCATTAGCTGTTGTTGCTGTATAAGTTTGTAAGTGGTTCATTTCTTTTCTTTCGATCAGCCATCAGTGAAGGCTGAGGAATGTACTCTTTATATATTCCTTTGATTTGCCATTTCAGTAGCTTCACTTTGTAGTTTATGGGCCTGATGGGCTTACGAAGCTAGTGTTTGTAATTTTTTAGGTGTGTTGACTCCAAAGAATTCAAATGAAAAAACAATTACACTTTCTATATATCCAAAACACACACACAATTCTAGGACAAGTACTTGGAAATATCTCAAACTCCTATGGTGGGTGATTTTTACATGGTTAGACCCTTAATTAAACACTTACTCATACTGATTATGCATGTAGATGAATATATCTTTTTTGAACAATGCTATTGTGTTTTGCATTAAATCTAAGAAAGTGAAAGTTGAGTGTCGATTTCGTAAGTGCCTTTACGATGAGTATTCTTCTCGTCATCAATTCCAATTCTTTGACTTAATCTTAATTGCAAATCAGGCAACCATTCCCTAACCTTTATCACTTTATCTTGATTCACCTGCATTCCAAACAAAAAATAAAATAAATTTTACATCTATAATTTACTCATAAAACAGAAACCCACCGATAATTCTTACCTCCATCAAAATTGGTGTCTCAAATTTTGATTTATAATCACTGACTTTGCTCAAGGAATGAAGCTCGTTTGATAAAAATTGCCCAACATTGTTGTTGTTTCCTAGGTTGTCTTCATTGGGTCTATATGTGTCTTTGCTCATATTTCCATTAACTTCCAATCTATTACAAATCATTTGGAAAGGATGCCACCTCTTCTCTCCTAGTAAAACCCGGCCTGGTCTCACAGGTCCCATTCGTATAAGCCCTTCATTGTTTAAGGCAGGCTTTGGGAAACCATTTTCTTGTCCACCACCTTTGCTTATCAAGGAATTGTATGGTAAGTGGTGCCTACTAAAAAAAAAAGTGTCCTAAGGAGTATATAAGCAACATCATTAATACAAAATAGATACAGTTTAAATCTGACAATTCATGTATTCGTGTTGTTTTTACTTTATTTCTTAACGACTTTGTTAGATTCTATTCATTGTTACCTGGGAAAGCTGGGTTTGAAATCTAGTGAGCGTTGGTAGAGACGAGTTGGTGTACTGTTATTATTTTGAAGAGATTCAGCGGCTAATACAATTCCACCATTTTCCATTCTGAAAAGTTGACGAGGACCGGAGCCAACGGCGGTGGCTTGCTGCAACAACATGCTCCGAAATTCTTCCCTCCCTTTTATTGATCGATTAGTTTTGCTTAAAACTGCAAAAACATTAAAAAGGAAAATTCCAAAGATTTATTAGTTGAATAGCATAAAATATATCTATGCCTCTATCCTCGTCCGTTTTGTAATTATTGAAATTCATGTCGCTCTTAGTTTTTTTTTTTCGTTTTGTCATGATTAACATTGATTTGGATTGGGATTTGGAGTGTCACTACGTCATCAATGAAAATATTAAATTTTTTTCTCGGGAATTATTAAGTAAATTACATTCTTGGTGCAGTTTCAAACAAATAAAAACACGTTTTTAAGAATTCAACAAGTTGGCCTAATGGAAAAGATGGTGATGTTCTTCATAGGAGAACTAGATCAAATTATTTTTTGTGCAAGGTGTGTGTGACTTGTCAAAGGATTAAAATATGTTTGAATGTATATTAGCTTATAATCACCTTAAAACTATTAATAACACGCTTTTTATTAAAATTACTTGTCGAAATAAAATCATGTATTAAAATATAATTTAAAATTTTTATTAATTCCATCACAATTTTTTAATTAATTCATTGTTATCTAATTTTATTATTTATTTTGTATTAGCATGTAATTAAAAGGGTAAAAAACATGCTTATGAGATTAAAATCAAAGGGATTTACTTTTCTAAGTAAACAAAGTACTAATTACCTCTTAGGGTACGTTTGATTTGCGAAAAAAATAATTACTATGGGTAATAATCTTTTCTAGACTTACATTCTCATGTTTGGTTTGTACGGATACGAGATAATATTCTTTTCCCCATAGTGGTACTTTTTCCTCCAAATGGTGGGAATGCTATTCCTCTCATTTTCTTAGGTATTACAAAATTTCTTCTCCTTTGGACAATATTACTCTTAAAATAATGAATCATGTTAATTTTGATCCTTTATTGCATTTTTAATTAGTTGACTAATTATTTATGGTGTAAATTTATTAAATAATTTTATTTAATATTAGTTTAATATATAAATGGTGTTGCATATATTTAAATAATGTTGTAGTGTTTAATATATTTTTATTAATATTATATTTATGATATTTTTAGGGTTATAGGATGAGATTGCATGTTAATGAGTCAAGGGTTGGTGTTATTAATTTTATTATTTGATTTATAAGATATTTTTCATCTTAAAAATTTAGTAGGTTAATTTATTTTTATCAGTGTTTTACTACTTTCATATTTGTTTTATTATTTACTTTAATTTATTTAACGAGTTGTTAAAAAATTAAATTTTTTTGTAAATTTTAGATATTATAATGTAACATTCTCAATAATGTGTCAGGTAATGTTACATTCCAGTAATCCTATTCGCAGAGTTAATCTTACATTATGTAAACCAAACTTTCCTTAGAGTTAGTATTTGCTACATTTTACACCATTTTATTTCTTTCGGTACACGCTAATTCGAGGATAAAATTCGTCTGCCCCTTTTCGGTGCCCCTACATATGCCCCAACACTAAAAAACACTACAAAATTAAAATTTAAGCCCTAATCCTAAATTCTAAATCCTAAACCCTACACCCTACACCCTAAAAAATACACTCTGTCCTAAATTCCCTAAACCCTAACCACAACCACAACCCCTAACCTAAAGCCCTAAACCCTAAACCCTAAAGTTAATTTTGAGCGTGAGGGCATATGTAGGGGCACCGAAAAGGGATAGAGAATTTCCATCCCTAATTCGATTCCTTTTTAATACATCACGCCTCTAAATAAATAGCTTATAAACATATATGAAATCTTAAAAATCATTAAAAATGAATAATTTTACTATATAAATCATTCAATAAGCAAAGGGAAAAGAGAATTCACCTTGTCCAGTCTCATCAAGCTTCTTACTTCTATACATCTGAAACAAAAATATAGAGATAAAAATAAGAAATGATCAATTGAAAAATCAAAATCAAAATCAAAAGTGGGTTTTCTTCAATTCTTTTGTCACCTGCAAATGGCTTTTTACATGGGCAATGCTAAGTCCCTTCACATTCATCAATTGAAGAACTAACTTCGGAGTTGCTTCTGCAAAAACGAAAATAGTTACTTCTTAAATCAAATATGAAAAACCAAAAAAAAAAAAAAAAAAAAAAAACAATGCAGTATATGAAAGAACTGACTGTCTTGTCCACCGAGCCTTTCAACAGCATGCACAAACGAGAGATGCAGATCAGGAGTCCACCGAAGCCGAGGCAGCTTCGACCTAACGTATTGCCTCACTCTCCTTCTATCATTGTTATTGCTGCAACTCCCTTCACTTCTCTTCTCAATCTCATCCTCTTCAACAATAACTTCACTTCCCTTCCCAACATTGTCGTCGTAATCGTCTTGGCTGACAGCGTCTTCGTTCAAGTCAAAGGTTGTCCACTTTTTCTCTTCGTGCATCTCCATCATGTCTTCTGTCATTGCTTTCTGTTTATTCTATGCTTGCAGTGGAAGGCAATGTACCTGCACTGTCGATACAATGCAGCACTGGTTATCTAATATCAAAGTAGAAACTAATTAAAGGTTCCATGTTCATATTTTTATTCACCTTAAATCAACGTTTAGCTTACCTACTTACATTCAAGTGTCTATTAGTATCCAATGTGTACAAATCTAAATTTGGTGTTAGAAACACTATAATATGGAATCAAAATGCAGTAAGTAGGGATGCCCGACATTAGTAATATTGTTTTAATAAGATTCAACTGCACACACTTATTAAGCATCTCCAACTGTCGGTAACATTTATTGGGGGCGGAAACCATCTGCATAAAAACCATCATCCACCTTCGTACATGGAAGTAGTTTCGGATTTACGTGTTCTGGTTATGTAAGAATGTTGTAATTTGTCAACTAAATTTAAACCTAGACAAATCACAACATTCGAGCTGGTTTTATCTATGTAAAAACATTAAATATTGCTAAGCAGCATTAAAGCATGAAAAGAAAAACTGAAGTTCATGTGTCAGATCACTTACATATTGATCTAAGCTTAAAGCTTAATCAAGTGAGACAATGAAGCCAACCTATAATTTCTGCAGAAATGGAGTTGACAAAGTAAATAAAAGATGGTTTAGTTCGAACCTATACTGTGGCAATAAACTAAACAGTAATGAGTAAACATCGGAACAAATTGTGTAATAAATAAATCTGCCATTCTGTAAGAAAAAAGTAGTACTGGAGTTCAGTTTCTGTTTCATCAAAAAATTTCTAAAGTCATATAGATTTTTTTTATTAAAAGAGTACAATTTATTTATTTCCAAGCTCTGAATCCAGATGAGATGATTATTTAACGTACGGAGAAAAGAGAGAAAGTGGGAGAATTGTCATCTGTAAAGGTCGTTTGTATTTATATTTTATGGCGATGAACTTGAGTACTTGAGTTCTTAAATATGAAAATAAATAAAGCGAGGAATCCAATGGAAATCAGTAGCTAAATTTAATTGAGACTGGAGCTGAGATTTATCATTTACCTTTCCTTGGTAAAACTGGATAAAAAGAAAACTCTTTTTCAGGTCTTTATAATACTTATAATTTTAGGTGAAGATTGAGTGGGAAAAGAACTTGAAATAAGCAGTTCATATCTAAAACATTATCATTCCAGTTCCAGAAGACCCTTTCATAAAATCTCTTATTTATATATTAAAAGAGAAGAAAAGAAAATACCATCAATCCAAAGACACAGAAAAGAACAAACCTAAATGATTTTCAAAGATTGGATTAAGATAAATAAAAGCAGAAACAGAAAATATGTAAGCAAAAAAGAAGAATTCATGTTTTTTTTCCCTTAACAGATACAAACCATTGGTGCAGAAGATTCCTGAAGCCAATATTCCTTCCAAGTTGTTGATCATCACACAAACCCTTCAACTTGAGAGAATTGTTAAGCAAGATATATAAAGGGAGAAGAAGAAGAATGAGGGCAAGGTGTTTACAATTTGGTATTCATTGAACCGTGGAATTTAAGTCACCAAATCATATAACATCTTCATCTTCATGGTCGCCACCAAAAAAACAAACAAATCAACGACGTTTTCATACTCCACATGTTATCTTTATAATGCAAAATCATAGTCTTTTCATCACACATTATGGATACAGATGGAACTGTTGCATACATCATGTGACTATTCCATCCTTTTTTTAATATATAATCTATGATTTGAATAATGAATTCTCCTTTACGGACAGTTGTCTCCCTGTAAAAAACAAGTAATTAAAAAAAACTTTCTTTCTTTGGTGATTAAACTAATTGTTTGACCTTTGATTAATCAGAGCTTAACTCTTTATTAGTATCATGATTATCAAAAAGGCTTCCTTTTACAAGATAATTAAATATGGGTTTCCTTTTAGGAAAATGTGGGGCCATTTCTTCATCAAACCCATCAATTTCTTCCTACCTAAACAAGACTTTTTTACTATTTTGTATTTTTAATTCTTTTCAAATCATAATATCAGTACCCTTGTCTTGTCCCATGTTCATATTGTTTTAAGAGTCCACATCTTTAGCTATGGCTTTAGCAATATATATGGAGGGAGTCGGGGATCAAGTTCATGAACATAAAGTATAATTGACAATAAAAATTGGAAGACAAAAATTAAATAAATTAAAATTAAAGATATTAATAAATATGTATATTTCAATTAATATTAGTAATATTTTTTATAAAAAAAATGAGGGACAACCGCCCAACCGATGCTATAGTTCCGTCTCTCTCATTGGTTTTTCAAATAAGAGAAAGAAGAATTTGGTCGTCCATTCTAACACTAGAATTATTGTGGGGTCGAAAATGGCGACCAAGAGCTCCAAACTTTGTCAATTTTGGTGGGTCTCGCGTCTCTTGTATTCAAACAAGTTGCCGTCAATCATTTCCTCTTCTCTTTTTTTTCAATTTAAAAGCAGCATAGCAATGAAGAAAACTATAATAATAATAATAATAATAATAATAATAATAATAATAATAATAATAATAATAATAATAATAATAATAATAATAATAATAATAATAATAATAATAATAATAATAATAATAATAATAATAATAATAATAATAATAATAATATATGTGTTAATTAATAAAATGAATGAGCTTTGATTGCAAACCTAGATTTCAACACCTTCTTCACCTCACCGGGAAAGGAAGGGAAAGAAAGTGGGTGAAATTAATGTGTATGAATTCTTATTATATGTTACAAATAAAAATTAGGATTAAGGCTAGGGAATTAGGATATGGACCTATGGTTTGGTAAAATTAATTTTAGCTCTTAGCCCTGGGAACGCTTCATCCATACACTTAACTGTCACAAAAAAATACAGAAGGAGAGATTCCGGACCATTAATTTTATCTTCCAAAGATTAAAGAAAATATAAATAATTAATTGGGTGGAAAATAAATAAACATTAAAAATGTAATTAGTATTCGTTTGAACAGTAAAAATATACGAATAAAAAATGTAAGTAGAAGTCTTTGTGAGGCCTGGGGATTTCTTTAGATGAATCTCTGTAGGCTTGTATAAGTTCTTTGTAGCAACTCTTGTTGTTTTTGGATTGAATATAAATTGCTTATAAAAAAAATAAAAATAAATAAACATCATATAATGTGACAAGTATAAAAGAAAATTAATGACAAATATTACAAATATGACAAGTATGCATTTTTCATTATAATAAATTCTCATAGAAAATCCTTATATACTGAACTAATATATTTTTTTTAAAGTTAAACTAATATATAAAGGATAAATATTTTATACACAAGCGGTGGAAACTGAAAGTTTCAGTTTCCACAAGCGCCTTAGTTTTTGAGTATAGAGTTTAGGAGTTTAGGAGTATGGGGTTAGAATTTAGGGATAGTTGTTTCAATTTAAGGTTTAAGGTTATAATTTAGGGTTTATAGGTTAAAACCTAAATCCGCATCATATTACCCTAAAAACTAAACCCTAACCTATAAACCCTGAATTATAACCTAAATCTTAAATTGAAACAACTATTCCTAAATTCTAAACACCTACACCTAAACCCCTAAACCATATACCCTAAACTAATTCCCTATACCCTAAAACTAGGACGCTTGTAAAAACTTTCAATTTCCATTGTCAGTGTATAGGATATTAATCCATATATAAATAGTTATACATATATTATTTTTCCCCGGTGATAATTCAAGTTGAAATGCATTACCAAATCTGATGTATATTTATTATTTCTCCCAAACCATCTAAAGGTTTTACTTTAAGAGGCTGAGGTGCGGATGTGGTCCATGTGGATTTGGACTGTTTTGTTTTCTCGTCTTAAAAAGAGGCTTAGGTTTGGCTAATGACATCCAAAAGTGGGTGGTTATGTGTCACATGTTCCAAATTGAACACTGAAGTAAGATGCTTTCCAGACAAAACAACTCGGAACTCCTTGTCTTCTCCTGTGCATAGGGAGTTGACATGCATTTCTTAAATTGATTATCGTTGTTTTTATATCATTTCATGGATGAATACCACGTGGCATCAGAATTCAGTATTGCATGCCCGTCCTCATGGGTCTTAAAAAAGGGGCATCCACTTCCAGAACCTCCTTTTCAAGTGTGAAGAAAGATTCATAAATGAAGTTTAATATCCCAATAATCTATTGCTTTTATTCTGTATTTGTGTTTAATTGTTTCTTATCCCTCTTAGTTTTCTTCCTTTGTAGGTTTCCATACGAAACACCAAATTGCAACCGGCTTTCCGAAACATAAAATCGAGTAATCAAGAATTATGGTTCATAAAAGAGAATCATTTATATCAGAATCACTTTGCATGTTTTCTGGTTTGATGGATCAGATCATGCAGAAATCATTAAATTAAGAGCGTAATATCAGAGCAGTTGTGCAGGAAACAATCATTAGACATATTCATACGAGTAGTTGCAACAAATCAGACTTGATTAGCTCAGATTTAAAGCATCCACTTCTTCTCCACAATATCTAAATCAAACTATCCATCTACTGCTTAATAAAGTATAGCTAAACAGTTACTGTTACGGGCACTTCGGTGGCAAAAGTTCAGAGCAGTTGATGCAAAAACAAGCACTTGAAATGTGGTCATCAAGCAAGGGAATAGATATAGACTTAAGCAAGTAATTAGCTACTAATTGGCAGTAGATGCAGGCCTCAACGGTTTTACTTGCAATCAATTAACAGTATAATTGTCAAATTTGAAGTTGATTAATTAAGATTTAACCTAATTTTACTCTCAGCTAAAATTACAAGGGCCCATGAAAATAGACTAGAATTCATTGCAGGCTGATAAACATCAATATTTCTCCGTCTGCATCTTTTGATGGAATTAAAATGGTAGTAGCTATAGATAGATTGAACTTTAATTAATTCATTTTCAAACACATCCATCACCAGAATTTATCCCTTTTTCTGGTGAAAAAGTTCCTCCCATGAAACCTTTCAGAGGAATACAAGAGTTGTTGTTATTATACAATAAGGTGGGGAGGCCTTTTCATGTTTACACTTTACATTGGATACTTATCATTTTGTTGACAATGGAACCCCTTTTTCTTTCGCTTTTTGCTGTTGCTTTATCATCTCAGATTTCCACTTTTTGAAGAAATTAAAGTGTACTACTGGTAGTAGTAATACACAATTACTGCGGATTTTTAATTGGCTTGATTTCATCATGTGCCTAGCTGGACCAATGCAAAATGTACATGCATGCATTTACTGCATTGCAAATGTTTGCACATGGGGCAAGTTAAACACAGATTAAAGGTAGGGAAGTAAGAATACATATATATGTGAACAAAAGTACATAAAATTCCCTGTTCTACAATAAATCTTCTTTATGGTAACTACCAGAAAAAATGTTGAGGAAAAAAAGAAGAGTGAAGTTTCAGCGATCATTCCGGGGAATTGAATGATATATAAGTTGGATCAGAAGCATTGAAGAAGAAGGGAATTGGGTGGGTTGGACTCTTTGAAATTATTATCTATATGAACCTGTGAAAAAGGCTATGTACCAAATAAAATACACTGTTGTCATTTAAGTAAGATCTTCGGTTCGAGTCTTATGAATTGATTTTCGCTTTCAATTCCATGGTCTTCAAATGAACTTTTTAGTTGCTAAAAAATGTCTTGCATAAACAATGTCCTGATTGATCATTGGAGACCAGCACAAAGCATATTCCTGCATAAATAAAATCATTGTTTGTAATAATGTGTGCACAAACCAGGGCCTGCTGTTCATGTTGCTCACTGTCTATTAGCATTAACTCTGCAGCAGAACTACATGAAGTTTGAACATTTTCCCTGTTTTATGAACCTAAATTCTTTTCCCATTTCATCAAACTTATCATCTTCAACCGCTGCCTGGCAGGTATATATGGGCATGGCAGATTGTAAGAAAAGTAAAAATACAGATGTAGTTAGGGTTTCGGATTTCAATGATTACCCACCAATGTCTTTCAATGTAAAAAGCGTGATAGAATATGTTGGTTTCTGCACGTGTATCTTCAGCCTCATCCAGCGGACAGAGGACAGAAAACCATTATGATGAATGCTTGATTTGGAAAATAAATATCAGTCATCTAACTTCAACCCAGTGTGTGAAAATTGGGAACCAAACTTTTTGGCTGCATTGAATGAGGACGTGACACTGTTCACAAGCGAACTGCCAACCATTTCCACAGCGCTCGTGGGCCGAACTTTCCCCTCCATGCCTATCACTCAAGTATGAATACCAACTGGAAAGTAAGTTGTAAGAAAAAAATTTGCCATGTAAAGAAAAGAACCATATGCGTTGTTTAGCAATAAATTCTCGACCAACAACTCCCATATTAGAACATGTTCTTGTACCGACATTGATCGCCCTTTAAGTAGGCATATGAAAAGACATATATATGTAGAACGAAAATTCTCTAACCGGCTAATGTAAATCGCCAACAGATTTGACAGCCAACATTAATCCAACAATGTGTGAACTGGTTTGGAGAAGAAAGAAACAGGGGTTTATTTAATAATTATAAAACCATAAACCTACTCAAACAGAAAGTGGATGTTAAAATATTAAAGCAGATTTCTTCTAAACTGAAGTATCAGAAGGCTTCAGTTTTGTCGAGTGTATACATTTTTAATTCATGCAACTATGAACTCCTTGTGCTTTCAGCCAACTCATCTGGATAGGCATAACGATTTTATTAGCAAAAGGGTTAAGAGTACAGCTCCTTATGCAAATGCTCCTGTAAGAACATTTTCTTCTCCTGAAAATTCACAAAATATTTACAATCAAATTATGTGCTTCAGGAAAATGTTGGATTTTTCATGTTCAGGCAGCGAGCAAGACAAGAAAACTTGGTATATTATATTTGCACACCCCACTGTAGGCTTGTTGAGTTAAAAAAGCCCAATATCAACTTATTTGGGCCTAAAGATAAATAATCTAGTAATTTGGTGATAACAACTTATCTTTGAATAAAATGACATGTTTTTTATTATTAAAAGTACTCAGTTAAAAATGAAAGAATCAAAATATTAACGTCTTATCTCTTTATTTCTAAAAAAAACTCAAATTCAACGAAAAGCCATTGTACAAAGAAATGGTGGGAGGCCACGAATAAACAAGAAAGCTCAGTAACGGGTATTATAAAATGCTTTAAAATATAATATATTTTTCAACAAAAAGATTTATATTATCACGATAAACAATAATATATCATTTAATCCCTTACGAGTATTAATTCATGTTAGTAACATGGAAGCACGCAAATAGTGGGCCCAGACAAAGGTTAAGGAAATATTGAACAAATTGGAAAAGGCGCGTTCGCCTTCAGCAGAAGCTGGGCCCCATCACCAACCGCGCGTGAACCGTGGGCTATCCTATGAGATCATGTCATAAAAAATAAAAATTCAAGTTTGAAAATAGTTGAATTTGATAAAAACTATAAAATTCTAAACTTTGTAAAAAAAATCTATTTAAATAGAGACATCGAGATTCTTTTATCCCATTTTCTACCTCATTATTTGGTCTATTTAGATAAAGACAAAGATCATATTTACTATATCACTACTTAAATGTTTAGTTAGATAAAAATAAAAAATAATTATTTTTTATAAACAATTAATGACATGAAAAATAAAGAATTATTTTTTTCTTTTCATGTCTCGGCTAAATTTGAAAAAATTAGTTGAATATTCTCTTTTAGGAAAAATTTTGAAAAAAAATACCCTCCCTTTGAAAGTAATTTGGAAAAATACTCTCTATTTAGTCCATGTAAGAGCGACTCATGTTTAGCCAGACACGAGTATTAAATTCGCGCTCTGCGAGACACGTGTTTATTCTGATATGGCGCGTCCTATTCGTTGGCCTCATTTTATTTTTAATAAAAAGAACTCGCACATCAACTTGAACTCGCGTCTAGCTGAGCGCAAATTTAAAAATCGCGTCTGGCGGAACGCGAGTCGTCCTTACGTGAATTGAAGGGGGTATTTTTCCAAATGATTTCAAATGGAGGATATTTTTCCAAAATTTTCCCAAAAATGAATATTCAACCAATTTAGCCTCATGCCTCGGTGGGTTTTATGTTTATTATACTTTTTTTAATTTTAATGAATCTGATTTTGTTTGAATAATCTAAAGGTGATTACAACTTACAACGTAATATCTATTTATACGTATTCTTAACCTTTTGACAATGTTCACACACCTTGCAGACAAAGCGATTTAAACTCGAGCCTCCTAGAGTGAACATCATTCGTTTTTTCACTAGACTACTTGTAACCCCCTCGTCCCGGTCTGGCCGGATGACCGGTCCGAGTGGGTCACACGGGGAAAACCGAGTGAAACCCGTTAAGGCTTCCCCTCGGTTAGCAACCCTATTTTTTCTTTTTATTTTAGTCTTGTCTAGAGGAATATTAAGTCCTAAGTGATTCACAACAGCGGAAGACATCGAAAAAGATCACATTCGAACCCCAACCATTCACACTTAGTCCATTTTTAAGCTTACAGGGCAGACCGTATCAGTACCTTAACTAGGGGTATCGATACGCCCTGACCAGGTCAACCCCAACAGTCAACACGAAGAAGACCGTATCGATACATGTAACCCCCTCGTCCCGGTCTGGCCGAATGACCGGTCCGAGTGGGCCACGCGGGGAAAACCGAGTGAAAACTCCCTAAGGAATTTCCCCTCGGTTAGCAACCCTATTTTTTAAAACTTGTCTAAATGGATATTAAACCCTAAGTGATCATACAACGGAACGACACATTCAAAACAAACGAACGAACATCAAACAATCATAAAACAGCCCAATTTTAAAACTTAACTGCAGGTGTATCGATACACTTAAGGGGTGTATCGATACCCCTTGACCAAGTCAACTGGTCAAAGTCAACTTATGGAGACCGTATCGATACACCTAGGAGTGTATCGATACCCTCCCCAATTGTTGACTTCCCACGGTCAACGCTAAGGAGGCCGTATCGATACACAAGAAGGCCCGTACCGATACAGAACTGGACAGTAGCTCCAGTGACGAAAATAGTATCGATACACCTCTCAAGTGTATCGATACACGAGGCCTGAACAAGAAGGTGGTATCGATATCATACCAACCGTATCGATACCCCTGCACAGCAAAACCCTCCAAACTCAGCAAAACGATCAAGACTCGATTCTAAATGCAATTTAGGACTCTCCTAGACCCCAACAAGCATTCATACATCATTTACATACCACATCACAACCATACAAGCATCCAACATGTACATACATTAAAGGAGCATGCAAATAAATCAAGGTGACCCTTAACATCCAAAACTCATACTTCAACATTCAACATAAGGCAAACTTAAGGACACTTAACCAACATTCAAGATAAGCAATTTAGGCATGGATTACAATTCAAACATGGCATCACAAGCCATACAAAAGCAACATAACATGGAGTCTAAACATGCTCCTAATCAACCAACAATCATCCATCAAAAGACACATGTCCCATTGCTTAAACTATTACATGTCAACATTTAAAAGTCATACTTGATGTACTCAAGCCAAAAACCACACTTGGAGCCCTCTACTTGCCCGAGCAACCCACGAACTAAGGATCTGCAATGTTGAACAAAGAGAGCGTAAGCAATGATGCTTAGTGAGGGTAAGCTCTAAAACAAACCTCAACATTGCAGGGTCCGAGCTCGATCTAGCCAAGGCATTTCACATATAAACCAAGGATCCACAAGAGCCAAAGATAAGATGCATGAGCAATATACAAGTGAATGTCATGGTCAACAAGCTCTAAATCCTCAACACAAGTGGTCACATCAAACATCCCATTAAAGATCATTAATCTCAACACATTGATACATTTATCAACCAACATTGGCACCTAGCTATGACCCGAATACACGGATAGACACGTTGGAATTCACATCCAACAACCACATTACCTCCCGGTGGGATTACACTCATCACCGGCCTCGCGGAGGGGATTCCACTCATCCTCACGCCCCGTCGATGGGATTCCACTCATCACCGACTATATTTAAATACCATTTTCGGGCGAACCCGTACTCCTCCTTGGTGACTCAACGCCACCAAGGCCACGCGCGACTTTTGACTCATGTGTACACACTAACATCCTAATGATCGATCATTTGTATTCAAGTAAACTAGTGCCAATATTTACACACTCCACATTACTCATTTCAACCACTTCCGTGCTTAGCACGTACTCACCAACAACCATCATCATGCATGTCTCAAGCATCACAAGTCATATCTCAAACCACATGTATAATTCAATATACACAAGCATTCATGCCACATTTCATACGAGACATACACAACATTATAATGAGTTCATCCAAAGGCTCTAGATCAAGTTTAGGATTAGGCTACCACCCTAATCCCGACTCTAGGTGGGTCTACCAAGCCCAACCTAGTCCATACACTCGAACCAACTAATTTAAAACCGTTTGAAACAATTAACCACTCACCTAAGCTTTCAAGCTCAACGACCAAGCAAGCAATCACCTTCAACTTCCCGGATTCGGTCCCAAAGTCTCTTCCACGTTTCCTCTTGCTTCTAGTCAAACAAAACACTTACGTTACTTCCCAATTCAATGCTAATTCAATCATCAATCTACTTTGCAAATCACAACCCAATTTCCTCAAATTCCCAAACCACATAACATCTCAAAAACCCAATTTTCGGACTCCAACAACCATTGGCTGAAATACCCATTTCCAAGCACCCAAATGACTTCCAAAACATCCCAAATCACCCTCCTAACATAGGTAGACCATCAGCCCTTCAATTTCAACACTAAACCTCTTAAAAACCCAATTTTTCATACCTTAAAATTTGCCCTAAAGACCCACTACGAAAATTCATCCAAAATCAACCAAATTAAGATATGTTGTATCTTTCATTATGATTAAACATAACCCCAAAACAATTTCTCAAAACGAATTGAAAACCCCATCAAAAATCCAAATTTCCATATGAACCCTAATTCTCAAAACTCAATATTTTTGAAATCTAAAACAATAGATAAGTAGAGAATAGAGAGGAGGTTGAGAAAATATATTTACCTTTTAATTTGGTGTTGAAATCGACTAGCAAAGCTAATGGAATAGTAACTAGGGTTTTAGGAGTGTTTGAAAATGGGGGAGGGTTTTGAAATTGGAATAGGAGAAATGAAGAGGAAGATGACAACTTTTCCATAAAAGTTGTCTTCCTTTATTTAAAATGTGGGTAAATCACAACTTTGGTCCCTCCCTCATTATTAAGACTCAAATAGGTCATTATTCAAAGTTAGTTCATTTTAATTAGATTTTATTTGACTCGAACAACAACCCGGCTAACTCCTAGGCCCGAGACACGGGTGTTACAACTCTCTCCCTCTTAAGGAATTTCATCCCCGAAATTACCTGGTGGAAACAAATACGGAAACTGCTCAACCATATCTATTTTCCTCTCCCACGTGGCCTCTTCCACGCCTCTATGTCTCCACAACACCTTGACCAACTCTATGGTCCTGCCACGCAACACCTTGCTATCAGAGGCAAGTATCTCAACGGGTTCTTCATTATAGGACAAATCCGGATTTAACTTTATCTCCTCGACGGGCATCACATGAGAAGGATTTGATCTATATCTCCTAAGCATAGACACATGAAAGACATCATGGATCTTCTCTAACTCGGAAGGTAACCTCAAACGATAAGCTACAGGCCCAATCCGCTCAACTATCTCATACGGACCAATGAACCTCGGACTCAACTTGCCCTTCCGGCCAAATCTCATTACCTTCTTCCACGGAGATACTTTCAGAAACACTTTCTCACCCACTGAGTACTCAATCTCCTTCCTCTTCAAATCTGCATAAGACTTCTGACGATCGGAAGCTGCTTTCAAACGGTCACAAATCAACTTCACTTTTTCTGTGGTTCCCTTAAGCAAGTCTGGCATAGGTAACAACCTCTGTCCTGTCTCAGCCCAACAAATCGGAGTCCTACACCATCTACCATACAAGGCCTCATAAGGTGCCATCTGGATACTAGACTGATAACTGTTGTTGTAAGCAAATTCAACCAACGGTAGGTGCTTCTCCCAAGAACCCTGAAAATCAATCACACAACAATGAAGCATATCTTCAAGAATCTGTATCACTCGCTCTGACTGCCCATCGGACTGCGGATGATAAGATGTGCTGAAATGCAAACGGCTACCCAAGACACTATGTAAGCAACTCTAGAACCTCGAAGTAAATCTAGGATCCCTATCTGAAACAATAGACTTCGGAACTCCATGAAGTCTCACAATCTCACGAATGTACAAGTTTGCCAACTTGTCTAAGGAATCCGTAGTGTTCACTGCTAAGAAGTGAGCACACTTAGTGAACCTATCAACAATCACCCAAACTGAATTCTTCTTCGAAGGAGACAAAGGCAACCCCGATACAAAATCCATGGTGATCCTCTCCCATTTCCATTCCGGAATCTTCAAAGGCTGTAGCAAACCTGAAGGAACCTGATGTTCTGCCTTCACTCTCTGACAGACCATGCAATGGCTCACATACTCGGCTACATCTCTCTTCAAACCAACCCAGAAGTAATCATTCTTCAAATCTCGGTACATCTTGGTACTACCCGGATGCATAGAAAAGGGACTCGAATGTGCCTCACTCAGAATCTGACGTCTCAGCTCAACATCTTCCGGTACAACAATTCTATCTCTAAAGCACAACAAACTCTCACCACTGAAACTATACTCAGTTGGTCTTCCTTCGGCTATGTCCTGAACATGAGGAACTAAGCTCGCATCTTGCAACTGCTTTTCTCTAATCAACTGAATCAAAGAAGGCTTCACTTGCAACTCAGTGATCAAACCACCATCATCGGACACACTCAATCTAGCAAACATAGCTCTCAACTCAACGACCATTTTTCTACTCAAAGCATCGGCTACTACATTTGCTTTACCCGGATGGTACTCAATGGTCAAATCATAATCTTTTAACAACTCTAGCCATCTTCTCTGTCTCAAGTTCAACTCTTTCTGTGTCATCAAGTACCTCAAGCTCTTGTGATCGGTGTAAACAACACACTTCTCACCATACAAGTAATGACGCCAAATCTTCAATGCAAAAACAACTGCGGCCAACTCTATATCATGAGTAGGATAGTTCTTCTCATGAATCTTCAACTGTCTAGAAGCATAAGCAACAACTCTCCTATCTTGCATCAAAACACATCCTAAGCCTACGTAGGAAGCATCACTGTAAATCACAAACTCCTTACCTGAAACAGGTTGCGCTAACACTGGAGCATTCGTCAAAGCTTCTTTCAATTTTTCAAAGGCCTTCTGTCTTGCATCCGACCATTCAAACTTAACTCTCTTTTGCAACAACTTAGTCAAAGGAGCAGCTACTCTAGAGAAGCCATCAACAAACCTCCTATAGTAACCGGCTAATCCTAGGAAACTCCTAATCTCGGTCACGAACTTAGGTTGTTTCCACTCAACAATAGCCTCAATCTTCGAGGGATCAACTCGAATACCTTCGGCCGAAACAACATGGCCAAGAAATACAACCTCCCGAATCCAGAACTCACATTTACTAAGCTTCGCATACAACTGATTGCTCAACAACCTCTGTAAAACAAACCTCAAGTGCTCATCATGCTCTCCTTCTGTCTTCGAGTACACAAGTATATCATCAATGAAGACAACTACAAAACGGTCTAGATAGTCCCTAAAAATTCTGTTCATCATGTCCATGAATGCTGCTGGTGCATTCGTGAGCCCAAATGGCATCACAAGAAACTCATAGTGACCATATCTAGTCCTAAAAGCTGTCTTCGGAACATCACACTCTTTCACCTTCAACTGATAGTACCCGGATCTCAAATCTATCTTCGAGAACACTGAAGCACCTCTCAACTGATCAAACAAATCATCTATACGAGGCAACGAATACTTGTTCTTCACAGTCAACTGATTCAGCTGCCTATAGTCAATACACATGCGCATGCTACCATCTTTCTTTTTCACAAACAACACTGGAGCACCCCACGGAGAACTACTAGGCCTAATGAAACCACGGTCTAATAATTCTTGCAACTGACTCTTCAATTCTTTCAACTCTTTCGGAGCCATACGATACGGAGCTATCGAAACTGGGTTAGACCCCGAAACTGTCTCAATCACAAACTCAACATCTCTATCAGGAGGCAAACTCGGCAACTCTTCAGGAAACACATCTGGAAAGTCACACACTGTTCTGATATCTTTCGGTCTAGCTTCACTCATGTCTGGATTCATAACATAAGCTAAATAGGCCCCACATCCAGAGTCCATCAACCTATGAGCCTCTAAAGCTGACACCACATTAGACAAGAACTTAATGTTCTCGCCTACTACTACTACCTCGTAGTCATCAGAACGCTTCAAAGAAATTCTCTTTGTCTCAAAATCCACACTAGCCCGATGCTCAACCAACCAATCCATGCCCAATATAACATCGAAACCGTAGAAGGGAAGTTCCATCATATCAACTGAGAACACATGACCCTGAATCTTCAGTGGACACCTTCTATACATACGTCTAACCACAACTGTCTCACCAAAAGAACTAGTAACATGCATACCTACATCTAAGATCTCAACAGGAATATCTAACTTCTGTGCATGCTCACTCAAAATGTAGGAATGCGTAGAACCCGAATCAACCAAAGAAAGCAAAGACATAGACTGTAACTCAAAATTACCTGCTATCACATCGGTGTCGTTCCCGGCCTCTCTCTGAGCATAGACTCTCGCTGGTCCTCCCGCCTCTGGCTGCACAGCCACAACATGAGCAAGGTTCCTCTGAGCATCTACCCTAGGTGCATCAGCCCTAGGCTGGAAGTAGCCACGACCGCGCCCACAGCCTCTCTGAAAATCATTAGCTCTCGCAGGAGCCTGAGCAATGTTTGGTGCCTGAGCCGCCTGATGCGGACAATCCCTCCTAAAGTGGTCCCTCGAACCACAGTTCCAACAAGCATGGAAGTTACCCCAACACTCACCAGCATGCTGTCTCCCACAACGGGTACACTCGGGCAAACGCCCTCCTCCTCTATGGCCCTGATGGCCCCTACCATGGTGGCCACCGCCACGCCTATGGTCAAACTGATGTCCGCCACCTCTGTGCTTCTTGGCATCTCTACCATCAAAGTGGTTATGCCTCTTGCCAGAGCTAGAACCACCAGCTCGTTTGGCCGAACCCAAACTATGCTCCAAATCCTTGGCCCTCGCGACCAATACATCAAAGTCTGAGTAGTCAGAAGCCAACATGTACCTCTTAACCTCTTCATTCAACCCGTAGCGGAAACGGTTGCAGCGTTCCACTTCAGTAGGAACCAACTCTGGGGCATACTGACTCAAGCGAACAAAGCGGATCTCATAATCAGTCACGGAAGCATCTCCCTGAGTGAGAGCCATGAACTCTCTCCTTTTCTCATCTAGGTACCTCGGTCCCAAGTACCTCTTCCGGAAAGCAGACTCAAAGAACTTCAATTCAATCTCTGTCTCTGGAACCCCGGTAGTAATGGTGACCCACCAGGTGTAGGCATCACCCTGAAGCAATGAGATCACACAACCCAATCTACGTGCACCCGCACAACCCATCTGAGCCAAGATACGAACTGTCTTCTCCAACCATAACTTCGATCTCTCCGGAGTAGATCCTCTAAACTCCTCGGCCCCCAAGCTACGGAGCCTCTCCAAAGGTAAACTAGCATCGTCACACCTAGGCTGAGCTGCAGCCTGAGCTCCCGCAACTGCGGCCTGGAATGCTCCCGCTATTGCTTGCACAAGCAGAGTCATGTCAATTCCAGCTGGACCTTGGCCTCCTTGGCCACCTTGAGGTCCATCTCCTCCGGCTCCATCCTCGCCTCCAACTCCAGGTGGAGGAGGTGGTGGTGGTGGAGGAGCGCCAACTCCCGCGGCCACCGGTCCCTCTATGTGAGCCCCCGCACCAACTACCGGCTCGACAGGAGCCGCAACTCGTGGTTCCTGACGAACCAACCTCGGTCTACCTCTCGGTCTAGACATCGCTCTCACAGATATTAACTACAACCACAACAACAAAACATACAAGCTGGGTTAGCAAGACAAGGCTTCCAAGTGCTTCAAGTGCGTTCCCTCACTTAAAATCATTTTTCCAATGTAATAGTAGCAATGAGACCCACACACACATGCTTTAAAATAAAACAATCAGCATACTTGTCACACAAGCAACCATTCTTGCAAAACAAGCAAACACCGTGCAATTCAATTCAAAAACTTAAACTTACCTCACTTACCTGCCCAAGGTCTCGGTAACCTTAGGCTCTGATACCAACAAGTGTAACCCCCTCGTCCCGGTCTGGCCGAATGACCGGTCCGAGTGGGCCACACGGGGAAAACCGAGTGAAAACTCCCTAAGGAATTTCCCCTCGGTTAGCAACCCTATTTTTTTTAAACTTGTCTAAATGGATATTAAACCCTAAGTGATCATACAACGGAACGACACATTCAAAACAATCGAACGAACATCAAACAATCATAAAACAGCCCAATTTTAAAACTTAACTGCAGGTGTATCGATACACTTAAGGGGTGTATCGATACCCCTTGACCAAGTCAACTGGTCAAAGTCAACTTATGGAGACCGTATCGATACACCTAGGAGTGTATCGATACCCTCCCCAATTGTTGACTTCCCACGGTCAACGCTAAGGAGGCCGTATCGATACACAAGAAGGCCCGTACCGATACGGAACTGGACAGTAGCTCCAGTGACGAAAATAGTATCGATACACCTCTCAAGTGTATCGATACACGAGGCCTGAACAAGAAGGTGGTATCGATACCATACCAACCGTATCGATACCCCTACACAGCAAAACCCTCCAAACTCAGCAAAACGATCAAGACTCGATTCTAAATGCAATTTAGGACTCTCCTAGACCCCAACAAGCATTCATACATCATTTACATACCACATCACAACCATACAAGCATCCAACATGTACATACATTAAAGGAGCATGCAAATAAATCAAGGTGACCCTTTACATCCAAAAACTCATACTTCAACATTCAACATAAGGCAAACTTAAGGACACTTAACCAACATTCAAGATAAGCAATTTAGGCATGGATTACAATTCAAACATGGCATCACAAGCCATACAAAAGCAACATAACATGGAGTCTAAACATGCTCCTAATCAACCAACAATCATCCATCAAAAGACACATGTCCCATTGCTTAAACTATTACATGTCAACATTTAAAAGTCATACTTGATGTACTCAAGCCAAAAACCACACTTGGAGCCCTCCACTTGCCCGAGCAACCCACGAACTAAGGATCTGCAATGTTGAACAAAGAGAGCGTAAGCAATGATGCTTAGTGAGGGTAAGCTCTAAAACAAACCTCAACATTGCAGGGTCCGAGCACGATCTAGCCAAGGCAATTCACATATAAACCAAGGATCCACAAGAGCCAAAGATAAGATGCATGAGCAATATACAAGTGAATGTCATGGTCAACAAGCTCTAAATCCTCAACACAAGTGGTCACATCAAACATCTCATTAAAGATCATTAATCTCAACACATTGATACATTTATCAACCAATATTGGCACCTAGCTATGACCCGAATACACGGATAGACACGTTGGAATTCACATCCAACAACCACATTACCTCCCGGTGGGATTACACTCATCACCGACCTCGCGGAGGGGATTCCACTCATCCTCACGCCCCGTCGATGGGATTCCACTCATCACCGACTATATTTAAATACCATTTCCGGGCGAACCCGTACTCCTCCTTGGTGACTCAACGCCACCAAGGCCACGCGCGACTTTTGACTCATGTGTACACACTAACATCCTAATGATCGATCATTTGTATTCAAGTAAACTAGTGCCAATATTTACACACTCCACATTACTCATTTCAACCACTTCCGTGCTTAGCACGTACTCACCAACAACGATCATCATGCATGTCTCAAGCATCACAAGTAATATCTCAAACCACATGTATAATTCAATATACACAAGCATTCATGCCACATTTCATACGAGACATACACAACATTATAATGAGTTCATCCAAAGGCTCTAGATCAAGTTTAGGATTAGGCTACCACCCTAATCCCAACTCTAGGTGAGTCTACCAAGCCCAACCTAGTCCATACACTCGAACCAACTAATTTAAAACCGTTTGAAACAATTAACCACTCACCTAAGCTTCCAAGCTCAACGACCAAGCAAGCAATCACCTTCAACTTCCCGGATTCGGTCCCAAAGTCTCTTCCACGTTTCCTCTTGCTTCTAGTCAAACAAAACACTTACGTTACTTCCCAATTCAATGCTAATTCAATCATCAATCTACTTTGCAAATCACAACCCAATTTCCTCAAATTCCCAAACCACATAACATCTCAAAAACCCAATTTTCGGACTCCAACAACCATTGGCTGAAATACCCATTTCCAAGCACCCAAATGACTTCCAAAACATCTCAAATCACCCTCCTAACATAGGTAGACCATCAGCCCTTCAATTTCAACACTAAACCTCTTAAAAACCCAATTTTTCATACCTTAAAATTTGCCCTAAAGACCCACTACGAAAATTCATCCAAAATCAACCAAATTAAGATATGTTGTATCTTTCATTATGATTAAACATAACCCCAAAACAATTTCTCAAAACGAATTGAAAACCCCCATCAAAAACCCAAATTTCCATATGAACCCTAATTCCCAAAACTCAATATTTTTGAAATCTAAAACAATAGATAAGTAGAGAATAGAGAGGAGGTTGAGAAAATATATTTACCTTTTAATTTGGTGTTGAAATCGACTAGCAAAGCTAATGGAATAGTAACTAGGGTTTTAGGAGTGTTTGAAAATGGGGGAGGATTTTGAAATTGGAATAGGAGAAATGAAGAGGAAGATGACAACTTTTCCATAAAAGTTGTCTTCCTTTATTTAAAATGTGGGTAAATCACAACTTTGGTCCCTCCCTCATTATTAAGACTCAAATAGGTCATTATTCAAAGTTAGTTCATTTTAATTAGATTTTATTTGACTCGAACAACAACCCGGCTAACTCCTAGGCCCGAGACACGGGTGTTACAATACAGCCCTTGAGCGTATAGATACGCCCTCTTCAGTCAACATCTCGTGGTCAACGAGATAAACCCGTACCGATACGCCCCAACACCGTATCGATACGCCAAAAACTTCCCAATTTCTTAGAATTCCAGTGACCAAAAATCGTATCGATACACCCCCGTGTATCGATACGCCCAGCCAAAACTGAGCTCTACAGGCAAGTCCGTATCGATACGGCCCTTAGGCATATCGATACGCCCTGCACTGCAATTCCACAATTTTGCACTAGGTGACCCCAAACACAACTCTAGATGCATTGTTGGACTCCCCTAAGCACGCGCAAACATACATACATCAAACCACAATCGAAATTTAACGTGTGAGGCATTTAACCTAACGAAAATCATACAAATCAAAATTTCATTCAATTTCACCAAAAGTGCATACTTAGCAAGCATAGAACTCATCACAAAGGATAGTCAAATATAAGGCATACATAGGCCAACACCATACACAATTTAAGCATGTTCTAACAAGCAATATGATAGACATAGACCACAATCCATGAAGCAAAAGCATAACACAACCATGAGTTTATATGCTCAAACACAAACTCCTAAGGAGTTTGACACCAACTCCTAAACTCTATACCCCATTGTCTAGGCATTATTACAAAAAGCAAACCATACTTGAACTAGCTTGAGAACTCCAAAAGCTCCTCCCTCGCCTGCTTGCCTCCTGAACTCTAACGATCTGCACGTTGGAAACAAAGAGAGCATAAGCCAACTAGCTTAGTGAGAGAGGCTCTACAATTCACAACATGTAGTTTTCCAAAACACGGTTTATATGCAAGAAAGCAATGTATGCACGAGGGTCAATCTCAACAACAACACGTGGGTTGCACAAGCACAACCATCACACACATACGGTGGGACTACACATCACTGTTTCAACTAGTGGGTTTCCAATGGGACTACACATCAAAGTACTACCCTACTAGTCACTACCGGTGGGACTACACATCACCGTAGTTTAGACCACCATCACGTGAGGCACGAACTCAACTCGACTACACAATTATCAACTCAAAATGCACTTAATGATCATGACATATAAGCATCCAACATATCACAACAACATGGGAGTAGAGAGACTTACACACGGGTTTAGGTGACCCCTCAAGGTCCCACCCAAACCCAAAAAAGAGTCCATATCGAGCACAATGCAAAATCAATAATTCTACTCACCGTTGCTACCCGAGAGAAGATCGAAGACCAAGCTCAAGACTCCGAAATCCCCGGATTTGTCCCCAAAGCTTCACCAACTGAATTTCTCGTTTCTAAACATTCCAACACCAAGTAAACAATCCCAAATCAGTCCATAATCCAAAATAATCAACCCGAATTACATACCAAGCACAAGACTTCAATTTTCCCATTGAAAACAACTCAAAATCCATAATCCCGAGCAGCCCCTAAACTCACCCTAAAGCCAATGATTCCAAACCTTAAATTACTCCCTAAAGCCTCCAAAACAGCCCTTACATATAGCCTATCCATTGGCCCTCTCATTTCCACATAAAACACCCCCAAATCACAACCCAAAACCTCCCAAAAACCCAAATCCGGGAATAAGCATAAAATTCTTTAAAAATCACATATATTGATTTCCATGGACTACAAACAACCCCCATACCAATAATAAACTAAAATCTTTAGTCAAAGGCCATAAAGGCAACATTTTTATCCAAAATCCTTAAATTTTCAAATCTCAAAAACATGCATAAAAATGAAAACAAAAGGTGTCAACTTGTAGAGAATAACGTGGGTAAGTCGAAAACGAAGTTACCTTTACAAAACCTTCAAAGATGAGCAAGATATTGAATGGAATAGTATTTAGGAGGGTAGGGTTCATGTTGTCCTTGGAATGAGAAGAATAGGGAGGGGGAAGAAGATGACTCAATAGTATTATTTTAGGTTAGTTTAAAATTAAAAGGCTAAAGACCCAAATACCCTTAATGAATTAAAATAACTACAATGGATGACACCATGGCAAATTTGGGCTTGTCTTGAAAATGGTCCAACTAAATTTTATTTGTCTTAAAACTCGAGGCCCAAATCATTATTTTATTACTTAAAAATTAAGAACCGAAACCCGAACTATTTTTAAATTATTATTTTCACCCGACCCCCGAACCCGGGTGTTACACTACTTGTTGGTTGAATATATTTTCTTGTTAAGAAATGTTAAAAGTTAAAGATCTAAGAATAAATATTTAATTTTAAAGTTTAAATAGACAAAAAATTAATTTTCTTATCGAGATGTTAATTTTTTTATATATATCCTTTTAATTTATTTTTTAAATATTAAATTAAAGAAAATATTTTTATATTTTATAATTTAAAATTAGAATTTAAAATTTAGATTTTAAATTTTAAACTAAAATTAAAATTTTATAATTTAAATATAAAAATTATGTGACTTTTGTCTTATGCATATTGTATATCAAGATAATGCTACCAAATATTAACCCTAATTTCTCTCCTGAACGTCGTTTTTTTATCATCTTTGTTTAGTTGACAACGATATTAATTTTGTTGTTGATAGCTGACTTTTAGTACTTATTCTTTGTTTTTATATTTTATGTTATTATACACCATCTTTATTTCTCTTTTATTTTTTTAGTATTTAATAAGAATAAATTTGTCTTTTGACACATCTCTTTTAGTATCTTAGTCAATTGTTTAACAATTCTTTTGGTCAATTGTTTAACAATTCTTTTCGTGCTTTTGGCTTTTATTAGATTTGACTTTGTCTTGACTGATCAAGATGACGCTCATTTGTTATAGTGTTATTTTTCTTTACTTTGGACTCTTGGGGTTGATTTGAACATGCATTCACAGTCATCTTTTCTTGTTTGCGGTTGAGTTGTGATAACGATTATTTTATCAATGTACCTTCATTATTAGATGTATTTTTTAATGTGGGGTTAATGGTTTTATCCTTCATCGTCGATTACAAATGTTGTTTGTATCTACTATTTGTTCGAGTCTTTGAGTTGAGTTTTTAATTTTTTTTTCGTATGGTCCTTATATGATCTTAAGTGACTAATTTAATGTTTCAATGGTTATAGGAAAATGTCTGAATTGTGTGTTTAGTTCATGTTTATGGTTGTAAAATCCTCGTAGTTTAGATGTTTTTCATTTTTAATAGAACTAGCGGCTTCTAAAAGAATAATATTATTGTGTGTTAGGTTTTTTAAACAATGTTAGAATTTTGAATTATAACGTTATGAATAAAAAAATGAATTGGGAGAGTCGCTACTATATTAAACTTCTATAAAACACAATCTAAATTAGTCGAATGAATCGAATATATGTGATTAAATAAAAAATATAATACTATTAAATTAATATCATTCGATTTTGTTACGTTAATCCAGACAACAGGTTGATTGTAATGGATAGTGGTCTTATGTTAAAAAAAAGTAATGGATAGTGGTCTTATGTTAAAAAAAAAGTAATGGATAGTGGTCTGGCGTAACAAAGTAACGCCATGACAAAACCGTGGGAAAAGCGTGCAATCACGCGCTTATAGTAGAAGGTCATCAGAGCCCGGGTAATCCTTCCCGCCAATATTTAATATCAACAGAATTATAATCCATACTTTTATGTAGACCCCTCCCCTTACCCTCCAAAATTAAACACCTCAAAAAATGGCAAATTCTATCATTACCCTTCAAAAAAATAAAAAAAAAGTAAACCCACAATGAAACCAAAGAAAAGAAAGAAAAAAAAAAGAAACAAATATTGAGGAAAACAAAGTAAAAAACAGAACACAGTTTGTCGGGGTGGCTGGTGGGGGCTCCACGCTACAGCTTAGAAAGGAAAACAGAAAGGAAGAGAATTAGGAGAGAGAAAGCAGAAGAAAATCTCTGGAAAATTTTGGAAGAAAAAATATTAAAAAAAAACATGATGAGAGAGAGACCAAGGAGGATGGTCGAAGATATGGCATTACTGCTCTGAGATTGCTGAGAATCATTATGTAAAAAAAAGGCAGTAATAGAAAAGAATTTCTGGGTTTTTCTTATATGTTTTCTTTGTTGTTGTTTCAAATTCCAAATCTTTTTTACATTATATTTTTTTCTTTGCTGCCTTTTTTAATATCTTATCAGAATTCAGAAACCTCCTCTCCAACACCACGTCTTCCTATCAAAGAATCTAGTCTCTTTTTTCTTCTTCCTTTTATTTGTTTTTGCCAAAATCCCAACATTACCATTTGCAACAAAAGCATTGAAGAAGAGGGGGGAAAGAGTTTTTTTGATTTTGTACACCCTTTATGGTAAATTTAACCCTCCCTTTAATGTTTTCGATACCCTTTTGCTTTTTCTTGGATTGCTTGCTCTCTAGGTCATTCCGTGCTAACATTTTCTTTTTTGGTGTTTTTGTCTTTGTTTCCAGCTTCTCCGGGGATTGAAAGGAGAAGTTAAGTTTGAGGGGTTGATAATTTCACATGCACTTTTCAGGCAAACGGGTGTTGTAAGATCAAGTAAAAAACAGAAGAAAATGGGAGACCCTGATTTGATCAAAGGTGGTGAATTTACGTTTCCAATTTCATGTAATATAGTTTTGCACTAATGCATTTTTTTAATCTTTTGGTGTTGGTGGGGCTGTTTTAATTTGTAGAGTGAATTTGAAGAGGTGTGTTATTATATAAGAAAAACCTGGCGGTTCTGCATAGCCTCTACCTCTGCCACTAGCAATGGGGGGTAGATGGAACCCAATCAGATTCCATTTGTTCAAATTCTTCTTATTGATTCCAAGTTTCGTCATTGAAGAGTCTTTGGCCATTAACTCTGACGGTAATTCCTTCTTCTGGTATTGTTTCTTCAATTTTTTTTGACAATGCCCCCCCCCCCCCCCCCCCCCCCCCCCATTTTTAATGGATTTGGAAATGCAGGTTCGGCTTTATTAGAATTTCGAGCGAGAATTGGCTCTGATCCTTATGGTGCTTTATTGAATTGGAATTCCAATGACAGCACACCATGCATGTGGTCGGGGGTTCGTTGTGTTGACAGTAAAGTGCAAATGTTGTAAGTCTTTTATGTTCCGGTCCCCCCCCCCCCCCCCCCTTATGCATACGCACTAAAAGACTTCATGTTGTTTGAGATTAACCAAAGAGTTTTTAGCTTTGAAGTTATTTATGGTGTAAGCTGTGGATAGATGAATCTTCTAACGTCATTATTTTTGTTTGATTTTAGAGATTTAGGTGCCCTTTCTTTGGAAGGAGCGTTGGCGCCTGAGCTGGGGAAATTAAGCGACTTGAGATCACTGTAATGGTTACACAAACTTGCATCATTATATTTGATAATTTTCTTAGTTCTAGCTTAACCTATTTGAACTTTCTGGGTCTTTTTCACTGTTTATGTTGATAGTGTGCTCTATAAAAACCATTTCTCCGGCGCCATTCCAAAGGAGTTTGGGGAGCTTACAAAGCTGGAGCTTTTGGATTTGAGGGAAAACAACCTGAGTGGAATGATTCCAGCCGAAATACTCAGCATGCTGTCTCTAAAACGCTTGTAAGTTCATTTTAACAAGTTTATACCATGCACCTTTATTCTATGTTATTTCAACTGATTTGCCTTCCACCTCAGGTTACTTGGTGATAACAAATTTGACAGCTGCATTCCTTCAGATCTCTGGAAACTAAATTTGCTCTCAGAACTGCAGTTAGATGAAAATCTTATGCCAATGTTGACTACTGGAATTGGCTGTGTAAATAGGAAGCTTGGACTTCGGTAAGAGCCTGACACATTACTGTGAATTTTTCATTGCTCGGTGTTGGTGGATCCCCTCCCTTTATTATATGTCTACAATGCAAGCATGCATGCTACAAAACCATCGGAACTCTTACCCCATTGTTATTTGGTTGACCATATGAATATGGCATGAACTTGAAAATAGCCTGGGCTACTGGAAAGTTAGAAGACAATATTTGTTTCATTAAGCAGACTGATTCTCAGGATTCATCGGCATAAAATATCTTTAAATGCCTAGTTTTATAAGGTCAATTTGCAACAGGTTTATGTGAAAGTACTGGTAGATATCAGTTTCCTTTAAATCGATTTAATATGCTTCTCGAATCAAATAGAAGAAAAGCCTCTGATCAAAAGAGTGCTTCTGAGTTCAGAGTACTCAATTTGACCTTTAACCTTCTGAATAATACTGATTCTATTCAAGTAATTAGGTATCCTACATCTTTGGCTTGTATTCCTAAATAAACTGTTATTCCTAGTGCTTGTATCAATTTGGAATTATGGAGTCACTCATTGCTTTGCCTTGTTCTGCTGTCGGAACTTTGGAGTCTAGATGAACAAAAATTTAAATATCATGCTAGGAATCAGTTTCCTGAATATAAACAGATAACAATTGTTTTATATTTCCATTAAGCAATTTGGATTTGTAAGTTCTGCAATGATAAGCCTCAGTCTACTGTCAAACCACATGTGGGAGATGTTACCTCTATTCCTTGCCATTACCACAATATGAACCTTTCATATATCATGTTACCATCTTTTCTTTTCTTTTTTTGTTGTTGGTTGTATTATTTTAGTTTTTAAATCATTTTGGTCTCTCACATGATTTACCTTCTTACAAGGTTCAAGTTGCAAAAGGACTCTCTGGCTGAGAATCAAGACAGTTGCTGCAGTGATGTACCTGGTGAGTAGAGGAAACACATCTATTAGACAACGAAGTATGGTTTTTTTGGGAAACATTGACAATTTTTCTTAATTAGGTTCATCTGTGCAACAAATGGACCATGATAGCCTAAGGAATCTTGTCCCTATTGAACGTCGTAAGCTGACTGAGCAGTCAAAGAACCTCCCAGCTGTACCTGCTCCTGCTGTGTCTTCCACTGAACAGATCATTTCCGTCCCAACTACCAGAAGTAGTGGGACTTTCTCTGCTGTGCCGAAAAAACAGAAACATTCACGAGCACCACCAGTTGATTCTACTCCAGGTGATTCAATGCCTGTTGACGAGTCATCTGAAACCTCTAATGCAGAGCCACCTGCTCAAGCAGGTTCTCGAAAATTATGGAAATATCTCATTGCAATTCCGTGTTTGGTCATCTTGCTCGTGATTGTGGTTGTGGTTATCATGTATCGTAAACGAACAGCAAAAACTATAGGTCCTTGGAAAACTGGACTAAGTGGACAGCTGCAGAAAGCTTTTGTTACAGGTAATTGTAAAATATTTTTTGTTTGGTTATGTTTCAACGACAGTGATTTGTCTAGTTGAACTATTGTATATGTTGGCAAGACAATTCAAATATATCCTAGGAAATTGCATAGTTTAAACATTCAGTTTTTTTTATTACATAAACATGGGTTTGTTCATGATGAGAAAAACATGATTTAATGGAAGGTTCCTAAAAATATTCCTATTTACTGAAAGGCAAGTATTCATCTCCGTCATATGTGATAGTCCTGTTAATTTACTTTCTGAATTTGGAGAATGATTGCTTCATTTTCTATGAAACATATGGCAGCCAGTTGATATGCCTTGATCTGTGATAATGTCCAGACCACTCTGAATTTATTAGCTTGGTACTTGTATTATTTACGTTTTTATGCATACAAATCTGATTTTTTTTGGGTTTATTTGAAATGCAGGGGTGCCTAAGTTAAACAGGTCGGAACTCGACGTAGCTTGCGAGGATTTTAGCAATATAATTGACATGATTGGTGGTTGTACAGTGTATAAAGGAACTCTTTCCAGCGGTGTTGAGATTGCTGTTGCATCAATTGGCGTTTCGTCTTTAAAACAGTGGCCAAATAACTCAGAAATAGCCTTTCTGAGAAAGGTATGTTGTTTCTACAGTCGTGTCACAGAAAGGTGGACTACTTTTTCCGTAACAGAAATCGACTTTATACTTTTAAATCTTCTGATAATTTGTTTTATCCAAACTTTTTAATCAAGTGTAATATTGGAACTCACCATAGATCAATGCACTGTCAAGAGTCAACCATAAGAACTTTGTCAACCTTATTGGCTTCTGTGAGGAGAATGAACCTTTCAGCAGGATGATGGTTTTTGAATATGCTCCGAACGGAACCCTTTTTGAGCATCTGCACGGTAATATCATCACTTTCATGCTTGTATCCTTGTGAATATTTTACTCAATCTTGATTCTTTAAGAGCTTAAATATTTGTCTTTGTTTTCAGTCAAAGAAATGGAGCACCTTGATTGGACTGCAAGGGTGAGGATCATCATGGGTGTAGCCTATTGCCTCCAGTATATGCACCATGATCTCAATCCTCCCTTACCTCATTCAAACTTAAGTTCAAAGACTGTCTTTCTGACAGATGATTATGCCGCAAAGGTACATCGTTTTCAGTCCAAATTGGCTTCATTAAGCTCTTATCATCATAAGATGCTCAATTCTCTTTTCCCCTCATTTTACTTTTGCAGGTTGGAGAAATTGCTAGTTTAGAAGGTATATCCAAGTTAAAATCCTCAGGTGATGGTGAATCAGAGCATTCGGAGTTGCCACCTGATGTTGATCTGGAATTGAATATCTACAGCTTTGGAGTATTGTTACTTGAAATCATTTCCGGAAAGCTTGCTCACTCGAAAGAACAGGGAGCTATCGAGAAATGGGTATGTTTAGGATGACACCTAATGAGTAGTGACTTGGTTCACAATAGTTTTATGCATTCAGTAAAGTTAATAATCATGAACATGGCAGGCCAATGGATATTTGAACGATAAAGGGAGCATGAGCAAGATGATCGATCCAACCCTTAAATCTTTCAAGGAAGAGGAGCTTGAGGTAATCTGTGATGTTATACGCGAGTGCATCGTAACGGATCCAAGGCAAAGACCAACAATGAAGGAAATCACTTCCAAATTGAGGGAAGGCATTAACATCCCCCCTGAGCAAGCTACACCAAGACTTTCCCCCTTGTGGTGGGCTGAACTAGAGATTTTATCAATGGAGGCAACCTAATTTCTGTGTTGTAAGTCAAGTCTCTCTCTCTCTCTCTTTCTCTCTCACTTTGCCTCGAATCGGAAAGAAGTAGCTTTATCGTCCTCCCCCCACCCCCACCCCTCGTACTTCTCCAGAGTCCAGTCCTTGAATCCATTAATTCTTGCAATAAAAGTGTATGTTGTACTGGGTAACAGGGATTCCATGTATACACAACTGTAATAGATATAATGTATTTTGTGATTATAAAGTCTTGTGTTGTAATACTACTAACATACCAACAAATCTATGTATTGGCATTCTTTCGTAGTCCACAGTTTGTGTTTTGCCAAGCCTTTGATCTTAAAGAGAATAGAAACTTGAAGAGTGTTTAGAATATGAACGGCTATTATCATTCATTCCTCTTTCCTCCTTATGCCTATTCGTTTCCATTTCATCCTTACATATTTAATCTATTACGACCTCTATCCATTCCTACATAAACCACACTCTCACCCACAAGTTTAGCAGAAACCAGATAACACAAAGAGAACAAATTTTATCAACATTGAGCCCTATAGTTATAGTCATAGAGATCACAACGAATGCTTTATTTCTCTCTAAACTAAAATTTTATCAACATTGAACCCTATAGTTATAGTCATCAACATATATAGAACCCAATAGTTATAGAGATCAAATACTATAGAGACTCGTATAATTTAATATGTTCTAATCGCAGTCCCAAGACTTAAACGTACATAAATTAAAGATAAAAATAATTGTGGGCGGGACGGAGCAAGGACCCTCCCGGCTCCCACCATACACATACTTCCTACCCTACGGCGTCAAAGATCGACAAGTGAGCCGACCGGCTCGCCAGGATATTTCAGGCTTGTTTTCACCCTCATGGAACACTGCCTTGGAATTGGAGAACTCCATGCTCTGGATATCGATAGTGGAATCCGGCAGCAACCATTTGCTCCCCCAAAAAAGTTGAACCCATAACATGCTTTTTGATCTTATTTTGTATAGACATCATAATAGTGTAATATTTTGGGTATTAGTTTTTTTATTGATATAAGATCTAAGAGTTTGAAAAGTAGAAATTATATGAAAAAAAAAGTCTAAAAACAGACTCTTTCGTTCTTACATTTCATATCGTTAAGAAACAAATGTTAAAACTCCAATTACACGTACGTAAACTAACATTAATAATCTATTCAAAAAGAAAAACTAACAGTAGTAATATTTGTAATTCATAAAATTAAACATCAACTTTGGTTATTATTAGTTTTTTTTTTCATTTTGATCCTTCAATGTACACTACTACATGGTTGACAAGACACTTTTTAAAAAAAAATACAATTAATACGACATGTTTTCCAAAAGGTATGATAGATATGATATTTTTTTAAAAGATACAATTGCCACAATATGCTTTTGTCCAATATAATATAAATTAGTGTTATTTCAGTAACAATATGAGATGAGTATCATTTAGTCAAACAATTTTTAAAAATTATTTGAGTAAAAATGTCACATTAACTGTTATTATTAGTTCAATTAATATAAAATAAAGTGTTATAAAAAAAGTAAAGTAAAGAGTGTTATTATAGTATAATGAATAAAGGATTTATGTCTTTCAGTTTTATCCTTAAATTCAATATCAATAAAATTAGGGTTGTGTGTTCGATCGAGTCGAGTAAAAAAATCGAGTTATTTGAGTTTGTAAGTTCTATTTTACGATTCAAACATTATTTGAATTTTTTTTCAAATCGAGCCGAGTTTATGAAATTCGAGTCAAATTTTTTGAGTTTCTGTACAAATTTAATTGTAATTATTTATAATATTATAATACATATTGATTCTAATTTCAACGGCTTTCTATATGCATATACGATGTACATATATATTTCTTCATATTTTCACATGTGATATACATAATATATCATGCATAATTGATATATTCAACTCGAATATAAAAACTGATCAACTAATTACTAAAAATTTCGAGTTATTCGAATTTCCATTTCATAACCCAAACTTTATTTGAATTTTTTTAGTCTAGTTTATGAAATTATGAGCCGAGTCAAAACAAGTCGGTTTATTCGTCTCAAGTCGAGTCAAATAATTTAATTTTTTCGAGTCGAGTCGAATTTTATCCACCCCTAAGTGAAAGGTGTAAAATATAAAAGAAATTGTTTAATTTTGGATCAAAGCCCACTTTCAGATCCAAGGATCTAACCCTGTTCTGCTCTGCGTCCCCACTTTTACATTGGCATAAATAGTAAAAAAACAGCCTAACGTTTCACTGAATAATTATTTTGACCTTTATTTTTTTAACTAATTTAACTCTTAATGTTTTATTTTGGTCAAAATGACATTTTTACAGATGAAATCTATTAATCAACTGACGATAAACAACTTGAAATGACGTGGAAAACTTACACAACAATACATGTTGTGATAGTGGTGTCATATAAACAAATATGACGACTTTACATAATGACACATCAATCAAAATTTATTTTTATAAAATTGTATAAAATATAAAATATTATTTTTATTTCTGTTAAGTCATTTCAAACAATTTATCACTCGTTGACTAATAATTTGCATTTAAAAAAAATCATTTTGACTAAAAATAAAATACTAAAAAATTAAATTACTTAAAAAATAAGAGCTAAAATAACAATTTAATCAAACATTAGAGATATTTTTTTTTGCTTTATACATTTTATATTTATAAACTAGCCTTTACTTTTTCCGTTCAATTATCAGTTCCCCGCCCCCGCTCCCGACACATCAAATTTTGCACTTTTTTTTTTAAATTGCAGGAAACCAAATCCCTATTATTCAAAGAATCCAAAACCCTAATTCTCTACACTTTTAATTCCACTATCTTTCCCGGTTCGGTTGAAAATCCCCTAGGAATCCTAGATTCCATGGCGTCGAGGAAGAAAGAACCCGAAGGAATTGCCTTGCTGTCGATGTACAACGACGAGGATGACGAAGATATGGAAGACATCGAAGAAGACGACAACCAACAAGCTGAAGGAGAACATGATCAACCGCCTCTAGAAGAAAATGACCACGGGGAATCAAACAACATGGAAGAAGATTCAAGAACTGACGGTAATACACCACCTTTTCCTCACCAAACCTCCACTTCTTCTCAACATCAGCGACTAGTTTCTTCGAAGAGCAGTGGCAGAGGAAAGCTGAACATTGTTGATTACGGCCACGATGAAGCTGCTGTCTCGCCGGAGCACGAGGTAACCCCACTACGCTGATCCCAAAAGGCAGGGTCTTTTTTAAGGAAAAAAAAATCCTTGATTGTTAATGATTCATGGCTTTGTTTTTTATGTTTAAGTGCAGCAAGTGGAATTAGGAAGTAATGACGACCTTATGTTTGGTTTAGAGCATCAGATCGCTAATGGTACTTATTTGATTATTCTTTTGAAAAATATAACTTCAAATGTTATCCTTGAAAGCTTTATCTTTCTAATTTACTATGTCGCCGGTTGATTTTCAAGGAAAAGCATCTCCAGCAGCTGTTCAGGTAACACCAGAATCATCCGATGTAGAACCATTACAACCTGAGGCAAACAATGCTGTTAGTGAGTCAGCTGGAGACAAAGTTGATCCCTTGGATAAGTTTCTTTCACCGCCATCAAAAGACAAGTGTTCAGAGGAGTTACAAGTAACTAGTAAGTGTCTTTTTTTTATGCTAGCAGTCGGTAATTATACTCCTTAGGGCGTAATGTAAACAACCTGATGTTAACCTTATGGTGCCCTTGTAAACCACCTGCTTATTGTACTGTTGAGGTAGTTGAATATGTTGTGTTACAACTCTTATGTTATTTATACATAAAGTAGGGTAGATGTGGTATTGTAAACTTGTAGTTTAAGTTTTTAAGTTTGCTACCTCAAGATCTGCTGATCCTTGGCACCCTTTAAGTTGCAGAGGAAGCTATGCTTTATGCTGTTTCTCATGGGGCACGGTTATATATTTGTGTACCATCTAGCCTGGCTGCTTTGATGTATGAACATTTGGTATTTGATTAATTCAATGTCAGTTATTATCCCCTTTCTTTCTTTTTTCTTACCGGAAGATAGGTAGCTCGTGATAGTGATTTTTTTTTTCATGTTGCGGTTGCATTTCTTTTGCACCTCTAGCTCAATGAGCATATTTCCATGACCTTCAATCTTTCTGTTATGTTATTGCAGAGGAGAATAGACAAATTTCTCTACTTGAAGCGAGCTGGAAAAAGCTACAATGCAGAAGTTCGTAATAAGAAGGATTATAGGAACCCTGACTTTTTGCTGCATGCTGTGCAGTATCAAGATATTGATCAGATAGGGTCTTGCTTCAGCAAAGATGTATTTGATCCTCATGGATATGACAAAACTGACTACTATGATGAAATAGGTTATTACATTTACTTATGTAATTCTTCCTGGTCTATTGAAAAAGCTTAGCATGTTATAATGACATTGGACACATTCAAAGTATTACTTGTTGAGTTTTGTATTCGTTTATTTGTTCCACCAAATCTTATGCTGTTTACCTGTAGGCTTTCTCATTCATTTTTAAATCTTCCATACACTTCTTTGTTTAATGCAGAGGCTGATACGAAACGTGAAAGGGAGAGGAAGGAACAAGAAAGCAAAAAGAATCTAAAGGTTGGATTTGTGTCTGATGGAAGTCAACCTGGAGCTGTTCCTACTGTCCCAAAACTTGGCATGCCTATTGCAGGTGATTTTTTAAGAAATATTATTTTATCGCTATATGTATCAGGCTATCGCTATACTGGTGTTCTTATATTGATTTGAGGTTTTTCAGCTGTGACTCCTGCTGGCTTGCCTTCTGCTCCAACTGCAGTTGATAACATTATGCAGGATGGTAGACAGAACAAGAAATCAAAGTGGGACAAGGTTCTAATCTGTATATGCTGCTCTGTAACAAGTAAGATATCAAATAAATCAATTGACTCACTCTCTTGTTGTTTCATCTGACTTCCAGGTGGATAGTGATGGAAGGAATCCTCGTCCTGCTGGTAGGCAGGATTCTGTATCTACTGCTGGAGCACATACAGTTCTTTTATCAGCTGCTAATGCTGGAACAGGATACACAGCTTTTGCGTAAGTCATTTAACTTGATGGAAAGTTGTTCCCATCTTTGATTTCAAGCATCTGTAAAGTGTAAACCGGACTGGAGTATCAGTTCCATGGCTGCATGGTTTTAATTATTAAACTAAACAACTTGGAGGTTGTGCTTATTGCCTAGTAAATAGTGCTGATTCATTTTGTTGTTAAATTGCAGGCAGGAAAAACGACGAGAGACAAAAGAGAAAAGATCCTGCGAAAAGAGGTTGGACAGAAGATCTTGAAAAAAGAAATGAACAGTTAAATTCATTTAATTACATTATACTTGTAGATTACTTTACCAATTGCAACTCCTTTTTAATGCTGTAGTGATAGAATGCAGGCTTGAATCTGCCTTGCCCCCACCCCTACTCGTGTGTAGCTGAAAATCTTTGTTGTAGGATAGAATATTGTCTAGCTGTATTTTGAAGGTAAAAATCATTTAGCTCTCCAGCTTTGCAGTAACCTTGACCTATATGTTATTGATAAAGCTAAAAAGATTGGTGACTGGAGTCAGAAAGCAATCCCTTTTGCGTAATATACTAGATTAGATGAGATAACTCTGAGTAGATCAAAGATGCTTTCCTTTAGACTCACTTTACAACATGTCTGGCCGAAAGGATTGCAATAATATAACTGGGATCCGCATTGTCTACCCCATAAAAGCATATTCTTGGTTCCTGGTCAAGGCTGATGCTTTCCAATTTCCATCATAATCTGAGGCACTTCTTTTATATGGGTTCTCTCCACCATTATTTCTGTCATTTAGATGCACAGGGGAACAAATGGACCTATAATTTCCCATGATTACATGATATTAAAAGACCCAATAATCATTCTACAATACATATATCTGGAGGTTCTTCCTATTGGGTGGTGCATTTATGTCTCACTAGCTGAAGCAAAGCCAATATATTCCCAAGCATGCGAATGGGGAAACTGATACTTAAATTCTCCCCCGGTCTATTTATTTTGGTTTATGTTTGTAGATTGTTGGCCCTTTTTTGTCTCGAGTCTCTCGAACATCTTTGTTAGTTTTCACCTTAAAACTGAAAGAAAAAAAGAAGAAACAGAAGTGCTCATCTGTCAAGTGAAAAATTACATGGACTTTGGCAGATTGAAAAGTACTAGGCTGAGGAGTTAGTTTGAAAAGTACTAGGCTGAGGAGTTAGTTACCTACAGACGTTTCAGGCCAGTAAAAATATTGCGTATGTTGAGAGTGGGATTTGAACCCACGCCCTACCTACAGACGTTTCAGGCCAGTAAAAAAATTGCGTATGTTGAGAGTGGGATTTGAACCCACGCCCTTTCGGACCAGAACCTTAATCTGGCGCCTTAGACCAACTCGGCCATCTCAACATATGTGGCATTGTGGAGCAGTAACTATATATATAATATATGGTATTCTGTTTTCATGTGATTGCCAAGGTGGAAGCAGGATGACTTGATGTCACTGACTTTGTACATATTATTATTACAAAAAGGCTGTTGTGCAGTGCTGTCCTGTCTGTCCAGAGACTGACGACTCACATGAAATTAGCAAAATGTAAATATAAACAAATAAATAATGGGAGATTGCAGAGTAGTGTCTCTATTTGAAATACTGCTGCATCTTTATTTGATAGTACTATTATTTTGTTTTCTTTCCATCAGCTCACAATTTCAACCTCAATGACTCGATCCAAATAAATAAAAACATATATGCAATAATAATAATAAATCATAAAAGGGTAGGCATTCGTTTCATGAAAGAGGACAGTTGTTGAATATTGGCATTTGTATGAATCGGAAAAAAGGCAATGAAATGGATGTTTATACTTTATATATGGGGACGGGAGATCTATGGTGGCTTTGCCTTTGTCTTGGGCTTGTCAATGGCATCACATATTAGAGACGTTGGGGAATCCTACGCTTTCTTCCCTCCTGCTGCACACGTTGGGGCCTAGTCATTCACACTTCTCTTTTCCTCTCTTTTTTTTCATTAGGCTTTTCTTTATCCAATTATACTTCTTTTAAAAATTAATTTCTAAACCAACTCTTATTTTTAATTCTTTTCTAAAATAACACTCATTTCTAACACCAAAGCGTTCGGTGAAAACTGAAAAGGCACATTACGGGGGAATACATGTTTTGTAGAAATCATTTTTGGTTTTTTTGTTGCCCCACTTCGGTCAGGACGGAAATGAAAAAAGGAAAAGTTGTGGGAGAAAAAGAAAGAGAAAAACTAAACGATTTTTTGTCCAAGAGAATAGAACCCATGCAATACACACTTATTTTACAAACACAAGGGGTCGAACAACAACACACATGTATACGAGTTTTTATATAATCACTTAATGATATAAAGAGAGAGAGAGAAAGAGAAGAAAAGATCTAATTACATAATGTAATATTCTCTAAGTTTTACACGTTTTTTTGGATTGTTGGATGAATGAGATTAACAGTAGAAAATGTGAAGATTATTACTTGAAAAAAAGATAAGGAAATAATCTTAGACGTTTATTATCATCATCCATTGGTCCAAAAATATGTAGAAAATAATCGAATTTTACACCATGCATGTGGATCCTAACCCATGAAAACAAATATTTTTTTAATTTTTTTTGAATAATTTCTACCTAAAGAAGGAAAAAGGGGAGTTTTGCTCCTACTGGGTCCTAAATCCACAACCTAGAGAAAAGAGAGCGTGTCAACTAAATTCACAACCTAGAGGAAAGATAGAGTGTCAACCGAAAGTTTTAACCACATATTCTAGAAAATTGTTTGACTTCTAGTTTTCTTTCCACACAATAACTCAAGGCATAGTTTAGTTTCTCTTTCGTATGTTTTTGTAGAAAATAAATAAATTCGAGTCATCTGACGCTGATGGTGGTATTGAAGAATTAAAAAAATAAAGTAGTTAAAATTATTATATTAATATAATTTGTAGAATGTTTATATTAAAGGATAATACCAAAACTTTTTTTAATATAATTTGATATATTAACTATAAACTTAGTTAAGAGAATGAAATTAAAGGGAAAAGTAGGATGATAAAGAGAGTACAAAGAAGTAGACAAAGCCACAAAGGCGCTAAGCTTGTCTTTAAGGTCATAACAATTTGATAGGGTTAAGAATTAAGATGGATATTCAAAGCAAAAGGTATCCACTATTTAATTTTCATTCTATGGAAGTCCATGCATAACATCATCATCCACTAATCTTTTTTTATGGAAAGTGATTATAAAAATCCCTACTTTTCTTTGCTTTCAAGGAAAAAAATTATAAGTAATACATATATTATAGGTAAATTATATAAGTTCGATTAATGACTGCCTATATGCATTTTCCTTTTTCCTTTATTATAAATTTTAAATTTTAGTTAATGCCCAATGGTACTAGTTTTTTTTTTTATTAAAAAAACCTATTTTACTTTTACCTAAAGGGGAAGGAGAAAATTTAGATGAAGGCAACGCTTTTAATGGGTCTTGAACCCGAGACTTAAAGGGAAGGGAGTGGAGCAGGTAAGCTACTCTAGCCACCAGACCGTACTAAACAATGTTTTGCTAATAAACAATCTTGAAATATTCTAAATGATAACATTTACTTTCTTTAGATTTAAAATTTTAATTTGAATAGCAAAATCAAAACTGTTTATTTATTTATATTTATGACAAAACACAGGTTTTGGACAAAAACACAACAAATGGCAATAACAAAACTAAAAAGGGAAAGCATTAATTTAAGAGGTTGAGTTGTGAAAATCAATTCATTAATGTATTAATGAGACCAACGGTAATATTAAGTTTGGCAGGTTGCTTAAGGGGTAATTTCGGAATAAAAGGAAAAGTTAACGTCACCTTTCGGCCTTTCCCTTTCCCCTATATATATAATAAAAAAGAAAGCCATCCCCGTATCTACAGTAAGTAAACTAAAGAGGAAAAATAAAGCCTTTTTAGTGGGCGGCAAAGTGCCTCATTTCTCGTTGCTTTCTCACTTCACTACTAATCTCTCTATACACTCTTTTTCTTTTGCCTCTCTCTTCTTCTCTTTGAGGCAAAACAGTTGGTTTAAGCTATGGCAGCTCCAAAACCTGAAGAAATAAGCCACCCACCAATGGACCAACTTCAAGGCTTAGAGTACTGCATTGACTCAAATCCTTCCTGGGGTGTGTATCCTTTAAAAAAATAACATCTTTTTAGCTGCATTTTCCGGGCTGTTTTGTGCTTGTAACGCTCACTTTTGCTTGTGAAAGCAGGGGAGGCTATAGCTTTGGGGTTTCAACATTACATTTTGGCCTTAGGAACTGCTGTGATGATCCCTTCTTTTCTTGTTCCTTTGATGGGTGGAACTGATGTATGCCACTTCCAATTCTTCTGAATAATAATATTCTTCACTGATGTTTGTTGCTGTTTTTAACATGATCCCCCTTTTGGTGGTTTAGGGTGATAAAGTAAGAGTGGTGCAGACACTACTATTTGTTGAAGGGATTAACACACTTCTACAAACACTGTTTGGGACTCGGTTGCCTACCGTGATTGGAGGGTCTTATGCCTTCATGGTTCCCATTATATCAATAATTCACGATACTTCCTTGATGAGTATCGAGGACAATCACGTGGTTAGTACACTTTTCAATCTTCTACTTTGTAACTGTTGCATTTTTTATTCATTAACTTCAATCTTCTTGTGCAAAAGGAGAATCGTCAAGTACCTAAGGTCAATATTTGTGTGACTGTGACCCACTTAGTGTTGATTTTGTAACGCTTGTATGCACCAAAGTCTTCAAATGAGTCACGTCAGTGAACTGTCATCCTGTTTTTGCTCACATTGGCTTGATGCATTGACAATTGATGACCCTAATAAGTACAAGAAATTATAAGCAAGTTGCAGCGGTGCTCTCTATCTCTTTTGTGTCCTAAACAAAATTTTGGTTCGAACACGAGGCGTATTTTGTTACTAGGTCTCATATTATTCAAACATCAGGGTACTTCATTAGTTAGGCTAAAGTGACACCTATTAAGATTTCAGATTAAAGAATGTGAGCTGTTGGTTCATTAGAAGGTCTTTTATGTGTATGCATTATGCAGAGATTTGTAAACACTATGAGAGCTGTCCAAGGTGCATTAATAGTAGCATCAAGCATACAGATTATCCTGGGATACAGTCAGATGTGGGCCATTTGCTCCAGGTGCATTTTTAATCTTGAATGAAGATTTTGTGTCCAAATTCAGGAAAAACAATTTGAGGAACTATTGACATATTTTACCTTTTTGCTTTTCAGGTTCTTCAGCCCCCTTGGAATGGTCCCAGTCATTGCACTAGTGGGTTTTGGCATGTTTGATAGAGGCTTCCCTGTGGTATAACATAGAAACTCTGATGCTATTTTGAATTCTTGAATGGAAATTTCCTCGTCTTATCACTCATGTAGTTCTAACTTGTTAGTACTTATTATCTCTCTATCAGGTTGGTCGTTGTGTGGAAATCGGCATACCAATGCTTATTCTATTTATAGCCTTCTCCCAGGTACAAATTGAGGCCAAATTCATCTTTAAAGTATTCTTAATCTGTTTCAAAATGCGCTTGGTTTTCGTAGTAGGTTCGGCGGGGCAAGCATGTAATATATATCTAATAATGTTTTGTGTCAAAAACAGTACTTGAAGAATTTTCAGCTAAAACAACTTCCTATACTGGAGCGGTTTGCTCTTCTTATATCGATCACAATAATATGGGCATATGCTCATCTCTTGACAGCAAGTGGTGCATACAAACATCGTCCAGAGTTAACCCAATTAAATTGCAGAACCGACAAGGCCAACCTCATTTCTTCTGCTCCATGGTTGGTACTTAAGCTGTTCCCCATTTGTTGAATTCTTTTATGCACACTGAGAGGACATAAGACAATATAAAATTAAGAGCGGGGCAGACTTGATTGTGTTATCTTTTCTGACTGAAATTTATTAAATCAGGATAAAGATACCTTATCCTCTTCAATGGGGTGCTCCTACTTTTGATGTTGGACATGCTTTTGGAATGATGGCTGCTGTTTTAGTCTCATTGATTGAGGTATTGCTCATCAGAACTAGAAAATAAATTGAATGCACTGTTGTTTAGTTAATCTGAGCCAAATAATGCTTGTTTTGGCAGTCAACCGGAGCTTACAAGGCCGCTTCACGTCTAGCCAGTGCCACACCGCCTCCACCTCATGTTCTTAGTCGTGGTATTGGCTGGCAAGGCATTGGGATCCTTTTGAATGGATTATTTGGAACACTGACTGGTTCAACAGTCTCTGCGTAAGCAACGTTACTTTCTGTCTCTGAAAATCATATTATGCTACCATACTAATTCCATAAGAAACAACAGAGAAAATGTGGGGCTCCTTGGAAGCACTCGTGTGGGAAGCCGGAGGGTCGTTCAAATCTCAGCTGGCTTTATGATATTTTTCTCCATATTAGGTGAGTTATGAGAATTTACTTGAAACATACTCTGGAGTCTGGAATCTGTCATAGGTTCTTCTTTTGACTTCTTTAACATCTGCAGGAAAATTTGGAGCTTTGTTTGCATCAATACCTTTTACCATATTTGCTGCTGTGTATTGTGTTTTGTTTGGTCATGTTGGTGAGTAACACAATAATAACGTTCTTTCTTGTATAACAAATATACCTTTTGTAGTACCATTACTTAGTGTTGCTTTATTTCTAACAACGGGTTCGGGTGCTTTCAGCTTCCGTGGGATTGTCGTTCTTACAATTTACGAACATGAACTCCATGAGGAATCTCTTTATCGTAGGCGTTGCTCTGTTCTTAGGTTTATCTGTTCCTGAGTATTTCAGAGAATACACTGCCAAGGCTCTTCATGGTCCAGCTCATACCAGGGCTAGCTGGGTGAGTTAAAATGATGTCCACGTGTTCCTTGGCCATGTTCAATGATTTTCTTAACAATAACATTGACAATGTTTTTCTTTTGCATATGCAGTTCGATGATTTCCTTAACACCATATTCTTTTCGTCACCAACCGTAGCGTTAATTGTTGCTGTATTCCTAGACAACACACTTGACTATAAAGACAGTTCCAGAGATAGAGGAATGCCGTGGTGGGTTAAATTCCGGACATTCAAAGGAGATAGCCGGAATGAAGAGTTTTACACACTCCCCTTCAACCTCAACCGTTTCTTCCCACCATCATAAACTATCATCATCGAAGTGCTGCAAGGAAAAAGCATCCATTCCGGAAAGACTATACGTGATGATGATTGATGATCACAGCCTGAAGAATGAAGGGGAGTTTCATATGTTTTTCCATTGCTGAGAGACTTCAGCTGCATTTCTCTCTCGTGATCTGTTATATATTTTACTTGGGTTATTCAGGTTTAATCCAATTCGTTTGTCCTTCGTGCTTTCGTAAGAATTAGTTGTTTTTAACTTCATAAGAATTTTTTGGGTGAATGTAAGAAAGAAAGCAAGCTTTTAACAGTGTTTGCAAAAGTGTCTCTGCGAGTGGACTTTGAAAAATGGCAATATCTAATCAGCCAGAATTCTTCTCTAGCAAGGCATTTTTTTATTAGCAATGAGAAATAGGAAGAATAAGATTATTGAATATTAACACTTTGAATCAAATGAATGAGGCAATCAAGATCATAAAGAAAAAAAAAGAAACGAAATGATGCCAATAACATACTGTTCTAGGCCCTTGGTTTTCATATTGCCTGATAAATCCTCTAAAGTAAAGTGTGATGTTACTGAGATCTGCACATGCATTCTGAGCACCTTGGCTGTCGATAAATACTTCGACCGGAGCCCCTCACCCGCACTCTTTGTCCTTCCTCGATCATCTTTCTTACTCTATCTTCAAAAGTATTCCATCCTATGGTTCTATTTTCTGCCAAAATTGCTGCTAGCCTCTTCTTATTAGGCCTCAAGGTTGGAGCATGCCCATCACCATAGTAAGTTCGGAATCCGGATACTAGAGATGATAGTTGGCTTCCAGAGTCTGTCATGGCAAAGACATCTGAAGTTGCACAAGCTATGAAGTCTACCGCTGCCAGCTATATCCAAGGCAAAATTTTATCGCACCCATGTTACCGAATAGGAAGTTAAAAACAGTTGTACTCTAAAGGAAAATTTGTCTTAAAATACCTGAGAAGAGAAGTTCCTGAAGGGAGCAAGCTCACTAGGTGAGAGCAGTGTTTCCTTAGTGACCAGATTGGGGTACAAACTGGTAAAGGGGTGCATCCTGGAATTTCCCCCATATATACGAGACCCTGCAAGATAAATATAAGTTTCAGGCTTGAAACCGAGAGCAGCAAGCACAAGTGCTGCTTCTTCAGGTGTCAATGGACATCTCCCCAACTTCCTCAATTCCACTTGAGAAACAGGCCTACAAGCATCAATGGTAGAAAGAACATATCAAGTCAAATATGTGCATGAAGACAACATCAAGTAAAATCACAACAGCAGAAGACATATAGAGGGCTAGGGGTATTACTTCGAGTTCCTCAAGCGTTCAATGAGCAGTGGAAAATGGACCTCTCTGTAGGCTTGAAGTTCTTTTTTCTCATTTTGCCCCCCACCGAAATCACATAGGGAGTATGCAACCATATCCTCTTCGAACCTCAAGTGTAGGGCTAGATATCTGGATGAGCCTCTAGCAACATTATGCTGTTTGGAGGAGATTCCGGGTGCGTAATCTCCCAGCAGCTGTTTATCCAACTGACGCGGTGCAGCATAGTGTTTCCTGATCCTTTTGACCAATAGTGAACCAACTTCTTGGATTTTTGGCACAAATTTTAATGCATGGAAGTTACATTTACACCTCAATCTCTGCAATGGAGCAAAGCACGTCATGTTACGATTAACTAGTATTGCCTACACAGAAATTTCAGTTCTTTTGCACGATTATCCTTCCTGCAATAGTTAAACGTGCAAAGGGATGTCACGGACCTGGAGGTGAGGAGGCAATGGGTCAAAACCAAGTCGATTGCCAAATCCGAGGAAATGAACCACTCTATTCTCCAGAAGAAGGGGAAGTACACTGCTAAAATAATCATCCGGCTTTGCTTCCTTTAGAATATCCGCATCAGTAATCTGTTTTGAGCTCAACCAAAATAAGAAATGGTTGTTTTAGATTTTCCAGAGAAATGAAGACCAGCTTTTAATGCAATGTATAGGAACATAGAAGACAACATACTAGGCTACCGTTGGCTTCAATATCTAAGGACTTCAAATGAGGTGGTAGTTCCTTTACGATATCTATGTCATCCTTCAAGATGTGCATAAAATAGTCTTCTTGGTAGATGTCTCCAAACTGGCTGGTTTTTCATAAAAAAATCACTCATTACCGATTGCATGTGAAATTTAAGGCAAGAACAAAATGTGATGACAAGAGACGACAAGATAAGTTTTACTGTATGAGACATGGTTTCAGACCTAGGATCCTTCCATACATTGCTGTAAAGAAATTTAGGAAGAACCAGAGTTGCATTGAGTAAAGATGCCACGGCTACTGCATTGCAAATCTGCAGAGTACAACAATCGGTATTGTAAATTGTAATGCAAGTAAAAAGCAAAAAGAAAGCTATTGGCAATTTCCTAGGGATGTTCACACAGGTGAATTTATTCACTGAAATTAGACTTTGAACTCCCCTAATGAACAATGAAAAGAAGACCAAAATGCAAAATGAAACTTACAGCTACTCTTTGTTGATTCAGGCCACCATTTGCACTGACCATTATATAGCCATTGCTCTTTGCAGGCTTCCCTGTATCATCAGCAAAAGAAAAGGGACTAATTATATTATTCAGTTTCACATTGTTGGCCAAAGATTCATTATCAGTTACCAAACACTAGATATCTTTGCTATACGTTGGAAAATTTCAAAGCAAGGTATTATTTACCTGGGCTTGTTGGATATGTTTTATCTGCACAAGGTTTCCATTTGGATGCTTGGTGGTACGGTTCCTCCCAAAAATTCACACTGTCTTGCTTAAACTCCTTCTGGATTCAAAGAAAAGTTTCAAATTTCAGGGAAAATTTAAATCATATTAAGTTCTTTAAGGTGATATAAAAGATTTAATGTGCTTTATATGCAAGTTGAGAATCATACTTCTGCGAGAGCAGCGGAAGCTAAATTGAGAAGCCTGCTGTACATCTGAACCGTCGGTCTTTCTTCACGAGTATAAGCAACACTATCCTCCTTAGCATAAATGTAGGGAAGTGCATACCAACTAATTGGTGTCAATACAGCATTCATTGCATAAATTTGAAACAATGATGAATGGACAATGTGAATGCAGTTTAGCCTATGTTACCGGATGGAAATGAGAAGAACTCAAAGGAAAATGTAAACAATAATCATACCGAGCGGCCATTGGAGGTTCTTGAAGTTGAACTGCCTTGAAGGTTTATTGAAGTAAAAAGTGAGACCATCAGAGAATCAAGCAAGAACAGAAAAGCCATGAAAGACAACATAAAAGCCATCAACAACAACATGAAAGCAATCGGCTTCACATTCCGACGAAACCATGTATGCTTTTTCCCAACATAAACGCCCTTGCAAGGATTCAGCTTCCCGGGGTCGTCTTTCAAACCATGAAGCAAAACTGCTTTGGAATCCCAATAGTTTTCTCCCCCTAATATTCTCCTGCCAATAGAAGGATCAGTAGTGGCCCCCAAAGAATCTAAGCTAGTACTTCTATTATGATAATCTTTGGTCCTGAAAACCGAGCTAGTAGGGCGTGAACATCTCGGTGATCCTTGCTTTCCCATCGTGTAAAGTTGAATGCAACTCTCTCTGTCGATGGAGCTTTGTGTCTTGTTTCGACATGAATAAGAAAAACAAAAAAACTGGAACTCCTTGTTGGAAACGAATGTTTAGACCTGCCACTTTTACTATATTTTAATCCCGTCATTTTCTTACAAGGACCCGTCAACAAACGTCAGGGAAGATGGAAGAATTCAAAGAAACGCTAAGAAGTGAGCGATGGCGAGTTTTAAACATAAAAGGAGTGAAACGCAAGGCAGATTGGTTGGCAAAACTCAAAACTCCACCTGCACTTTTGAACCGTTAACCTTGTAATGCAAGTATCATATCCTTCCCACCCAACGTAAAACAAAGACGACGACGAATTCTTTTGCTTTCTTTGTTTTCACAAGTATCATATTCAGAATACATGTATTCAACGTGGCTATATTTAATTTAGCAGATACCAATATCAGCAAAAAATTGTTCCTATCCTAGACAAAAAACAAAATAAAATACTTACATTGTCACGATCTGGCTCGATCATTCGTCCGATATGTATTCAAGGTATAATTTAGAATTGTTCTCTCTATAAAAGGTTTATCATCTCCAAACACAGAAATGCGTACTCTATAAAATGAATACCGAAATTGCAAAGTCAATTAGTTAATAACTTATAGTTTTTAAAGTGTCCTCAACCGGGATTAAAAGATGGCAAAAGGAAAATCCCTCAAAAGATTTGGGAATTGAGAGATTGTTTGGAATAGAAATCCCTGCCCCTGGACTGTGCCCCCAGCCTCTCTGTCCTTTCCTAAAATTTTTGCACCTTATTATTTTTTTTTAGAAAAAAATGCACTTTAGTCTCTTAATGATTTGTTTTATCTATTTATTAATTAAAAAACACAATTTTTAGTTAGATAAAGAATTAAAAATAGAATACTTTAAAGAAAAACTCATTGTGAAAGAAAACCATTCATCTATTATTATTACTTAAAAAAACATTTATAATATTTATAAGGGTAAACTACACAAATAATTTTTGAACTTTTAAAACACTTTTTTTTATCACCGAACTCTTAAAATTTACAATATAGTCACTAAAATTTTATTTCACTATTAACATAGTCACTGTCGACATCTTTCGTTAAAAAAATTGACGTAACAGTTAACTTTATCCTCTCAACTCTGTTATCCTCTTTTTCTCTCTTTCTATTTTTTCTCTCTCTTTATTTTTTCTCCTTCTCCTTCTCTTTCTTATGTATAATAATAATTAATATATTAAAAAGTAATGAAAAAACAATAATGAGTTGAAAATCAATTCCATCCAAAAGTGAGCTCATGTTAGTAGGGATGAGCATGGATCAAGTTGGGTCAATATTTGTTATTTTGTCAAAGTATAAATATGGAAATAAAATTTTAAAATATATGTTTCACAATTGATATTTTATTAAAATATGTGTACTAAATGTGACATTATCTAGATGTTAAAAAATGTGACATTATAAATTATATTTAAAGTTTAAATGTGTAATGATATTCAAATCATAATTAATTAAAATTTATACAAAATATTTTTTTATACATAATCATTTATTAAATATTTTTTTATATGTGTGTGTTTTTCACAAGACATTCATTGATGATCGATTTTACATCGAATTTTATAGAGATTTAATATGAATTACCAATCTAAATTTCTCTGATTTTTTTCCTGTTTATAAATCAGACTCAAAGGAAGTTTCCTTTGCTCAGCCGCCTCTTCCATTTTTGGTTCTTGGCCGGTGATCGACAACCAGTTTTGTTATTGGTTGTCGATCACCGGGTTCATTATTTTTATTATTTTTTTTGTTTTTTTATATTTTTAATAAGAATCTATGTTCTTGTGGCACATGTTTTCTTTGTCCTTGTAGCATATTTTTTCTTTATTTTTATGGTTCATTTTATCTGTCAATTTGGCATGATTTCAGCATACCTTAGCGTTCGTTTGGTGCTCTTACAGAGATCTTTGCGGCGCTAATTTCTGATTTTGATTCTGTCGGTGTTCATAGAAAGATAGATTCCCGCTCGGTTGATGGTTGTTTGCCGATATAATCAGACCTTGGTAGCGGATAATCAGCCTAATAGTTTGATACGTTCACCACTCATTTTTCACATCGTAAAGCGTCTCGTTTGAATAGAGACAAAGAAATTCAAGAAGACTTTTAAATTTTTTCGGTATGCTAATATCTATGAAAGTATTTATTTTTTTTTGCATTTTTGAGTTTGTTTGAGATTTTAGTATACGAAATCTCATAATTCTCCATTTTGAATGCTTTGTACTTGAGATATTTTTCATGGTCATTAATAAAATTAAGTTGTCATTGTGGAAAAAAAATAGACCCAAAGGGCAAAATAGTAAATTAAAGCATAGAAAAAACCCTAGCCCAAAACTCCTCCCTCTTAAAACTTCCCATTTCTTCTCGAAGTTGTCCTTTTGTCACTCTGCCACCGCCACTACTGCCTTCGCCCTTCAGCCTCCGTCGCTTCGCCATGGTACATCTCCCTCTTTTCCACATCTTTCATCTTACATGAATACTTGTCTCAATAACGTTTGGGTTTAAAAATTTTCTTTTTTGGAACAATGAAAGGCATCAGAGAAGAAGCTGTCGAACCCAATGAGGGAGATTAAAGTTCAAAAGCTTGTCCTTAATATCTCAGTCGGTGAAAGCGGTGATCGTCTCACCCGTGCCTCCAAGGTAAGTAACGAAAAACCCAAAAAGAAAAAACTATTCATCCCCCCAATCTTTTACCTTTTTGTTTATTTCTATTCATTTTGGTCCTTTTTTTAGGTCTTAGAACAACTCAGTGGTCAAACCCCTGTCTTCTCCAAGGGTAAATATTCTGGAAAACAAATCCTCGTTTTGAGTTCTCTTTTGTTGGTCTTCGTGGTGTATGAAAACTGAAAATGTGGGTTTTGGTGTGAGCAGCTAGGTACACTGTGAGGTCTTTCGGAATCAGGCGTAATGAGAAGATTGCTTGCTACGTGACGGTGAGGGGAGAAAAGGCTATGCAGCTTCTCGAGAGTGGTTTGAAGGTTAAGGAATATGAGCTTTTGAGGAGGAACTTCAGTGATACTGGCTGCTTTGGATTCGGCATCCAGGAGCACATTGATCTCGGCATCAAGTAAGTTTTATTTTTCTTACGTTTCTCTATTAGTTTGTGATGCATTGTAATTGAGGTTTCTTATGCTGATACTGCATTACGGATTCATACTCGATTTCAGTTACTGTTGACACGAACGAATAATAGAACTAAATTTGGATTCTTTAATAGGTATAGTAGTTTTTTTAATCAAAACTAAAGTTTTTCTGCTTCTTGAATTGGAGCACATGTTTGTATCTTGCAATGATGTTTGATTTGATTTTGGGGTTGAAGCTGGTTTTAGGATTTAAGAATGCAATTGCTGTTCCAATTAGTCTTCCTTTGAGACAGTTAACGGACGAAGGTGTGTATTCCTTTGGTTTTCTTGTTAAAGTTGGTGTGTAGCTTGAAAACTGTCTAATCCTAATTGAAGTCAGGGTTACTTGATTCAATCAGCTAGTGGTTAACCCTGGTTTTTTAACCATTAAGCATGAGAGGAATCTTGTGGTCATCTCTTCTTTTATTCTTTTATTCTTGTAATGAAGTGGTTATAATATATATTTTTTGAACAATGTAATGAAGTTAATATACTAAGCATGTATCGGCAGAGCTTCATTCTTCTAGCAGTTAATGTTTTGAAGCCTATTAAGGCATAAATTACATCTCCTGTGCTTTTTCTAGGTATGACCCTTCAACTGGTATCTATGGTATGGACTTCTATGTTGTTCTTGAACGAGCTGGGTACCGTGTTGGCCGTCGCCGTAGGTGCAAGTCACGTGTTGGTATTCAGCACAGAGTTACTAAGGAGGATGCCATGAAGTGGTTCCAGGTCAAATATGAAGGTGTCATCCTCAACAAGTCCCAAAATATTTAAGCTTAGAAATAGCAGATACGATCTTGGTTTGAGTTTGCTTTTGAGTTTTGAGTATCTGATTTTGGCTAGTTTATGTTTATCAGTTATTATTTTCCTCAACAGATTTTTTTGTTTTGTTTTGGTATCGCAAGTACTTTTTCTGTTGGTTTAGTTTCTTTATTGATATAGTAATATACAATTGGAAAAACACACTCTTCAATTATTTTTGTTTTCTTCGATGTGACATGGAACGGGCACTAAAAATTTGGCCCGAGAGACCCAAATCCATTTCACCATTTCAAGGATGGGTATTGTTCTTGCAGTGTTGGGTTGAAACTGTAGGAAAAAACCTCAGTTGCTTTATAACCTTTGTCATAATGATTGTGGTTTGAAGACAGCTGAAGTATTTGATAATTAAGTCAGCAGTCGCAGAAAAACACCTGGTAGTAGTTACAGGGTAAAGCATACAGGTCTTAACCTGCCATTGATTTCCATACTTGAAAACCTTTCACTCCATTGGGGAATTATCAGTTTCACTAAATGAATAAAGATAAAGAGACAATGAGCTGAATCTACATAAAACACAATGAATGAACCAGTTGCTTTAAGATGAAGAAGAAGAATACATATAACTGTGGAAAAACATAAACCATTAATCATCATTAGCAGATCCTAATCCACTTCAGATTTCCTACAAATCATATGACCAAAAGAGCAGCAAAAAATAACAAACCAGTACAATGATTCCTTCATAAATCAAGTGTAAATCAATATCAATAATTGAAAGTTTAATTAGTAATTACCTAATTTCCCCTATTCTAGAGATGTAACTAAAAGACAAAACTTTTTGTTCAACGGCAACATTTTGCGACTAGAATCAAGAAAACAATGAGGAAAACTATTGAAGAAATACCAATCGCAAAACCAAGAACAACCTTACTTGGCCCGTGATGGTTCTCCTTCTTGTTAGTTGTATCACCTTCACCCGAATCATTATAATCTGACGAGTCACTCTCACTATCTGCAGAAGACTCCTTCGAAGGCGGCGGTGACACCGGCAATCCATGCTTATCGCAACGAGCAACCCCGAGCTTCAGTTTGGATGACAAAACAGAATGATTGTAACACAAATTGCTATTCCCACCGACCTTCAAAACAGCCAATCGCTTTATGAAACTAGCATTGAAAGGTAAAACCCCATGTAGCCCATTGTTCTCCAGATTCAACACTTTCAACCCTTTCAACTCTGACAAAAATTTCGGAACAGTTCCATTTAACTGGTTATTACTCAGATCGACATGAACCAAGCCTGGAATAGCTGACATGGAATCCGGGATTGACCCAGACAACGAATTGGAAGCCAAAGACAGATTCTTCAACGATATCAAGTCACCAAACTCGGTGGGAATCTCCCCATTCAGCGCATTCGAAGAAAGATTCAAGAATTCGAGATCTTCGAGAAGCGTGAGTGAAGTTGTTATCTTTCCTTTGAGCTTGTTATCGGATAAATCGACATGGGTCAGATTCAGATGCAAGTGCCTCGGAAGAGAACCGGTAAGATTAGCATGAGAAATGGTGAGTGTCTTCAGCTTATGCATGTTCCCGAGGATTACATAAACACCGCTGGCGCTGACCGGAGTGTAGGAAACTGTGAGATCAGTGAGGTTAACGAAGCGCGAGAGCCAGACCCCAGAGAGACGCCGGAGAGATCGAATGCAGGAGAAGGAAGTGAGGGAAAGAGAGAGATCGGAAGGGAAGCGGACAGGGGATACGTGGCAGTTAGTGAAAGAAAGAGAACGGAGGGAAGAGAGGGACTTGAGAGCATTGATGGAGAGGAAAAGGTCGGATGAACAGTTGGAGAGGTGGAGCGAAATGAGGTGGCGGACGGGGTTGGAGTTGTCGCAGATGGTGGCGTTGCGAGGGGAAGGTTGAACGCAAGGATCTCTTGTGGTGGGGATGTTGAGGGATTGGAGTGCTTCTATTTGTTTAGGATCTAGTGGGGAAGAAGATGGAGCTTTGGGGGTGGGTGAGGTTGGGGAGGATGTAGGGGCAGGAGTAGGGGACGACGCGGGCGTTTTAGGGGTAGCTGGTTTAGTCGCATTTACAGTGGTGGCGGCGGAGGTGACGGTGGCGGAGAGGAGAAAGAGGAGGTAGAACAATGGTGGCGGAGGTGGTTTCATGGTGGAGAGAGAGAGAGAGAGTGAGAAAGAGAACAGTGATTGGTTAGAAGTGGAGTGAGATGTTGGATTTGGGTGGGGTTTGTCAGTTTGGTTTCAATCTCGAGAAGTCTAAACACCGTGTATTGTGGTCCATCATTGTTGCCTTTGAGGACAACTTTTTAATACGAGTTTATATTTACTTTTTTTTAATTAGACATTGTTTTCACATTAATGATCTGTCGTTCTCTAATCATATTAAGTAATTATCAGGTGAAGTATAGAGAAGAATCAATAATTTACGATAAAAGATCATACTTATGATCTGATGGTACAGGAGAGCATGAAGAGGGAACAGAGGAGCAGGATATGAATGTAGTCACCGGAGGACTGAAGTCCCAGTTTCACACATATATATAGCTATAGCTATATTTTAGTCAGAAAGAGGGGCCGAACTCTCTTTTCGGATCAAAGGCCCCATGAGAAGAATATAAAAATTGAATACTAAGGCATTAGATTGTGATAGTTCAACAAAGCAAGTAGACCAACGTCTTTCTATGGCTTTACTTTGAAATATACTGCTGACTGCTGACTGCTGACTGCTGTCTACTGTAGGGCGTAGGCATCAGTAAAAGTAGAGACATCTAATTCAGAAATCAATTGAAATGCAGTTGTGCGCTAAGGTTTTGCTGTCGGCGGTGATTCGGACTGAATTTTGAACTCTTCATAATCTCTCTGAAATGAGATATTATTAATTGTACCCATAACTTCCAATACCAGAATATTCAAGAAATGTAGCTAAAAGAAAGCTTGGAGTACAAACAAAGGCTGCACAAGTAATCAATCTTGTGTGAGAAGTAAAACTCGGGTGCCATGGAAAACTTTTTTGCAGACTGGAACCCACTTTCTTGCAAACTCAGCTGTTTCTACAAGGGATTCAAATGTCAGCAGCATCATCTGATACATAGCAAGAGACCTTATCCACGGCAAGGATGGAAAAATAATCGGTAGCAAATTCGTTTACTCGATAGCAAATATTACAAATCGGTATCACTTAAACTTTACGTCCATTAATATCTAAGCAGATCAATTTGGCAAGATGATCAAATATACATAATACATATGACTAAAGCTGAGACAGACAACTGAAATTCAGGTAAGGAACTCACGGTTTATCTTCCATCTGTTGCTCAGTTGGAAGTTGAGCCTCTTCTTCTTCTTCTGATATGTCTTGCATGACTTCCAACATCCTGTAATAAACCAAGATGAATGACTCAGTACACATGCTTGCTTACACTAGAGTCCCTAGAAAATGATGTCAAACGTTACTAATTTAAAACTTGGACTTAAAATGAGATTGGGTTGGACCTGGATTTAAGAAATATCAACAGGCTTTTAGCATTAAGAGTTTTGAGATCTTAGTTTATTTATCCACTGATATTCACTGAGAAACCTTGGAAAGGCGGCAAAACAGTACCTGAGACTTGTCCAGGGCCAGGGCCTCCCTCTACTTCTTCTCAATCCTGTGTATTTATAGGAGAAAACCCAACAAAAGCTAGGCCAGGTTGCGGTTTGCCAGAGGGCAATTTTTTAAGGGTGAAGAGAGGTGGGGTGTTGGTGTCATGTTTGCAAATTGCAGAGGAAAAGATGGTGAGATATGTCAGATTCAGAGCCAATATCTACTGGACTTTAGTCTTTCTTTAGTATTTCCCAAGATTGCATAGGACGAGTACCCAATGCCATTAATACGGATAGAAATCCTCTATACTTTTTCGGTGTCCATACTTATGCCCTACAGTCAAAATTAAGTTTTAGGTTAGGGGTTATAGTTAGGGTTTAGAAAATTTAGGATAGAGTGTATTTTTTAGAGTATAGGGTATTAGGGTGTAGTGTTTAGGATTTAAAATTTAAGGTTTAGGCTTAAAATTTAATTTTGTTGTGTTTTTTAGTGTTGGAGCATAAATAGGGCCACCGAAAAAGGAAAGAAATTTTTTATCCCCATTAATACGTTGCTTTCCTTCGGCCACTTGACATAACATCCGACTTTTTTATCATAGAAAGAACTTCATTAAAAGCGGGAACAATCAAAGACAATGTACAAATGGAAAAAACCCATGAACCAAGCAACCACATGAAGCAAACAAAAGAAAAACATAATCAAGGTAAGGACTGCGCAGGGCCAGGCCCGGCTCATAGTAGGAGCAGGCTGAGCGCATGCTCAGGCCCCCCACTTTCACTGGGCCTCATAAAGTGGCATAAAATTTACTTTGTCTTTTGTTTTCGCCTAAACTGTCTAAATTAAATGTGTTTGTTTTAGACCATTTGAAATTATATGAGGCCCACTTTGTTTAACTACTCCATCACTCATGCTCTACCATTAGATGATAAAGAATCAATTCAAACAGTATGATATTGAACATGGAAAAATTTTAATTCAATTTCTCTTGAAAAAATAAATAAGCAGAAATATAATTTATGCTTAAAAATTTTTAAATTTCAAAACATTTTATTTGTATTTAATCACTATTAATTGAATATTAAAAAAATATTATGAATAATTGTCTCACACTAGAATTAATAAAAAAAGAAAAAGTTTAAGCGTGTTATTACGATTAATTAATAAAATTTTAAATTAATAGTTAAAATAGATGAAATATATTTTTATTTTATAGAGACTTATTTTTGAGTTTTCGTTCAGGGCCCCGAAAATATTCAAGACGGCACTGCGCAGGGCCATGAAATAAACTGGAAAAAAAACTCAGTCGAAACACCCACAACAAACATCATGGACAAGAACAACAGAACTGGCCTAAGGACCACGCTGCCAACAAGCAAAACTAGACTGAAACACGAACTGAAACAGTCCAGAAAGACACCTCCAACGGTGAGGCCGTGGAACGTGTTACCAAAGCGATTAAACCTGGACGATGAAGGAAAAGGTCAAAACGTAAATTTCATGATCTCATCACGGGAAGAACGACAGTAGCCGCACCTGAGAGCTCTATCCAGAGGTAGGCTTCCAATGCAGAGACATTGGCCCTTATCAAGGCATCACCCACTGTACCCCAGACTTGAGGAGAACAAGAAAACAATGGGCCTCCTGCCAATCATGGTTCATCGCAACTGAGAAAAAGAAAATCAAAACGAAGGACTGTCGGGAAACCAACACCGACAAGCACACGAAAAAAATCAAAGGAGAGCACAGAACATCCACCGATCCACGGGGAAGGGTTCAAGCCTACCATCGTCTTCCGACCCTTCCTATCAGAAGAGGTGGTGCCTAAAGAGATCATGTCTGGTGCGGATAACCCTCATGGGGATTATTCGCATGCTTGGTAGCGATGAAGCTATCTTTGCCCGGTATGGCCGCACGACCAAAAAAACCCGTTCCCTCTTCATTGCTTTGGAAATCATCTGTACCAAAATCGCTCTTAGGGAGAATGTCTTTCGAAACGTCTGAAATAAGGATGAAAAAAACAAGCTCGATCTCATCATCCAAGGTTGTCATAAAATGAGTAAAAGGTAGGCCCCAAGTGGGTAGAAGTTGCAGGGGAGAGTTAACTTTATGCATGCAGCTAAACTCCTCCCTCATGCATCGAGAGCTAAAGAGGGAAAGCTTAAACCAAAGAGCCAAACATTGTCTCGCCGGAAACTGCCTTTCATGGGAAATGTCGAAATTGCCCCTCCCCTTCCAGCTGTGAATTGGCTGGTCTCAAGGCTTATTGCGGCAATGTGAGCGTCGCTCGGAGCCAGCAGGGATCCAAGAAAACCACTATTGCCGTGATGCAGCCGGCGAATCCATACCAAAGAGACGCCTATAACCGAGGCCCTTTGTCGTTTTGCAAACTGATTCTGGCAACGTCAGAGAGGAAGAACGCTCCAGCAGTAGAGGGGAGGTGGACGCAGACAAAGCTGGGATTTCAGGCAATTTTCTGCCATTTTCAAGGTCCACGATCTGACGGCGGTATCAAAGCTGGCGACATAGCTCCGGCAAGGCGGTAGTCGAAGCGGCGTGAATAACCCAGATCCTCTCCTGGAGAGAGTTTCCTTCCATGCGATCCAGCCCAAGCCCGCTCCACAACTCAGGATCAAGCCACCAGCTAGATTCGACCACCGTAAAGCTGGCAACCGACGGCCTTCTGAGGGGGATCTCCGCCCTCGTGCAACGCCGCTCAAAATAATCGAGACGGGAAAAACAAACGACCAACCGAAGGTCAAGAGTTTCGGAGGGGGAAGCAGTCTGGAATGCTCGTGGGGCGCGTTGAAACCCATCTTGCTTTTTTAAGATAACCCAATTCAGAAGAAAGGAATAAAAAACAATTCGACATATTGAGAAAGTGAATAGAGACTTTTAACAGAGAAATGAGGTAGTATAATGGTTGGATTTCATTGATGTAAAACATGAAGGAAAGATGTTTACAACGTTCCAATTTATAGAGCTGAAGGAACAAACTAGAAGAAAATCCAAAACCAATTTTGTTAGCCAGCAACAGCTTCTGCCAGCTGTGGAGATTTACAGCTGCATGGGCTGCATGGGCTTGAGCTGGTGCAACAGCTTTTCCCGCGCAATCAGCTCTTCATCATTCCCGCGCAGGTGTATCTTCAATATGCTCCCTGCTCTTTAGGTTGTTGAATTTCTTCAGCTGACAAGACACTAAGTTCATTTGCTGCCACCTTCTCCCTTATAAAGTGGACATCTAGTTCAACATGTTTGCTCTTCGAGTGATACACAGGGTTTGCACTCATTGCTATAGCTCCTGAGTTATCGCACCAGATGACTGGATTGGATGTCGGAATACACATTTCTTGTAGAAGAGTTTTCACCCAAGTTATTTCTGAAGCAACATCAGCCAGACTCCTGTATTCGGCTTCCGTTGTTGATCTTGAAACTGTTTTCTGCTTCCTAGAGCTCCACTGAACTAAGTTTCCACCAAGATAGACACAGTTACCAGATATTGACCTCCTATCATCTATGTTGCCTGCCCAGTCTGCATCTGAGAAGGCTACAATTTGACAGGGATGAGATGATCGTGTGAAGATAAGACCGTGATCGAGTGTACCATTTAGGTATCTCAATACTCTTCTTGCTGCAGAAAGATGTGAGTCACACGGGGCATGCATGAATTGAGCCAACTTGTTTACACTGAAGGTAATATCTGGTCTCGAGTGACAAGCATATAGAAGCGATCCAACTAAACTGCGATATTCCTGAGCATTATCAAGCAAGTTTCCTGAGTCTTGTGTAAGTTTCAAAGAAGAGACCATGGGTGTAGGCACTGAGTTTGCATTGATCATGTTGGCTTTTGTGAGAATCTCCAGGATGAACTTTTTTTGATTCAACATTAGAACATCACCTAATCGTGTAATCTGAATTCCAAGAAAGTAACTTAGCTCACCAAGGTCCTTTAACGAGAATGTAGCACCAAGTTGTTGAATGACATGATTGATTACATCAGTTGAGGAGCCTGTGACTATTATGTCATCGACATATACAAGTACATATGTGGTGCCTGCACTTGTAGTGTGAATGAACATGGAGGTATCTGCTTGAGAGCCTCTAAACCCTGCATCAAGAAGATATTGCTTGAGCTTCGAGTACCAGTTCCTGGGTGCTTGTCTCAGGCCATACAATGCCTTTTGAAGCTTGCATACAAGCCGTGTGCCAACAGGTGAAGTTTCTTCAAAGCCAGGAGGCTGTTGCATGAAGACATCTTCATGAAGTTCCCCGTTCAAGAAGGCGTTATTGATGTCTACTTGCCTCAAGGGCCACCTGTTGTTTACTGCCAGACTGATGACAATGTTGATTGTGGATGGTTTAACCACAGGGCTGAAGGTATGTTGAAAATCCTGACCAGGAACCTGTGAGAACCCCTTTGCCACGAGTCTTGCCTTGTATCTGTGCACAGTGCCATCTGCATTTCTCTTCACTCGAAAGAGCCATTTGCATCCAACAAGAGACCTGCCTGCTGGAAGAGGAACCAAGGACCAGGTGTTGTTGTTTCTTAAGGCAGTAATTTCAGCATGAACAGCTTCTTTCCAGTTTGGACTTGCCAATGCAGCTTGAATAGTGGAAGGTTCATCATCGAGTTGAGGAAGACTTGTGAGATATAGTTTGGGCTTGAAAATACCCAACTTGCTTCTAGTGATCATATGATGCCCCTCAGTGTGTTGTTGACTCGTAGGATGTGTGGGACAAGTCTCATCATTTGATGCAAACACCTCAGCATGTGGCTCAATGCTATGATCATGAGTCGAACTATGGTCATGATGATCAGATTCAAGGTCACAGGAAACATTTGTTGCAACAGTACGAACATCATGTTGTGAACAAGAAGTAGTAAAAGGAGTTGAGGGAATGATTGGGACCTGAACGGGACCAGTTGAATTGCTTTCAGTTGCTTCAGCACATGGTGTAACATCATCAGAGGCAGTTGGACTACTCATAGAATCATGTGAAGAAGAAGACTGACGTGAAGTGGGCAAATTATCATCAGATTGAACTCGAGCCTCAGCAACAGTAGGTGGTGAAGATGTACATGATGTAGGAAAAGAGATTGGACACCGAGTGGTGGAATTGGAAGGAGCCTGAGACAATGGCACAACACCTGCATAGAGAAACTTATGTTCATCAAACACCACGTGTCTAGATACATAAATATGGCCATCTTTTGCCATGCACACATAGCCTTTATGTTGAGTACTGTATCCCAAGAACGTGCAAGCCTGTGATCTGAAGCTAAGCTTATGATGTTGGTATGGTCGCAAATGAGGGTAACAGCAACATCCAAACACTCTGAGGAAGCTGTAGTCTGGAGGTTTGTTGTGAAGTTTTTCAAAGGGTGAGAGACCGGAGAGAACCTTTGTTGGTAGACGATTAATCAGATGTACGGCAGTGCTGACTGCATAGGACCAGAACCTGAAGGGAAGGGACGCCTGAGCTAGGAGAACAAGGGCAAGCTCGACAATGTGTCGATGCTTGCGCTCCACCACACCATTCTGTTCCGATGTGTGTGGACAGGTGAGCCTATGTCGTATGCCCAAAGAGCTGAGAACTGTGGATAAAGTGCGAAATTCACCACCCCAATCACTTTGCACCTCCTTGATGGGCAATCCAAACTGATTTTGAACAAGCTTAGCAAATAACTGAAACACTAAGCACGCTTGATCCTTTGTTTTCAGTAGGTAAAGCCAGCAGTGCCTTGTTGTAGAATCAACAAACGAAACATAATATCGATGTCCATTAGATGTAACTTGTGCAGGACCCCATAGGTCAGTGAACACTAATGTAAAGGGGGTTGAATATTCAGTAGAGGAACGTTCGAACGGTAATTTATGACTTTTACCCATTCTACAAGCTTCACAAAGTTCAGTGAACAAGTTGTTATTGCTTTGCAAAGGAAGTACAATTTTGAGTTGGTTACAAATTTGCACTAAGGTCGACTGAGCAGGATGCCCTAGTCGCCTGTGCCATAGCTCAGCCAACTGACTTGACCTACTCACTATATTGACTTCACACTTGCTTGAAGAGCCACCTGGTTCACCTTCTTGAAACTGATAGAGACCATCACGCACCTCTCCCCGTAACAAAATTGCACCACTATCTTCATCTCGAACAAGACAATTGGAAGCATGGAATTCAAAATAAACTTGATTATCTCTAGCAAGCTTGGACACAGACAAGAGATTCTTAGTTACGGAGGGAACATGAAGAAGCTCATTTATCAACAATGTACGAGAAGAAGTCTGAATATAAGATGTACCAGTCTTGCAGATATTCAAATTTTGACCATTGCCAACCATTAACATACCTGGTCCTGTGAAGTCAGACCCCTGCACAAGCTTGGTGCTATCATGCGTGACATGGTGCGTGGCACCTGAATCAACAACCCATGGTTCTGGTTCAGCTGAAGCATTCGACCCTTGAGTAGGAGGGCAAGTAAGACAAGTGGTAGGTGTATCCATTATTGTGATAAGAGCATTCGAGGAATCCTTAGAAGGAGGGGCAGATGAAGAGCTACCAAAGGCCTGATCGAAACGATGCCAACATCGATCAGCTGAGTGGCCAGGTTTGCCACAGATCTGACAATGGAGACGTGGTTGACCTCTACCACGAGCACCATTTCTTCCTCCCTGAAACTGTGGAGGACGACCAGGACGAGATCCAGGTGATGAAGATAAGGACGATGTATCATGATAGCGAGCAACATTGACACTCATTGGAAGTTGAAGCTGATGATGAAAGCCACGGATCTGAGTTTCAGCATCCACCAGTACATTTTTGACACCATCTAGGGTATACGAATCTTTGCTGGTAGTGAAAACTGCCATGAATGGTTGATATTTCGGAGGGAGGCCATTGAGAATTGTTGCAATCTGTTCCACGTCAGAAATGAAACTTCCACAGGCAGCTAAGGCATCAGCAACCTCCTTGACTTGCGTGAGATACGAGCGCATGGTGTCATCTCCTTTACGCAGGGAACGCAGTTTACAGTGGAGACTCATCGCAGAGGTTGTAGAACGGTTGGCAAAGAATTGCACAACGGTGGACCAAACTTCAGACGTTGTCTCAGCACCAACAAACTGAGGTAGCAGGTTGGAGCTGATGGTGGAGAGCAACCAAGAGGCCAGGGCACTGTCCTGTGCTACAAAGTCTTCATACTCCTCATTGAGGACCATTTGCCCAGACGAATCAGGGACAGTTTCCGGAGGAGCCTTGACCTTGCCAGTAAAAAGGCGTTCGAGACGGTGACTTCGAACCGTAAGGAGCACTTGTTGCTTCCAAAGAAGGAAGTTCATCTCGGCGAGAACGATATTGACCTTCTTGTTGGTAAAGGTCTTTCCATTTTTGGACAAGCCAGTGGAATCGGAGGAAGGAGCGACAGTATCACCAGGCATTGGAGCAAGAGGAAGAAGCAATCAGCGAGAGAAGAGGGCCAGAACGCTGGCGAAAGATACCATATTGAGAAAGTGAATAGAGACTTTTAACAGAGAAATGAGGTAGTATAATGGTTGGATTTCATTGATGTAAAACATGAAGGAAAGATGTTTACAACGTTCCAATTTATAGAGCTGAAGGAACAAACTAGAAGAAAATCCAAAAACCAATTCTGTTAGCCAGCAACAGCTTCTGCCAGCTGTGGAGATTTACAGCTGCATGGGCTGCATGGGCTTGAGCTGGTGTAACAGCTTTTCCCGCGCAATCAGCTCTTCATCATTCCCGCGCAGGTGTATCTTCAATACGACATAACATCCGACTTTGGGTTGAAATCTTATGACTTGATCCCTTACTTTCATGCCCCCTTATCCAACTCATTTTCCATGTGTGTACTGTTTACATTATGGAAGGCAAACCCAATCTTACAATCTCACTATATTTTAACCTAAAACCAACATTTCCGAATCCTAAATTCCAAGTAAGGCGGCAGATGTTCTACTTTCCAACTTTCGCGTTACTAATTATTTTTGTTTTTGGGACAAAACTGGCGTCAATATTTCCCCCTTGAAAATAAAAGTATACGACGGAGTTTGCAATGGGTTTACACTTAAAAATCGGACAGGGACGTGAGACCATTTCAGATGTTGTCTTCATGCATCTTATATTTCTTGCTGGAAACTTCCTCTGACAACTTAACTTAGTAATTCTTTCCAGAAATTTGACTTGGAAATTTCCAGAGGTTTACTTTTCCAAGTTTGGTAGGCGATATCATCAATACCTTAGAGAGAACAAGTTTATCTAAATTAAAACGATTAAAAAGTGTTGAATTATGCTTTGGTATATGTTTTAAGGTTTAAGTTAACTTTTTTATATAAAGTTAAAACTAAATTAGAAATTATTTAAAGATAGTACATTGTCCAATATTTTTCTTTATAATTGATGAACATTGTCCAAATATTTATTATAAAGAGATCATATATTATTAATACCGATACATGAAAGAATTGCATTACCAGCAAAGCAAAAATATATAACAATATAAACATAAATAACATTTAAGGTAAAAAAAATATACATTTATCTTATGTAACATTAATTAAATAACAGTAATTGCATCAGTATATTATATAATACGAATGATTCTACAATAAACGTCATGTACCGCTATGTACCACTAACTATTTTAATTACTTTTAAAATTATAGGGATTGAAAGCGTTATTATCAGTGGCAGATTTAAAAATTCAAGAATAGGGGTCTAAAATATATATTTTTCTCAAACGGGTATGCAAAAATAAAATTTTCCTCTACATACTAAACAAAATTATTATTTTTTAAATAACACAAAATTGAACTTTTTTAAAAAAATCAAAAATGGGATGTAGATGCACCCCACCAGGGCTGGGTGCATCCGCCACTGGTTATTATCCCTTTTTAGAATAAAATCTAAAAACAAATTTTATATTATTTTTCATATTTTTATTTTTAAGTCAAATACACAAATGGTGACTGAATTTTGGTAAATTATTCAATTTGATAACAATCGTTAACAATTATCCCTTTTTATTTTTAAATTATCCCTTTTTAGTTTTGTTCTAAACTGGTCACTCAGCCGTTAACAATCGTTAAAAGGGTGACATGACAATTAAAATATTTTGTATAATAACACATTTAGTTATCCACATTTGCACATTTAAATAATTTTGTCTTAATTTTTTAAAGAAATAATAAATTTAACCCTCATTATTTGCACACTATTTCAAATTGGGATTATTTTAATTAAAAATAATTTAACCCTAAAACCAAAACCTTAAAGCTTAGACACTAAAGCTTAAGCCCTAAACCCCTAAACCAAATTAATGCGGACAAAACTTATTAAAAGAATCACCATGACCAACAGAAAACTTAACGTCAAAAATGACATGATATAAAAATATAACAGGAAACTCAATTTCCCATGACCAACATTTGAATGGAACCTACTAAAAGATTAGCTCAACCTCAAAACAAATAAAAATAAAACCTCAAAAACATTTAAATTTGCATGAAAGAACAAGGAACCAAATACGTATCCCGCACCCCGTTATCCACACATGGGCAATAGCATTGATCATTGCACTCAATAGTCACCATGCAAAAGTAGGCACCCAAATAACATTCAATAAAATCAATCGATTATTACAAAAGCTATAAAAATTCTTCGGTTATAATTCACTATTAATGCTATTACAAAAACTTCATATTAATGATCAAAGTGCGAAAAAATAAATACACCCTAAATTCAACTAGAAAGTGTGATTCGTATTAAACTTAATACATATAATATGAACTTAAATAATCTAAATTATGGTTTGGAGGTTTATGGATTTAGTGTTTAAGGTTTAGGTTCTATGGTTAAATTATTTTTAATTAAAATAATATGAAATTGAAATAATGTGTAAATAATGAGGGTTCAATTTATTTTTTTCGAATTAGGAGAAAACTGTTTTAATATGCAAACATGGAGGAGTAAATGTGTTATTATATAAAATATTTTAAGTTCCACGTCACCCTTTTAACGGTGGTTAACGAGTCAATGACCAATCTAGAGCAAAACTAAAAGTTCAATAGTAACATTGAAAGAATTGAAAGTTTGGTTACCAAATTGAATAATTTACCAAAATTTAGTTACCATTTGTGTACTTTACTCAAAAAGAGAAAAATACTTGAAAAGTAATATAAAAATTATTTTTAGATTTTATTCTAAAAATAATAATAACACACTCGGTCCCCATAATTTTAAAAGTAATTAAAATAATTAATAGTATATAGCGTTACACATAATAATTGATACATAGTTGTACATGATGTTTATTGTAGAATTATTCATAATATAATTATAATTACGTACGAATAAAATTCTCACTCCCCTCCCTCTAGGTTAAAATTGTTAAAAAGTAATAATTATTATAATATGTACTTCTCCTGATGTCGTACAATATTTATGTTAAATTTCAATTATTTATCGTATCAAAATGTGCAACAAATTTTGAATAATTATTCCATTTTTGATGAGAAATCTTTCGATAATTGTTCCAATAAATTATGACGGGATATTCTCCTTGTATATTCCATATGCCAAAATATAAATATAAGAAAATAAAAAAATAACTAAAATAAACCAGTAACGGGAAAACACCAGAATTTCGCCAAAAATGAACTAAATCGCGTTAAAATTAACAAAAACTCGCGAGACTCTCACCAACCAGGAGAGTAGTATTATCGAGTTACAGAATTGAGAAAACAGGGGGGGGGGGGGGGGGGGGGGGAATGGTAGGCAGCCGCCGGTCAAAGACCATCACGGCTCCCACAATGGCTAGAATTCTGGTTGTGGGTTGCGCAGTTTTATTAAAAGAAATGATAAATTTTGCGCATGACAATTGAAATTTTTATTTACAATGAATCAAAGAAAACCGATGGCAAAAATACAGTATCGAGTAATTAAAAGTAAAACCATGAAAAAAAAAAGATTTATAGAGAGAATTTGGGAAAAATCCCAAAAGAAAAACCCCAAAACCTTGAACTGTGAATTATCATCATTTGACTGCAGATGCAACTGTATGAGCCCACAACCTAAGGCTGTCTTTCATGTCAATCTCATTTCCCAAATCAGGCACTCTCCAATTCATCAAAGGCTTCTCCTTTCTTCTTCTTCTTCTAGTTTCTGCAACCTCCCATGCTTCTGATAGATAAGGCCTTGAAACTTCAGCCCTATCATCAGCAGCAGCAGCAGCAGCTTCTTTTATCTCTTCATCGCCCTCTACTTTCTTTCCCAGTCTTTGCAAGCCAGGGATTATCTCGACCAACCTTGAATCCTTGTTATCTTCCTCTGAGAAAACAAATCCCAGATCCATAAACCCTTTTAGCTCCTCAAATTCCAAGTCCGACAGGCTCTTGCATGAACCCTTTTTCCTTCTACTATTCATCCTCGCTACCCCCTTCTTCTTGGGTTCTTGGACACCGGTGCCGTCGTCTTGCAAATCTTCTTCCGTAACTTCTTTGCCCGATATGATTTTATGGAGCTTTGGCGAGTGGAGAACCGAGTCGGGTGAGAAGGAACCGGTACCCATGAAGCTTGTGCTGATTAAGCTCAACTGGTCACTCATGGACCTCGTATGGAGAGTCGGGGAGCGTGTCAACTCGGGTTTTGATGGGTTTTCTTCGACTCGGGGATCAGGGTTTGGTTCGGAACCCGTAGCTGTTGATGGAGATGCCTGTTTCTTGAATATCTCCAACTCGAACCACCATGAATCGAAGAGGTTAAGAATTTCCTCCGACTCCATTAAAGGCCACTCAATAAACAGTAAAGATATATTACAAGAAAACTGAAATTTGCTAGGAAATGATTTTTTTTATCAAAGGCTATGAATTAATTCACAAATTAATCCTATATATATAATATTCTAAGCCCGTGAACGTGACATAAAAGCCCTTAAGGCCGTGCAAAACTGACACAAACAAATCAAAGAGGAGAAAGGAACACACGTTTTCCATAGGGTAAAACTAATATTAAAAGCATATGATTTAACCATGTTTTACTTTTATGTTTGAGTGGGTTTTTCCTGGAAGCCAAAGTGATTAGTATCGTGCGGATATGAGGTGGCTTTAATAAGAAGCAAAAAAGAAAAAGATGGAATTATTGCGTGTGCTGGATTTTGAATATCTATTATTAGTGCTGTGTAGATGCTACTAGAACTAGATGATGATCCCATGATACTTTCTGTTGACGATCATGACTCGCCAACATCTTTTGTCTTAAATTTAAATTATTATCCTTTTGATTGCTGCTTTTAATAACAATTTTTAACTAATATATTTATTTAAGTGGTAAACAATTATTTATTATTTAAATAGATTTCAAGTATGAGATCTTATGTACTGTATGCATAAAATCTTTGTTGGAAGACTCATCCATTAAAATTAAGTTACAGCGCAGATGGTTCTAAATTAATAAGATAAAACTTTAAAATCGAAAAAACAACAAAAATAAATAAATTTTTACAAATTTTATTTACAAAACATACAAACATTTTGGTCAAAACTTTTTTCCTACATATCATCATAGTCATAGACGTACGGTTTTCTTTCATCTTTATCTTTTATGATCTATGAAATATTGTTGTCTCTATCTGTGTCCTTTCTAATTTTATCATACATTAATTGTCAAATTATCTTTTATAAAATATTTTTGTTAGTAATAGATGGGACCTCAATAAATCTTTTATAAAAGATATCATTGAATATTTTTGTTTTTATCCTTTGTTTTATATATATTTATTTATGAATTAATATCATATACACTGACAGTAGAAACTGAAAGTTTTCACAAGCGCCTTAGTTTTAGGGTATATGGAGTTAGTTTAGCGTATAGGGTTTAGGGGTTTAGGTGTAGTGGTTTAGAATTTAGGGATAGTTGTTTCAATTTAAGGTTTAGGGTTATAATTTAGGGTTTATATGTTAGGGTTTAGTTTTAGGGTAATATGGTGAGGATTTAAGTTTTAACCTATAAACCCTAAATTCTAAACCTAAACCTTAAATTGAAACAACTAACCCTAAATTCTAACCCCACACACCTAAACACTATATCCTAAACTAACTCCCTATAGCCTAAAATTAAGGCGCTTGTGAAAACTTTCAGTTTCCATTCTCTGTGTATAAAATATTTATCCTTTATTTATTTATAATATAATTAAGAGATACATAAAAATATATAATTTTATTTGTAAAATAATTTCTTCTACCGTCACGATATAAATAATTATCTTTACAATTTTATCATACAAATATCTATATTATTATTATTATTATTATTATTATTATTATTATTATTATTATTATTATTATTATTATTATTATTATTATTATTATTATTATTATTAAGTTTTTGAATTGGATGTTACGATGAAACAAATTCAGAAAACAAATAAGATTTTTATCCTAACGCATGTGGTGTGTTTTTTTTTTTCACGAGTGACTTAATTTTAGAGTATATGTTTTAAAGCTTAGTGGTTTTAGTGTTCGGGTTTAGAATTAGGGTTTAAGGTTAGAAATTATAGGTTAGGGTATTAGTGTAAAGAATTTAGATTTTAACATATAAACCCTAAATTTTAACCATGAACCTAAAATTCTAGCAATAACCCTTAATTTTAAAACTTACACTTAAACCCTTAAACTCTAAATAGAGTTCCTAAACCCTAAAACTAAGACGATTGTGTAAATAAAGTTTTCACAAGCGCTTGTGCATGAAATAATTACTCATATAAATAAGCTTCTTTAATTAATTTTTTAATTCATTTGAAAATTAATAATATTTGTGATTTGATATTTTAATCATGTTTGATCATTTGAAATTAAAATTATTTGTTAGAATTTGTCTAATAAAAATGTGATTTTTAAATAATAAAAAATACATATTTATCGCTTATTGAAAAGTATTTTTTACACTTTTTATTTCTCTTTAAATAAAACAACTAAAATTTACTACTTCATTGAACACAGAATTATTATATCTACATACAAATCCATTATTAATAATTTATTGAATAAATTTTTATATAAAATATTTTTCACGCACACCATTATTACAATAAAATATAGTGTTTATTAGTTTTAAACCCGTATGTAACATGCTAATCAATTTTAAATTCTAATAATATAATGGTTCATAATTTTCTTATTTATAATCTCACACTTCTTTTAGTTTAATTTTCATTTCAATTATATTTTTCATATTTTATAACCATTCAAATAGTATTGTTTCATACAAACAAATAAATACTATAAAATGAGATCCACATTTTTATAGATGTCCTGAGTTGCAGGAAAGGAAGATATTATAGCTACTAGGTTCTTTATGAATTCTAGTATGTCATTAGACACCGTGACATGATGAAGACTATATTAGAAATGGCTTCCAAAATCATATTAGAGTTCATGATATTTATTTCAAGTATTTTAATAAAAAAATTCTATAGAATAACAAAAACATGACTTATTTTTAGTATTATATAGAGTAACATATTCATTCGAGATACTACGGTTAGCATGATGTGATGTATTGATAAATATTATAAAAACAAGTCAAAAAGATTAGTTAAGCTTATTCTTAACAAATTCCAATACAAATAACCCAATTTGAAAGGGGTTCTAATGGAATATTATAATCTGATATTTCAATGTGAAAAATCTGTTTATAGTATTAGTTAGGTTTGGTCTTTGGAGACCCAATCCCCACGCGCTTGTTGCATTTCTCGTCTTTTCTTGGAATATAAATTTTTTATGTCCCTATTTATATTTTACGTTAAAATATTAGGTTTAAAGTTTACGATTAATGTTTAAATTTAGAATTTAGAAAATTATGGGTAGAATGCATTTTTTTGGTATAGTTTAAAATTTAAATTTTAAAATTAGAGTTTAAAATTTAATTTTTAGTGTTGAAATATTAAAAAAATACTGAAAAAGGATTGAAGATTTTTATTTCTTTCTTTGCAATAATTTGTTCAAACGAATAGGTTAATTAAATTAATACTCCCATTATTACAATTGGACACCCTCCCTTTTCTCTCCTGAAAAAAGCCACAGAATATAATTTAATTATTTGATTATATTAAATTGAAATTATTGTTTTTTTATTATTTTAAGAAATGACTTTAATATATATAAAAACAATATAAATATTATGTGGTCATGCAAAATGTGAATTGAGCTATTGGCCTATTGCAGCAATATATAGATGTGATTATTAGTTATTAATTTAATATCATGTGCTTTATTAATTTAGTAATTAAAATATCATTAAAATGTTGATAGGTTGACTCTCCCCGCAAGGAAAAGTAGATAGTAGCCAGTACGGCATAGTGGACCCTTGATCGAAAGTTAGTATGTTTTATTCTCTGTTTTTAGCCCAAAAAAATGTAACAGAGTAGTTGGGTTTTGCACCCAAAATTATAGATAGTTATTTTGAAGTTATGTCGGAGTCAGTGAAATAAAAATCATCGAATTTTTTATATTTTATACTCTAAAAATATACCCTACCTTAAATTTATTAAACTTAATTTTTAGTGTACGAGCATAAATAGAGACACCGAAAAGGAGCAGGATTTCTATTCCTACATTTAATAGCAAGCTTTATTTCTTTTTCAAATATAGGATAAGATTAGGGAGATTATGTGGTATTATTAAAATTATCTTTTATAGTATCTTAATCAGTGTGTGTATATTATGTTTTATTTAATTTATATTGTCAAGTAATTATGGTAATAATATAGAGCTGATAAGTGATCACAATGGAAAAAATGATATTTGTTCTAAGAAATTTGAATTTGAATAGTTTTGTCCTCAATATAAGTATTATTAAAGGGTTAAAAAACTATGAATTAAGAATATTAAAAAAAGTATGATACTAATATTATTACAATTGTTGTGATAAGGTTCTCGTACGTAAGCATAAATTTTTAAGGTATAAATATAGGAAGTTTATGTTGAAAGGGCCAACATAAAATTATAAAATTTTGGAGGGGTCATAATTAGAAAATTGAGCTAAAAATGTTTAAATTGAATAATTATTTTTGGACAGTAATATGCACGTCCGTCTTATGACCTATGTCTGGAGTGTGAGGTTGTCCCTCCCAACAATGCCGTCTCCAAAATTTGAACTTGCGTCATTTTCTTGAGAGTGCAATGTAATTTTAGAGGAACTAAAAAATGTAAATTTATTTCATTGTAAGGGACTAAAAAGGCTTAATTGTATTATTTATATTTGGAGGAACTAATTAGAGAATTTTACCATATAATTGAGGGGGTGCCAGGCGGCCCTGCTTTCCCGGATTCGCTCTTGAAGCCCTATGTCACCCGTCCCAATATCCTCAAATTTGTAATAATAAGGCTTAACCGTCAAATAGGTACTTAAATTATGCCATTTTTTCAGTTAGGTGCTCAAATTATTTTTCAGACTAAATTGAGACCTAAAATTTTATTTCGTGACTCATTTAAGGTCCGCCATTAATTTCCACCGTTAAATGCCACGTGTCACCTCAAAAAAATCAAAAATTATATTAAAAATAAATAAAATTAATTAATTTTTAAAAAATCTATAAATTTTCAGATTTTATAAAACAACCCAAACATTCCAAAATCCCTAAACCCCAAAACTTAAATCCCAGTTCATGTCGATTTTGTCGCCGATTGTCACGCCGCCCCTCACCACATCGGTCGCTGGAGCATCACGACCATTTCCCCCATCACCCCGTCGTAAAAAATCGAACGACGCCATGCGAATCGACGAAATTATCGAATGATTCTTTCAATCGATTTGCAACGAACGACGACAGGAGGAGCGACGAACGGCGTGTGGGTTGTTCGACGAGGGGAGGGCGCTTCATTCTGTTGCTGGCAACGCGGCCGCCGCCGGCGGGAGTGGTCGGATTTGGGAGGTTTAGGGATTTGGGGACTGTTTTGAGAATATTTGAAAATTTCATGATATATTTTTATTTTGTTTAATTAATTTTATTTATTTTTAATATAATTTTTGGAATTTTCAGGAGATGACACGTGTCCTTTAATGGAAAAAAATTAACGACGAACCTTAAATGGATCACAAAATAAAACTTTAGGTCCCAATTTTGCCCGAAAAATAGTTTGAGCACCTAACTGAAAAAAAAGACATAATTAGGGCACCTATTTGCCTATTAAGCCTAATAATAATAATAAATGTGTAAAGATGTTGAACATTAACTTTTTTTTATTTTTTATAATTCATTGTATTTCATTATCCACGCTAAATCAGAAAAAGTGTTAAAAAATTACAAGAGCATCATAGAAAACTGCTCTAAACAATCCCCACACTGTACAAAAGGAAGAATTCACCTGTGAAAGTCCATCTATACCCCTATCCAAAATCTTAATCTTTACAATCTCTTTGATTAAAACCAGAATTTCTTATTGAACATAATCTAGTACGTTTTATGTGTGATATTTTGTTTCGGAGAAGTGTTTTATTACCTAGAAACTGCTACTATTCAATAGTATGTACAAAACAATAATTTTAGGATAAATACAAATAAGCTATAAAAAGAAACTATACTATATAGGGTGGTATTTAGAATTATCATAAAATCTGTTCTTAGGAATTTGGTATAATCTGTATGAAATTCCGTATGTTAGAAGTGATGACAACTATGCTCTATATAGGAACCCCAATAGTCATCAAGACAGAATCAAATTGTGAGAAAATAAAGGGGACCATAACTCCATTAACATAAAAGGAACCCCAAAATATGAATTCTCCCAGCATATCCATATTCAGGTGCGAATCATAGGTGATATAAAGTGGCCTCTTGAATTCCTGTGCTCACACGACCAATTTGATGGAAAGCAAACGCAAATGTGCAGCTGTGAAATAACAGTGCGATCCTCCTTTGGCACAGAGAAGAAGAAGATGGCATGCAATGCTTAAACTTCTAGCTTTGCCAAAGGAGAATTGCCCTGCCATTCACTCCTGCAGCCTGCAGCCTGCAGCTACCATATTATATGCTACACTTCTCAATTTGCTGAATGCTACTTCATCTGTTTGCGTGCAGCTATTATCAGTTTGAGAAGTTACCAAGCTTATTCAGACTAGAAGCAGTTTTCAGATAACTGATCAGTCTGAGAAGTGGAATTGATTAGGGTTAAGGCTCAAACAACATATATAATGCTGATATAGTGAAAAGTGTGAGGAAGAAATATCAGCATGAATCTTTGTCATTTCACCACATCTCTAAACATCATCAGACTCGATGGAACTCCCAGCTTGATATTAAGGTTGCTTCATCAACAGGCTATCATCTTTGCTAGAGTACCCTAATGCAGGAGAGTAGTTGCTGATAAATGTTTTGTTAAAGATTGTGATCCAAATTTCGTTTAACAGTTTAACCACCTTTTAACCATTATGCTTCATTTTTGGTGTTGAGAACATGTAAGAAACATAAATTTGAGTATTAGTTTAATTGAATAAATTGGCGGACTTCATTTTCCTTTACATATAATCTTTCTCTCAAAACATTAATTAAAACTTGCAAGTTAGTCAAAAAGTAGTAATAGCAACTTCTTTCTGAGATGTTCAAATATTTTTTATATATATTATGTCTGTTTTATGGTCCATGTTCTAAGGTTCAAACATGGGTTCTCTCATTGGGAGTACAAAGTTGACGTGCCTTACCATTGCAGACACCACTTTTGGGTTGAAATGTTCAAATTTTAAGCAATAGGAACCTTGTTGAAATTTTCAGTGCATACATGGAAATATTAAGTAGCCTGTAAAAATGTACTGCTGAATTGCTGGGCAAATCTCCTTTGGCAATAAGATTACTCCTGATTGCGTCTCCTAAGCCGGCGACTTATGAGAAGCCTTGAGTAACATAGTGCCAAAGTGGAGTTGCCTAGTAATACATCTGTATCTGGTGCCTGAAAGTACAGTTTTGAGCTGATGAACACTTCCAAAATTCAATCTTCATTTATAGGCCAGTTAAAAGTCTGGCATTTCCCTGCAAATAGCATATTCTTAGCTTTATCCATTTGACCCCTCTGAACTCTATAGGACTAAAAGGGACACTGAAAGAAAGATATCGTAACTATTACGAGTTCTAAACTGTCCTTCAGACTAGTGACATACTGACATGATGAAAATTATATTAATGGTTATAAAAATTATATAAATGGCTCTTCTAAGTCATATTACAGGCTATCAAAATCATACAAAATGTTACTTTCGTGTTACATATGAGTCAACAACATTCCTGACTAATATATGGTGTCCTTCAGTTTAAGGCCCCTTCATTCCTCTAAGGGTCATAACAAGTTGCATGGTACTGGATTTATGGGAAAGGAAAGCATCGAATATCGGTTCTATTTTGTGATTTTTTCTCAATAATGTTCAGGAACCATTCAGAAAAAGATGCAGGAGAAAAGGAAGATCCAGTGGCATGTTCTAATTGCCTATCTATCTGATATTCTGGTCTATATTGCTTTGTGTGTTTACGGGGGAACGAAGCAACATTTTCTGTTGATGTTTGCATGTTTTTACGTGTAGTCATGCATGTTCGCATATGTAAACCTTTCTTTCTATTAGCATATATGCATCCATCTCTGATGTGCTTATACAATATTCCTTAATAGCTGTTCAAATGTTCTCGAACGGCTTTTATAATAATAATAACAATCAATTAATTTGGAATCCTAGAAGTGTTGAGAGACCAAAAAACACTTTTAATGGATAGAAGATTTCTTAATGCAAGACAATAACCAACTTTTAACTGGTTTGTTTGACATTATTGTATATTGACAAACTATAATTAGTATTATTTAATATACCCATGTTTACCATGTACTTGTCTCCTTTTTCATTAGTCTTTATTAAAGAAGCAAAATGATCAACTGTTTTGTTAATTGTGTAAAATTTCTATAAATACAGAGGGAAATGAAGCAGATACATAAGGCTTTGGACCACTACCCCATGACTAAGATGGGGAATGTTGAGAGGTTTGACTTGGCATATGTCATGGCATATCCAAAATATTTTACTTGATAATTGTCATCTATTTCCTTGAAAGCATACGGTGTTTGAGCACTATAAATACTGATCTTGAATCTCTCTTTACAATTAGCCAAAGATGCATTATGTCAATTAATTTATCGAACCAGCAAAAGATAGCTGTGGAGTTAAAGGAATTACAGAGCAAGTCTCTTTAAGCAAAACTGGATATGCTTTAGTACAATTCGATTTTTTCCAAAGGATATTTGCGCTGCTGTGCATTCACTCAATCACTAATTCCTTGTCCAAAATCAGTACTATACTACTTAATAATGTTGTCGTTTCATTATAATATGATTAGCATTGTTTGCAGTACAAACTTGCTATGAATGCGGATTTTAATTCTATCAGGATCAAGGGCAGGCTTCAGTTCCAAGCTAGCTAGCTTTCATTAAACCGATACCGGCAGTTTTATCTATCAAACAAATATGGAAGGCTTTGTTTCCCAGCTTGCTTCGCTGTTTCAGTCATAGTGCCTGCAGTTGAGCATTGAATGCTATTAATATAGACCTGCAAGTAGGTAAGATGTTTTAAGTTCATAAATCAGAGTGGTAAAACAATTGCCTTTGCAGTTAGGCTAAACATGAAAAATTCTAGAGATTGTTATATGAAACATACACCATGTTTTCTTCTCTTATGCCTTAATGCATCCTTGCATTGTATTTCATATGCGAAGATCGGGGAGATAAAAAATTCTCTTGGAAGGGAAGCATGGCAATATGTATGAACATCTATTGTAATAATAACTTTGTCATTCTTATAACATCACAAAGACATGGAGATCTAGAGAGAGATATAACCCTAAATATTCTATTGATGTGGTCCAACACTACATATGGCCCTTGCTTTTATAAGGCAATATTTCATTTGAAAGAACATGTCAAGGAAAAGCATCCTTTAAGGATGTACAACTATATTTTGTTTCTTTTCATCATAAATTGGAAGCCTAACAGTTGTTTAGCCCACTAAACCATGACCAAAAGTATGTTAATTTCTAAACTGTTAGACTTAATTTTGATTGTGTCACAATGTATATATATATTTAGTTCTTATAGGACACAATTAAGTTCTGGAAAAAGGCTGTTGAAAGTATCCTATTGAAGATTGATGAAGGGGGACCATGATGGCAATAGCAGTAGATAGATGACCAGGATTTTCTACAGGAATGAACTTCGGAATATACCAGTTGAGTTCCATCGAATATCCATATCGATATGCGAATAATGCAAAAATATAAGGCGAAATTCGACTTGACCAAGAGAAACAAGGACGTTCCAAGGGCAGACAGAAGAATAACAGCGCAATTCTTCTTTGGCAGAAATATATTGCACTTGTGGGGGGAATAGTGCAATTTTCTGCCAAAGGAGAATTGCCCTGCTATTCAACTGCTCTATCATATTTCTCCCGAAAAGCAAATGTTGCATGCACAGCTTTTTTTCTTGACATTGATACTGACAATGTTTATTTATTTTATTTATCATTTTGGTTGATTTATATTTTTCTTATTTGTTTAATTGATTTGCTTGCTTCTTTGCAGATGTCAAAGCCACCAACAGTTGTTAAGCTATGTTCTCAACATTATGGTTGAATTAAGTTGAATTAATGAAGTTGCCGTCTCGTTCTCCTCCGAGGCTTATGAAGCTACCCAACTTCTGAGTCTTCTGATGCTGATATTTATGTTTTTTTTATAAAAAAGTTTGTGAATTTCACTGTACAAATAGCACATCTGAAAAAACCATTGCCCAGCAAATTAAAGTCTATGAATAAAGAGACCTTAATTCTTTTTTGTTAATTTTCAGTGTTGTACAAATTGGCTGACTAGTGCAATGAAAACACAAAATCATGGCTTTTAAACGTACGTGAGGGTTTTCGAGCCTTCAACAAGTATGCTCAATTAGTAACTTGAAAAGGCTTTGGGTGTATTAATTAATAACTAGAAAAGATTACTCCTCGTAGATCCAAAGGTTAATCAAACGTGACGATCCAAAACAAGGTAAAAGAAGAAAACCGTATATGCAGATAGCTAGGGCATACAATTCTAATGTCGCCTGGAGATTGATTTGTGTGACGGACCGAATAGAAGTTGAGATATTGTGGTTTGTGCGGAAGGGGGTTGTAAACTAAAGGTAAATGTGATGTTCCCAGCAAATTGATAACAAAAGTAGCGGAAAAGTAGCAGAAAAGAAGGGCATTTCAGAAATAGAAGAGTGGATTTCAGAGAAAAAGCAGTGTTTACATCAGAATATGCATAAAAGAAAAGGGTGATGATTACAACGGTAATAAAGCTGCACACACACACAACAATGCCTGCAGGACAGCTGTCATTCCCTGCGATATTCTCTCCAACGGCCTGCCAGGGAAGATTGCGGCTCACGTGTCTGTACTAGGGGCCTCAAGTGCTACGGCGTCGTTTTCCTCAGCAACGGGTATCTTCAAAACGCTGCCGTTGCTAGTATTAATATTTTCACCCAATACGCTGTCGTTTGCTTTAACCCCTTTTTCCCCAATTCCGAGCCCTAATTCAATTGATTTCTCTGTCTTTCCTTCCATCGTGACAATACCGCTCGCACCAACGGATCCTTGTCCCCAAGGATCAAACTCCGGGAACTGGGACTGCAGGACGGAAAAGTCTTCCCAGGTTGCATTTTCCGGAGCCAGGTTTGCCCACTGCACCGGAATTTGAGTGACGGCCGTGTTGTTTCGCTTGACGATGCGTTTGTCGAGTGCGCGCAGGGGTGAGATTTTCAACTGACCGTCGTCTAAAACATCAGGTGGGTTGAGAGACGGTTGTGTGTTTGGGCCAATCTTTTTCTTAAGGAGACTCACATGGAAAACAGGGTGAATACGAGAAGTGTCAGGAAGATGCAATTGATACGCCACTGACCCCAGTTTCTTTGTAATTGTGTAGGGACCGTAGAAGCGAGCAGCGAGTTTGAGGTTTTTACGCAGAGCAACAGAGGACTGACGATATGGTTGTAATTTCAAGTAAACTTCATCCCCAACTTTAAATGATCTCTCAAATCTGTTCTTATCTGCATAGAACTTCATTCGATGCTGAGCTCGTACTAAATTGTCATTGAGTAGCTTCCTTGTGTGTTCTCTGCTCTGAATGATGTCATTTACATTCTGCACTGTTGAGTCTTCCGACCAGTTCAATTGATTTTGTTTGTACACGTAGAGTGCCTCGAATGGGGTTAACCCGATAGCTGTATGAAAATTAGAATTATACCACCATTCAACCTGTGGTAACCAAGTTGCCCAGGTTTGAGGTTTTAAGAAGCATAGGGAGCGTAGGTATTGCTCTAGACACGATTCAAACGTTCTGTTTGACCATCAGTTTCAGGGTGGTAGGCAAAGCTTAAATGAGTCACAGTTCTCAGCTTTTTCATTAGTTCCTTCCAAAAAATACTAGTAAAAATTTGATCTCTGTCAGAGATAATTACCTTAGGACTCCCATGTAGTTTAAAAACATTGTCCAGATAGATGGAGGCAACTTCAGTAGCCGTGAATGGATGAGCCAGGGGCAAAAAGTGTCCATATTTGGTATATTTGTCGATGATCACCAAAATGGAGTTGAATCTCTTGGAAGTAGGGAGGCCCTCAATGAAATCCATAGAAATAGTTTCCCATGCTTGAGTGGGAATGGGTAGAGGTTGTAGCAGGACAGGTTTCAGTATATGCTCATCTTTAGTACGCTGACAAACATCACAGGATAAAACATGTGTCTTGACTTGCGTCTTCATACCTGGCCAGTAGAAGCAAAGCTTGAGTCTACAGTATGTGGCTTGAATGCCAGAATGCCCACCTAGGGGAGAGTCGTGAAGGTTCTGTAGAAGCTTAGCTTTTAAGTCCCCATTAGCTCCAACATAGACCTTTTGTTTATACCTCAAGATACCCTTAGTATAAGACCAGTTTTCTGTAGGTTGAGTCTGAATTGAAGCTTTAGTGATTTGCTCCTTAGCAAAAGAGTCTTGAGAATAAGAGGCTTCAATATCTTTGACCCAAAATGGAGTGAGTAGAGTACCACTAAGGTGAAAAAGAACAGGGTCATATCGAGAGAGTGCATCAGCCACTACATTTTGTTTCCCCTTCCTATACTGAATAGTGTAGTCAAGTCCAAGCAATTTGGTAAGACCTTTTTTCTGAACTGCAGTAGTAATCTTCTGATCGAGGAGGTGTTTAAGGGCCTCATGATCAGTCTTAATGACAAATGGGTGACATTCCAGGTAGTGCCTCCATTTAGTAACAGCCAGTAGGATGGCTATGTACTCACGTTCATATATGGACAAGTCAGAATGCTTGGGACCAAGGGTCTTGCCGAGGAAGGCAATAGGGCGACCATCTTGGGAAAGAACAACACCTACTCCCCTTGAACTGGCATCAGATTCCAGATAGAATGTCTTAGAGAAGTCAGGCAAAGCTAGGACTGGTGCTTGGCACATGGCCTGTTTCAATTCATTAAAAGCCAATGTAACCTCAGGGGACCAGTGAAAAGAATTTTTCTTTAAGAGTTGAGTCAATGGCTTGCTGATAGAGCCATAGTTGCGGATGAATCTCTTGTAGTAACCAGTAAGGCCTAGGAAACCCCTTAAAGCTTTGAGAGACTTAGGAGTAGGCCACTGTTGCATTGCCTCAATCCTAGAAGAATCTGTAGAAACCCCATTAGTTGATATCGTGTGGCCCAAGTAATCAATTTTTGTGAGGCCAAAGTAGCATTTCTTCCTCCTAGCATACAATTGATGGGATCTTAAGTAATGAGAGCACAAGCTGCAAGTGCAGACAATGATCAGTAAGAGAAGCACTGTATATAAGTATATCATCAAAGAATATTAGGACAAATTTGCGAAGAAATTCAGCAAAGACAGTGTTCATAAGAGCCTGGAATGTTGCTGGAGCATTAGTGAGGCCAAAGGGCATCACTTTGAATTCAAAATGGCCATGGTGAGTCCGGAAAGCAATTTTCCCAATATCTTCAGTCTTCATTCTGATCTGCCAATACCCAGACCTTAGATCGATTTTAGAAAAAAAATTTGGCACCTGATAGCTCATCCAGTAGGTCCTCTACCACATGGATTGAGAATTTATTCTTTACAGTGGCTGCATTGAGTTGCCTATAGTCAACACAAAGCCTCCAAGATCCATCCTTTTTCTTCACCAATACACAGGGGGAAGCAAATGGGCTTTTACTAGTCTGAATTACTGAATTAGCTAACATTTCAGACACTTGCCTTTCCACTTCATTTTTCTGAATGTGAGAGAATCTGTAGGGTTTAAGGTTGATAGGCTGAGTACCCTCTTTAAGAACTATGGCATGATCATGGAACCTATTAGGTGGCATTCCCTTAGGTTCTTGAAATACATCTGCAAATTGATCAAGGATGTGTTGAAGCTCAGGGTTAGGCTCCATATCCTCTTCTATTGAATCCAAGAGATAAATCTCTCCTCCCAAATCAGTATCTCTCTCAGTTAGCTTAATTAATTTGTCCTCAGAAATTAGGTGTAATCTGGCAGTGTGTTCTCCCCCTTGCAGAATGATTACTTCCTCCCCTTTTAAGAAGCTCATTGTCATTTTCTTGAAGTCTAAACTGACTGGGCTATAGGTTCTCATCCAGTCCACCCCCAAAACTATGTCACTACCCTCAAAAGTCAGTGCTCTGAAGTCATGCATGAAGTAATGCCCCTGCATTTTCCATGTTAATTGCTTGACCCTTGCATTGCTGTATAGCTTCTCACCATTGGCCACTGTGATCACTAGAGGGTGTGTAGTTACCATCTCGACTCCTTCCTTAGCCCATCCAGGGTTGATAAAACTGTGAGTGCTTCCACTGTTAATCAGTATGCTCACAGGTCTACCCTTGATGGTACCCTGAATTCTTAAGGTACTATGCCCCACACTGCCAGTTAAGGCATTGATGAAAATCTCCAATTCTTCTGGGTTTACTTTTTCAGTGTGATCTTGAGTTTCTTCACCCATGGTTTCCTCTTCAGTGTACCCAGGGGAGTCTTCCTCTTCCATAGCATTAAGCTGTTTCATTTTGCATTGGTGGCCAGGAGTAAACTTGTCACCACATTTGAAACACAGGTTGTGGGTTCTTCTGTAGTCAACCAGAGCTTGTTTGGTGCTATTTTGGGTTATAGGTTTGGGTGGAAGTGTAGGAGAGGAGTTCCAGGTTCTTTGGTTAGGTGATTGTTGAGTGTAGGTATAGGGTCTGGGTTTGAGCTTCTTAGATTCAACCTCTAGGGAGAGTTCATGTAACTTGGCTAGTCTATATGCCTCATTCAGACAACTTGGTCGATGTACCTTCACCCTATGCCTGAGCTCTTCTCTTAACTCACTTAGGAAGCTAGATACAAAATAATCTTCCCCTAGTGTTGGATTCTGTTGCAAGAGGTATGGTTTCAGCTCTTCGAACCTCTCTTGGTAATCTTCCACAGAAGATTTTTGCACCAACTTGTTAAACTCCTCGATTACATCAGTGTAAGCTTTGTCACAGAACCTATGGCATAGATCTGCTGTGAACTCATGCCATGTAAGCCTATGCTTCTGCATAATGTACCCATCGAACCAAGTTTCAGCCTTTCCTTCGAGGTGCATGGCTATCAGATCCATTTTTTGTTCTTCAAGTATTTCAAGTAGGGTAAAATATTTCTGACATCTTTTTATCCAACCTCTTGGGTTGCTGCCATTGAACATGTGGAGGTCGAGTTTAGGTTTAAAGTAGCTTCCTTTAGGATTGTTTGTGTTTTGGGAAAAATTTTGGTTTTCCAGGTTTGGGTTGTTAGGGTTTGGGTTGTTATCCATGGGGAGTGTCCATTTTCATTTTGAGTTTCTGGTTATGGAGGGTTGAGGTTTCTGGTTGAGATGACAGAATTTCAGGTCCAGAGGGTTTGTATGTGAATCTTTGTTTCTCATCAAGGATGGTAATAGTGGGAGATGACTTACTGGTGTTTTCTGGTTGACCTTTGTTTGACACAGGTGTTGGAGGTTCTTGCCTTTGCACAGCTTCCAGGATCCTCTCCAAATACCCTTGAGTGACATCCATGCGAGATTCGAGTGTAGTGATTCTCGATTATGAAGTTTCTCTGTGCTTGACCCACCATCGAGGTTCTTTTTCTTCATTTTCTAGTTCCTTGAGTCTGTTTTCAATGGCTGTGAGTGTCTTTTGAATGTCTGTGGGTTCATCTGAGGGTGCCATTTGGTGATGTTTCTTGTGTTTTCCCAGATTTACAGGGATCGGGTAGGCTCTAGATACCAATTGTGATGTTCCCAGCAAATTGATAACAAAAGTAGCGGAAAAGTAGCAGAAAAGAAGGGGATTTCAGAAATAGAAGAGTGGATTTCAGAGAAAAAGCAGTGTTTACATCAGAATATGCATAAAAGAAAAGGGTGCTGATTACAACGGTAATAAAGCTGCACACACACACAACAATGCCTGCAGGACAGCTGTCATTCCCTGCGATATTCTCTCCAACGGCCTGCCAGGGAAGATTGCGGCTCACGTCTCTGTACTAGGGGCCTCAAGTGCTACGGCGTCGTTTTCCTCAGCAACGGGTATCTTCAAAACGCTGCCGTTGCTAGTATTAATATTTTCACCCAATACGCTGCCGTTTGCTTTAACCCCTTTTTCCCCAATTCCGGGCCCTAATTCAATTGATTTCTCTGTCTTTCCTTCCATCGTGACAAATTAAAAAGTGACGGACTGAATAGAGTTGCAAAAAGGAAGAGCATCGAAATATTAACATTTTCATGATTAATATTTCAATTAAATTGTATGAGAGTTGCAAAAAGAACTCTCACATAGACAGATATTGAATTTGTATTTGTGATTAGTTATAAGTATATTTCTGAATTACTTGTATATCGAATGTGAGTGCAGGTAATATACGGAGGCGATTGCCTTGTGTGTGTATGCAGATGCTGTATGAGTTCCAGCAAAAGGTGGAACAAACTTGCATGCAAGCATCTATAAGGTCCAACTTTTCCAAACGGAAGATGCTTCTTTTTTTTGAGCTGTCATCACAATGTGGCAATGTTTCATTACTTTCACTGAACAACGCAGCAGCAATAAACCGGCTCTAGACTCCAACAAAAGGTCATTATAAATTTACAAAGGCCTGGCCAAGATAATCTTGCACTTGATTTGGGACTTAAGTTTTAATGGCTTATTTGAAAACGGAGATAGATATTTACGGAACAGACTAATTTCAAGGTTTAATTCACTGGAGAATTGAATAAAATGTTGTCATGCAATAAGTGGTACGGAACAGAATATCTCATTATATATTTATATTTACGGAAACACAGAGTCTGGTGTAGAATACAACAGAAAAATCCGGTTTGTTGCATGATGTTCCATATCACTACTTGCATACACATTTCTTCAATTCTGCTGTGAATCAAACCTGAAGAACAAGGGAACAAACCATCGAATAATTTGGTGTGAGAACCAGAAACTAATTTCGAAGACATGGTACCAAATATAATACGACTTACATTACCTTTTAGAAGCAGGAGGAAATAAAGGCAGGATGATGATGTGTTTATATTAGTAACAAAAAGATGAGAAGATGTAGTGCAAAAGAATTGCCGGGCAAATCTCCTTTGGCAGAGAGCACACTACGTACATGAATGCCTTAGAGTTTGGAGTCTAAGTGGCTGCCTGCCAATGGAGATGTTGCCCTGTAATACTGCAGTTGCACCTCAACAAACTCGCCTTCTTACTTCCAAGTTCCAACTCCCTTTCATTTTTATACCCTCCTGGAAACTAGCATATTCACCGGAACAATGCCTTGTTCTTACCCTTTGCTTTTCTCTTTTCTGGGGTTAACCACACCCACTTGAATTTGATTGTTTTTATCTACAAAATTCCAGTGAAAATGTGTGTAGGAAAAGTAAGAAACCAATGACCGGAAAAGATAGAATGTATTCCCTAGCTTCTTGTAACCCAAATTTGCTTCGCATGCAGTACTACTAGTATGTTTCATTAGCAAATCCCTTCGTTTTTGTATATATGATTTCTGTATTTAAAACAAAAAATTAAATATACTAGCATCAAATATCAATCTAAATCCAGCTCAACATGAAGCATTTGGGACGAAAGAAAATCAGTAAAATCCCCAAATCCCATTATCAGAAAAGATGGAAAAAGGTGGGAGAATAAGGTCTAATGCCTAATGGATGCCTTGTAATGGAAGATCCAAAGAATGTTCTCTATATGCTGCTGGTTTTGTAAGGCTCAAGTCAACCGACCTAATGGACCCAAAAGCTGGTTTATGCAGAAACTCGAGGCTGCGTTTTTAGAGGGCCTTCAATTCCTTTTGTCCTCCATCTACAACAAACAAGTTAGCCTTGTGAGTTCAAAACATTTTATGACTTTTCAAAGGAAAACCCTTAAAATCTCAATGGACATCTTCATTGTCTGCCTCATAGTCATGATCACAAAATCTCAATGCAATCCAAACCCAAAAAAGAATATATAATCTGTCCACTCGTTTTGGGCCTACAATAAAACCCAGAATACACTGACATTATGATAATATTTTCAAATTAATAAATTGTTGATAATAAAATCAAGGAAAATACTTTGATGCACAAGCTTGTGTAAACTTTAGTTTACACAAGCCCTTTAATTTTAGGGTTTAGGGTTTAGGATTTTAGGTTAGGGTTTAGGGGTTTAGTATGTAAGGTATATAATTTAAGGTTTATGGTTAAAATTTAAAGTTTAGAGCTTAGGGTTTAGGTTTTAGGTTGCTAGGGTTTGTGATTTAAATTTTAAATTTTATAAAAGGATTGTGTAAAAAAATTTACACAGCTTGTGCATCAAAATAAAACCCTAAAATCAATTCAAGTTTCATATATAAAAATGGACGTGTTGCAACTGTGTTTTCTCATTTACACTGCAACCAAGGAGGAGTTGGGTTTTGTTTTGTCGTCTTGAATTTGAATCTTGTCCTGTGTTTTCAGGAATACTGTTGACACTGCTTGCTGCTGCAATGCCAGGGGGCAGGAACGCAGACCATAGAGTAAAAGTATAGACTACTTCAGCTTTCTGATATAAGTTTTCACAGAATTGAAATTCTCCATTTCCAAACAAAACAACATATTAGCTATTGTACTTCCCAATAATCTCATGGCAAACTTTAAGCAAAAGGAGTTTTCATCTTCAATCTATACAAACATATACTTCCAACACTGGTTTTTAAGCAACACATAAATATAGCTGTCTTAAGGAATTCTTCAAAACCTAGAATGATATGGAACACCAACACAAGACATGCTTATTCAAGGTCTTTTAGCCTCTTGTTTATTTATTCACAAGGAGAGAAAAAAACATACAGAGTAGAACAGTGGTTTCATAGGCTGCATAGTTAGCCTGATTCCCTGGATGCGAAGATAGATAAAAAGTAGAGGCAGAAGTGGACAAACAAAACAGATGGGTTTTGTCATCAAAGCATAGAAATATATTTACAAAACTGATTTTAAGCATAATTTTGATACCATAAAAATACAAATGATGCATTTGGAGATAGGAAAAATCCAAGGTGCACGCCCCCCCTTGCGTATGCTGTATGCATGCTTGATAGAGGTTTTAGAGAAGTGGACAAAGTAATGTAATTGATAACAGGCGAAGTACTGTGTTGTATGCTCTGGTCCAGGGGATGAACGCAACAGTCAACATTCACTGGTTTTTATATACATCCAACGGTTTTGCAATCCTTTTTATATTACTCATTTATTTGGATTCAGAATATCAGGCAATGATGAATGATGATCCATCCAAAACAGAATTCTGTGGCCTTTGCTGATTAAGGAATCATTTCTTGTTGATTGCTCAGATAATACGAATTTAATCTTTCAAAAAAACACATATCCATGCAACTAATTACCAGATTAATGCTTTTATAGTCTTTAATTTGTCATTTGATGGCCGAATGCCTTTAGTATTTTTTTTTATGTTGCCTTTGCACTATTTCATATTATACTCTGAAAGGGAACAAGAACTTTCGGACCATTATTTTGTCACTGTAGAATCTACATGACACATCACTATATCAGGAACAGTAATTAAGAATAAGTTAAATCATACTTTTTCTTTTCACCCATTTGTCAGACATATCAAACTTAAACGACAAGCAATCTGATCTTTTTAAATTGAAATTTTGGCTTGTATGGATGAAAAACTAGATGAAAAAAAATTAAAAAACTAATTAAATTTTTAGTAAAAATATTTCACCCAAATGAGCCCTCAAAATGTAAATTGTACCTAATTAAACTCTTTCGTAACATTGACTGCGTTGACTATCAAGGTCATCAGACGGTCAAAGACAAAAAAATTAATGTCTAATGTGGCTTAACATGTTGACGATGATGTAGAAAATTTGTTGTCGTATCAAAAAATAAAAAAAATCTTATAGATTTTTCTAATCATTTACCTTCTTATTTTCATTATTTTTTGCATATGAAAACCTAAAAAGCAAACTCCGAATTTTTTTGAAATATTCTCATTGTCGATCGCCACTGTTATCACGGCCACCAGTGGCCGTTTGATGCCGAATCACACCAACAACCTCGCCTTGGTCTCTTAGGCATGGGCCTTAAGTCAGTTTCACTAAAATCCATTTTAAATACCATAAATATCATGTAGAACCATTCGGTTTTTGTCTGATTAAAACGAGATCAAAATATATTCTCTTTTTCAGCAAAAGAGGGCTTTCTACCGTTGAGATTCGCCATCCGACGGCCAGAGCTCCTGTAAATGAAACCCAAACGTAAAGTCATCGTTTTCAATTTTCTTCTTTTCCCCAATTTTTTTCTTATTTAGACTTCGTTCGTTATTTGTTGTTAACTGTTGTGGATGCCTTAAACTGACTCTGATTCTCGAGTGAAATGATTGGGGTTATGGTTATAGTCTACTGGAATGGAGCATGGTCATTGATGAATGGTTTGTATAGATGGTGTTTTAATAAAGTTTTGTTTAGTGGCTTAAACGTTTAGAGATGTTCAGTTCATGGAAGAATGTTAGTTTAAGGCTCAAGGAAAAATGGTAGCATGTTGGTTTAAAGCTCAAGGAAAGTTAGTATTTGAGTGGTAGAACAGAGGATGGTTTGACAGTTTGATTTCAGCTAGGATTGGGAGACTTTGTGTGGAGCTATGGTGATTGCCAACCGTGAAAGGTGGCTCGGTATTGAGTCATGATCGAGAGGCCTGATTGCATTGTGTCGGTAAGAACCATGGACAATTCAAAGTAACCCCAACTCTAAAATAATAAAATATATTTAAATAAAGCTTTTACATGTCAGCATTGTGACATAAGACACTAATCTTTTTTCGTCTTTAATCGTCTGTTGATCCTAACGGTCAACGGGGTAGGAATTTAATTGTCTGCAATTTGAATTTTGAGGGCTCACTTGGGTAAAAAAATTATAAAGGCTTGATTAGATTTTAATTTTTCATTCAGGGTCAATTTATTCTTTAAGCCTTTTAAAAATAAACTATTTTATTTTTTATATAATCAAGACTGATGTGAATATGAGACATCAATTTTATATTGAATGAAAATTATAGAACTTTTCAAACAGGAAAAACAACCAGGTGAAGTATATACAAATGATATAATTTTGAAACCCAGAAAAGCTAGACAGGTGAATATAATTTTGAAAAGGCGAAATGATGAAACCTTAGAAGAAGAAAGAACGATAAAGAATAAAACAGATGTGAGGGTGTCAGAGCATGTGAGGTTAGAAAGCCAGGTGCAGGTGCAAGCGCAGGCAAAGTTAAGGGGGTTGCTTGCCGGGGACAAACAAAGAGAAACTAATAAGAATGGCCCGTGAAGACTGTGATATATGCCTCACCAACAAGGCAAGGCATGCCACACAGACATTGACTGTCTGTACTTTTCCTACCCTTTTTGGTTCCATTCATTGCCTGTGCTTGTGATCCCGACTTGACCATCCACCTCCGACTCTCAATTCCCACATCCCTTCCCATGCAGATATTGCCAACCCAAACGACAATGTGACAACCACATACTCCATTTTTATCCATCATTCCAATTTACCCTTATCGTTTTGGCACTTCTCCTTAGCATTTTCTCACCCTTTCTCTTCTTCTTTTATTTTAATCACGAATACTAATATTATTTTGTCACGAGGTTTCATGTCTTGTTGTTTCCTATTTTATTTCATTGTTTCCCTTTAACCAATCAAAGTACAGAAAACATTTATGAATGAGTTGGTTCAAGTGATAAGCAACTTGATATTGCTTAAACAAGTTTTGAGTTCGAGGCTTTGTGTATGCATGAAATCTCAACCGGGGACTCACCCACCAAAGTCATATGTGCAACACGGGTCGACCCAGATTTAGGAGTGAGCGTTCGATCGAGTCGAGTCAAAAAATTTCGATTTATTCGAGTTGACGAGTCTAATTTTATCATTCGAACTTTTATTCGAAAAATTTTCGAGTCGATTCGAGTTGAAGAAATTCAGTCGAGTCGAGTTTTCGAGTTCCTATAAAAGTTTAATTGTAATTATTTATCATGTTATAATACAGCTTGATTCCAATTTAAATGGTTTTATCTAATCATATAAGATATGCATATATATATTTATTCATATTTTTTCATATGTGGCAATATTTCTTCATATTTTTATATATTGGTATGTATATATCAATCAAAAATTGAGGGACTCGTCTCGAACTTAAAAATAAATCCACTAATTACTAGAAATTCCGAGTTATTTGAATTTTCATTTTACAACTCAAAATTTATTTGAAATTTTTTCGAGTCGAGTATTTTCGCCCCGGGTCGAGTTATTCGGTTTTTTCGAGTCGAGTTTTACTCACCCTACCCAGATTAGTCTGGGCAAAGCCTCGAGAAACCAGGAGGACAACAAAAAAATATAGACACCATTTAAGACTAAGGGAATAACGAGTAGAAATTGGTTGTGTTTTCTCGGCTTATACCTCGTCATCAAAAAATTTAATTTAGGGCTTAGGGTCAAAGTTTAAATTATTGATGGTACTATGTGTTAGAATGTATAGTTTAGGTTTAAGGTTTAGAATTTAACGTTGGGACTCAAAATTTATTATTTTAATACAGGAACACCAAATGAAAAAAAAAATACAATTTTTTTTAATCTGGATTATATTCAACAGCGAAAGGAATACAAAGGATTCACACATTTTACAATTGAAATACAGTGTTGAACAAAACAACAAAAAATATAAAAGTGTGAAAGACGTTGAACATACCAAACCTAACACTGTCAGAAGAAATCTTCTGAAATAAAAATTCAGAAAAACTATACTTTGCCTTGAGTGCTCTATGAATATAGCAAAAATTCTTTCGCTACTTGATATTGGCATGTCGGCACAACCACCAAAGGGAATCATAACATGTATAGAACGACCTCCTTCGTTGAAAAGCGCTCGTTGATACTCGTCACTCGAACGCGTAACTGTCAAAAGACAGACTACTGTCATGAAGACAGACAAAAACTGCTAAAAAGCAGACAAAAGAACTGCCACCAAGCAGACAAAAGAACTGCCACAAAAGCAGATTTGAATAAGAATTCGACAAAGTAGATGAAAAACAAGAAAAAAAAACTTGAAAAAAAAGAAACATTCATCGGAAAGATGAATTTTATTTATGTACAGATCCAGCAAAACGGCCAAAGGCCGCCGCCGGTAAAAAAAAACGATGAAGAAGAAGAAGAAGAAGAACTTGAGAAAGTTTGGTAACCGCCTTAGAGAAAATGGAAAAGTGGAAAAGTGGAGAAGTTAGTTTACGATATTAAATTAATATTTAAATACAAATTATTTTTATCTGGGAATAACTCGTAAGGCACTGATAAATTTGTTCCACTGCACTAATTAACAATAGAGAGCATGTCGAGTTCTAAATTCCACTTAATTATCAAAGTTTATAGTCCAATTAATATTCAAACACGCCATTAATTTAGATAGAGAAAATGAACACAAAAAATAATCATAATTAAAAAAAATTAAAATTACGATAATAAAACACGTACTCTTAAAATTACAATAACAATTATATTAATAAACGAAATCTCGACCGATGACAATCCTACAACTAAATATCATAAAGTTTATTTCCCGCTTAATCCTGTGATAATAATATTCATATGAGATTTCAAAAACTGTATTCATATAAAACAAGCAAAGGCATTTATGGATCCCAAGACATACCCTTCTCTCTCAGTTACCCATCCTATAAAAGCTAGGCTACTTCATTCAAATCATATTGCTTCTACTACCACTTCACATTTTATACATTCAAACACAAGTTCAGAATGGCAACTAAGCTGCAAAGGAGAACAACATCTCGCAGAAAGCTTCAGTTTCTGTCAACTCTCTCCAACTCCAAATCTGTAATACAAATTTGATACACTTATTGTTTTTATTATTGTTTCTTCGGAAAAGCTTAACCTGTTTTGTTGTTGTTTTTACAGGTTAAAAGGAGGTCCATGCACTTAAATGCTCTTCTCCATTGTCACAAGCTGAAACTCAAGCTGGAAGAAATACACAGAGAGTACCAAAATCTTATGGCTATCAGAAACCAATACTTCACTCTATTGAAACATATGCAAATCCCAAAGGTAATCTGTGCTTATACAAATTTAAGCAGTTTTTATTCGTGGGTTTATGAATAGAATTCATGGGATGGTAGCAGGAAGTGAAAGTGGACAAGGTTGGGGAAGAGTTCGTAGTGAAAGTGAGTTGCAACAAAGGAGGGGACAAATTGATCTCAATTTTGGAGGCGTTTGAAGAACTGGGTCTTCATGTTGTTGAAGCTAAAGTTTGCAGCACCCATTTCTTTGCCATGGAAGCCACTGCTGTGGATCAAGACCAGCAAACTACTGATATCAAAGATGTTACTCAAGCTATCCTTAAGGCCATTGAAAAGCAAGGAGGTGATCATATATAGAAAGATTTTGCGGGGAATCCAAATGTTAGATTAAGCAAAAATTATGAACCGTGCAGTGGAAGATATCCAGACATGTATGCATCTCCGTATATAGGGGCCGTACTAAAAAAGTAAAACTAAATCAGTGTGTATGTGTATGCATCTCCGGTAATAAAAGAGTTTAAAAAAAATTAAAACATTCTGCATTGCCGGGAATTGGTATTTTAACCACTGGACGACAATGGAACCATTTTGAGAATAAAATTAGCAAAATGACAAAAGATACCCCCAACGTTCGCATGTTTTGTCATTTGGCCCCCTATTCTTTTTTGGTCCAAATATGCCCCCAACGTTTCATTCATAGTCTAAATATGCCCCTGTTAGATGTAAACTGTCAATCAACTGACGGTCAACGGCTTATAAAAAAATTTTGACGTGGCATCAGCAGATTTTAATACATGGCAAGTCCAATGAGCATAAACTGTTGAACGTCAGTTGACTAACAGTTTCCATCTAACTGGGGCATATTTAGACCAAATTGAAACGTTGGGGCATATTTAGACAAAAAAAAAATAGAGGGCCAAATGACAAAATATGTAAACGTTGAGGGCATCTTTTGTATTTTATCAATAAAATTTTTCTGAATATGAAATATCAGATTCTAAAGCGTATACATCAAAGACTTTTCTAATCTTGTCAGGAAAGATAAAAAAAAAAGTAATGTGAAAACAAACCAATTCACTCATATTTCAAGGCCTTTTATTAAAGTTTTATTTTCAGTTACAATTTATAACCCGGTAAAATATAGTAATTTTTCCTCCATCCACTAATCAATAAAATGTAAAAGTTTAATTTTTATTATGTTCACTTAAACGGTACCTGTCAATCCACGTTGGAGAGGCTGGTCCGTTGTATGTCTAATTCCTTATTGTGTCGAGTTGTATTGGTGGAATTTGCAGAGTTATTTTCGTCAATTATGCTGAGTTGTTTTTCTTTCATGGGCTGGATTGATGTTTATGGCTTGGGCAACTTCGGACCCATTAAAATATTCGACTTATTCAAGGTTCGGTGATCCAATATTTTTTATACAAGCAGCGGCAGCTCTAATTAAACCCAGTTGGTACTCAAAATCAAACACCAACTATAATTACAAAAACAATGTGGATGTGACACGACAATTAAATAAATAAAACCCATCGATCAGCAGATGAAACTTTCCAATTCCATGGAAATTAAAGCATTGTAAATGTTGAAGAATCTGGTGTAATCAAACCAGGGTTGGTGATACAATTAGATTAGGCAATCGAGAAATGGCCTTATCCTCTCTCTTTTAAACAAGTCCAAGTCTTATATGTTAAGTAAAAAGTCTACATTACATGTTTTGTAAGCATCTTGACTATCCACTTTTTATATATTGATTGATGTGATTAAGACGATGATGATGAAATTGTATCATATTTTATAAAAACTCATTACGTCACTCAATATGTTAATTATTAGTGAGAGTTTTGTTCACTTCTAAATGGCTATGGGGTCCATAGCTATATATCAATTACTTATTCATATAGATAAAATTCAATACAACAAATTAATTAGAATGGTTCGCACTGGGTAAAGTTAGATAGTTTCAATTAACCAAGGGTGCATGGCCTTTGAATTTAGATGCATGTGCCCTCAGTTCCAACATTAAATATGGTCCAAAAAAATGTATTTCTTTTTAGGATAATTCTTAGTTACTTCACAACTAGTTGGTTTCTCCGTTCCTTAAATTAATCCTTTTAAAGTTTATTCAGTAATAACGTGGTCTACAGATAATGTGTGTGAACTTTTAATTTTAGAAATCAAGAACCAAATTCTGATAATACTAAAAAAATTCTAAAATCTAGTTTTGGTAGCATACACATCTTGTTTGGACAATCTTTTCCCTTCACGAAATTATTAAAATTTTGACTATATCCTATGTCATAGATTAACCAGACGCGGACTCGATTGTGAAATTATTGAATTACTCTTACATTAAATTATAATTAGTGTTATTATAATGATATTTTTTATATTATCCTTAAATAAAACAATATACAATTTAAGAATCAAAGATGAGATTGGTGTATTTAAATAAATCTTTTATACTCCCCTATAGTAATTTATCAAGCAATTTTTGTAAATATATATTTTATACATAAAGGTAATGTTTGGTAAACAACAATTTTAGCTAAAATTAGAGGTAGGGCCGGAGCCAGGATTGAATATTGTCGGGGTTAAAATATTAAATTTTAAAAATAAAAAGGACTTATTATGTATTTAAACTCAAAATCATCGAGCATAACTTAATTTGTCTAATATTTAAATTCATAAGGACCTAAATTGTTATTAGACCAAAATATTTCAAGATACATGCTCATTCTTCTTTAGTTCAGCCTAGAGGTGTAAATGAACAGATCGTTCGACGAATTGTTTGTGAACCGTTCGTATAACGTTCGTTTATTAAGCTAAATGCTCATTTACTTGGTTTCCTTTTTCTTTCTTTTTTTGTTTTTTACATTTTAAATATTGGTGAATGTATGGACTAAATTGAGCATGTGGTGAACTTTTAAGTTCAAATTGTGAAGCCTAATGAGATTAAAGACTAGTGGTGTAATTCTACCATTTTGGCAAACATATAAATGAACATGTTCATAAACATTACACGGATTTGTTCATGAACGTTAAACGAACATGTTTGTAAACATTAAACAAACAAAAACGAACATAGTCAAAAATAAATAAACAAACACAAACATGATTTTAAAATTTCAAACGAACCAAGCATAAACACTTTCAAATATAAATAAACAAACGCGGACAAAACCTTATTCGTTCATACTCGGTTCATTTACACCCATAGTTCAACCCCTACTTTATTGTATACTTAATAAGCTCTTGTTTTTTTAATTTGAATAATTATTCTTTATAGGGTCCAAATTATAATTAAACCAAAGTTATCACATATTTAAAATTTTGAACAGGGGTCGGGGCCCCTTGGGACCCAAGGGAGCTCCGCCCCTGATAAGAGGTTTGACCGGTCAAATTCACTAATTTGAATGTTTGGTGAATAACATATTGGGGTGAAACTTCTAGTTTTGAAAAAGCTGCTAATAGGAGGTTTAAAAATTAGAAGTTTTGACATAAGAGATAAACCTTTTTACCTTTAACAATTATTAAAAATCTCTAAATAACCTAAAATTAACATTTTCTATTTTAATTATTGACATTAATAAACTAATATTTTTTTATTTTTTATTTTTATTCTTACATATTTATATTTGTATTTAAATTTAATAATTAACTAATTAAATTGTATTAAAAATAATTATATAAATAATAAACTAATATATAAATCATTCAAATATGCTTAGTAATGTTATATTGAAAAAAATATTTTTATAATCTATTTAATTTTAATAGATACAAATTATTGATGACAAATAAACTATTTGAACAAGCATCAAATATAATCATATCCTTATATGTCTTTTTGCTTGTTTAAATAATCAAACAACTATTAACTATCAGTTAATTTTACCAAATACTTTTATACAATTCGCTAATCAAATTAGCTAATACAATTCACTATCAATTATCAATTATCCGCTAATTGTTAAATATGACCAAAATATTTATTTTCATTCATATCATGGTTGCGACAAATCTAGTACTATATGTAATTTAGGAATGAAAAAATTTATTATTGTCATTTGGGATATGGGCGACTGTAACAAGAACCAAAACCCATGGCTTCTCAGGATTTTGAAAATTTTGATTTCAGCCTTAAATTTTTTAAAAACTATTAATCAATCTTCTCTAATATGGTTAAAAAATTTATTAAATTTTACCTTTTTTTTATCTTAACTCACACTCGAAATTTATGAATATTTTCTTAAATCCTTCAAGATTTTTAAAATTTTAAGGGTAAACTACACGAAATGCCTCTAAACTTTAGTCTTTGTATCGAACATACCACTGAACTATAAAATGATACTATTGTACCATTGAACATTGTTTTTTTCTATTATTATACCACTGAACTTTGTTTTTGTTCAATTCAAGCACTCGACTGTTAAACTGTAACGGACCGTTAAATTCAAAATGCCGTCGTTTTGGTATAGTTGCTTTGATGCCTAAGATAGGCCAAAACGATGTAGTTTTGCTAGTAAAAAAAATAAGAAAACATTGACACTTGAGGAGGATTGAACCAAGGACCTCTAAGATAAAAAGTTTACACCAAACCACCAAGCCAATTAAAAGACTTAATATAGTCATAACAAAACTAGTATATAAATAATACTGCAGTTGAACTTAATTTCGTTTATCTCATGATATAATTTTATGATATTTATAATATAATTTTATAAATATATTAACTTTATAAATAAATACTATTTATAATTTATATTATAAAACTAAAATATTGTTTGTAATATGTACAACTAAACCCTAAACCATACATGTAACTAACTAAGCTATAAACCCTAAATCCTATATATATAATTAAATCTAAAATCTCAAACCCTAAACCCTAAATATATATAATTAAATCACAAATATCAAAACCAAAACCTTAAAATTAAAATATTATTTATAATATATATTATGATTTATAATATAAATTATAAATGATATTTTAGTTTTAAGGTTTATGATTTTAGGATTTAGTTATATATATAGGGTTTAGTTACATATATAGTTTAGGGTTTATGATTTAAGATTTATTTATATATGGTTTAGAGTTTTAGGTTTAGTTATGGTTTAGGGTTTAATTGTATATATTATAAATTATAAATAGCATTTATTTATAAAGTTAATATATTTATAATATTATATTATAAATATTATAAAATTATATCATGAGATAAATGAAACTAAGTTCAACTGTAGTATTATTTATATACTATTTTTGTTGAAATTATATCAAGTTTTTAAGTTGGCATGGAGGTTTGGTGTAATCTTTTCATCTTAGGGGTCCTTGGTTCAATCCTTCTCAACGTTTTTTTTAATTTTTTTACTAGCAAAATGACATCGTTTTTGGCGCATCAAAGCAATTATACCAAAACGACGCCGTTTTGAATTTACGGTCTGTTGCAGTTTAACAGCCGAGTGCTTGAATTGAACAAAAAACAAAGTTCAGTAGTATAATAATAGCAAAAAACAATGTTCAGTTGTACAATAGTATTATTTTATAATTCAATAGTATGTTTGATACAAAGGTTAAAGTTAAGTGGCATTTTATGTAGTTTACCCAAATTTTAATTAAACGTTTTGATTATTTTGTTATGATCCGTTATTGATTTGAAAGTAATTATGCAAGGTTTATCCACCTTGATTTGGATGGTTTGATAGGATTAATTTTTGGATCCCATATTACATGGATCTGAAAAATTAAGCATGTGAAATACATTCCATTGGTTGTCGAGACTTGAGTTTCCGTGAGCGATTTTATGGAATATAAAGTGCTTTTTTGTCCGGTTAGGAGGGAATTCTGAGATATAATGAATGTATATAAGAAGGCAAGAGGAAGTTTCTGCTGCTTAAATTACATTCACATTCATATTCATATTCATATTCATATTTTACATTTGAATTAATTAAAAATATTTTTTAAAATAGAAGATAACGACATTTCTTTTTCTATATAAAAATATTTATTTTTATTATTAAACTCAACCATTTATTTTCACATAAGATTTTATTGAAAAAAATTATCTTTGATTTAAATGTTTTAATTTTAACTATTAAATTTAATCATTCTAAATTAGTATAACTTTAAATAGTTTTATAATGTTTTTTATAGAAATAGTTTTATAATGTTTAAGTGCATTCGAACTCTAGTTAACATTAATACATATAAAACCTAATAAGTGGTCTGGTGGAAAAGCGGATGATATTCATCCTAAGAGACCCCACTTCAATCACAATGTATGCAAGGTGTGTGTATTGTCAAAAGGGTTAAGAATATCTATGAATAAATACTATTTTATAATTACTTTTAGACTATTTAATATATATATATGATTTTTCAATTTGCTCTCTCACCTTTTAAATTTTATTTTTGTCCCCAAACCCCAACTATAGCTCTATTCTTGTTTATATATTTATATATATATATGATTTTTCAATTTGCTCTCTCACCTTTTAAATTTTATTTTTGTCCCCAAACCCCAACTATAGCTCTATTCTTGTTTATATATTTTTTAGATAATTAAATTAACTAGATTTAATGGTTAAAATTAAAACTTTTAAATTAAAAATAATTCATTTATTTTCTAAAAATCTCTTCTTTCCGTGTTAATTTCACTCATCTAATAATAAAAAATTGTTAAAACTTTTAATTCTTTACTATAGCATTCCATCGTTCTCTCATCTCTGTATATGTATACTCCCATTTGTTGCTGAAAAGTAGATTTATTTATTGAGGGTTGGATCGAGGGGCGGCATGGGTGACGCCGTAGGTGTCGGAAGTCAGAGATGGGAAGAAATTTAAAATGTGCATAATTAATAACACTCATTCAATGAAACATTTAAATAACCTTACTATTTAGTTTGAATTTTGAAATAAGTGGAAAAAAATTATATGTATGTATTAAATCTATATTTATTTATTTATTTGAATAATCTAAAGGTAAGGTAGTATTTGTTTATACAAAGTGATTGAACTCGATTTTTTTTAAAATTAATATTATCCGATTTTTCTTTGTAATCACTTGTTAGGTTTAAATCTATATTTATCATCTAACCCTATCTAAAAACAGTGTCATATTTGTGTCTAAATCCCCATGATTTTCTCCCTAAAAAAAACAAAATGTTTAATCGCCGTGTTTGTTTTAGTTTTTGTATGACGCGTATGCTCCTCGTAATCAAACAAAAACATTGACGATAAAATCATTGTAAACACATACATTTCTAGATGCATAAAAGAAAACAAAACCTCTGATCAATCACCAAATGTTTCTTTCCATCCGTTGTCTTGTAATTACAGACAAAACTATGTTTAACGTGAGGTGAAAGAAATGAAATCTTTCTTCAAAACTTCCAGTAAAGATCATTGACTGCCTCAAAACAAAGAAAATATATAGTGAATTATTGAGTAATAATTTGTTTTTATTTTTTTTTTATTTTTATGGTGTGAGAGCTCAGCTGGGGGAATCTCTTTCTTTTGTTATTTAGGTGACAAGGCATTATTGTGCTTTTGTTTTATTATTAACAACGGAACGATGTTGATTAGGAGAATTAAGACAAGCCCAAGGTTGATAAAGTCTCCATCTGTATTAATTTATTTGTTTTTTTATTACTATTACTATTATGTTTATTATAGTCGACTAATATTATAATTAATTAAGCAAATGGATAAGTTTTGATTTCCTCGACTCTTACGAAAACACCATGTGAAACTGAATCGAAGTGCGTGTGTTTCCCCCCGCTATTTTTGTGGGTTTGATTTTGGAAAGATCAAAGGTACGTCTAGCTGGTTTCTTTAGCACCCCAAAAACGAACACATCGTTTTTTTTTTAAAAATATTTCTAACACGGTTAATGGATGCCAAAATGGCTATTAAATTATGTCTCAATGTTACTTTTCTCTTTATTTTTTATTAAAAGGAGAAAAAGGTATTCTCAAAAAGTTCAATTTTTTATCCTAATTAATCAACCAGAGGCCATACCTACGTTGCTTTTCTTTTCTCTCTAATTGGAATACATATTACCCTATTTTTTGAACAACATATTTGATATTACCCTAATTAAACAATCAAAATTTTGCATTTCAAGTATACTAGAAAACATGTAGCGAAAACCCTTGGTAATTTGTAGTTCATATATAGCTATAAATTTGGGGGAAACATGCCTATTAAAGTTACGACCTTGGAGCAAATGTCTCTAAGATTTTGGAAAATTTGTTACAAACCCTTTTAATTTTAAAAATATACAATTAATCCCTACAAATTTTATAAATTCTTATAAGTCTTTAAAACTACCAATTATTTTTAAGTATTCCCACTAAAAGTTAAAAAAAATCCCATTAATCCTCTCATTTAAAAAAATAATTAGACCCTCTATGAAAAATTCTCATAAAGTGCGTCAATTTTTTAAATAGTTTAACCTCCAAATTAGTTTCCCAAATCTGTGCCAAACTTAGTGCTAATTAAGAAATAATATCAATGTTACCAATTAAACCTTTCTAAACAACACTAAAATTGATTGGCCTATATTGCTAGATAAAGGGTTAAGCATTTCGACAAGATACGGATGCAAAATCAACAACATCAATAATCCCTAAAAAAGCAAAAAATAAAGAATGTTGAGATTGATTAAAATCTAGATTTACATATTAAGCTTATATTTAATGTAAAAATTCTAATATCATAAATTCGATACATAAAATTTAGGAGAATTTTAAAAAATTCTAATAAAGCCACGGTCTGTCCTAAACAAGAGCAATCAGAGTGATTACAAGGTATCCGATACATAAACAAAAGGCGATAAATAGTGGGAAAACTCCAATCAGTTGTAATAATGATGGAAAATAATAAATTAAAACGGGGTTTCATATTCATGTCCTATTTTAATAAAAAGTTTAGGATTTATATCTACAATTTGCTTTGCACATCCTCTATAAACTAGTGCTAAATCCCAATCTGTCAACTTGCCGATCCTCCCCCCTTCTCTCTCCTCCGTTTTTGAAAGAGTCACCCTCTCTGCTTCTTCTTCTTCGCCTAACAACCACTTGATAGGATTAATCAACGCTCAATCATCAATCATGGACGGTGGTGATAGTAGATTCAACAAAGCCAGTAACCCTTATGTTACTGATCAAGAATTAGAAGATAACGACAACGTTTCATCGGAAACCGGCGCTGAGTCCCCTCCTTCTACCACCTTCAACGACACCAAACTCCTCCCTAAAAAGGGGTAAATTTCTGTTAAGTTCGTTGTTTGCATGCTTTTTTTAAAAAAAATGTTTTGACGTGATGGGTTTTTTTATTACAGTAGAAGATCCATACAGAAAAGAGTTGTGTCAGTGCCAATCAAGGACGTTGAAGGTTCCCGCTATAAAGGTGATAGTGCTCCACCGTCCGATTCTTGGGCTTGGCGGAAGTACGGCCAGAAACCAATCAAAGGCTCTCCTTATCCCAGGTAAAGTGAAGTATCTGACAGTTAAACTTAACAAACGTTTTCCGGTATTGTAAGACATAAATTTCGACGTTTAGGGTTCTACAATTATCAACCGTTGATTATGGTTTCTGTTTTTTTTTTTTTTAAATTTTGCCAACGGCAGAGGTTATTATCGGTGTAGTAGCTCCAAAGGATGTCCGGCGAGGAAACAAGTTGAGAGGAGTAGTGTGGACCCTAAAATGTTAGTGATCACCTACTCCTGCGAACACAACCACCCCTGGCCCGCTTCTAGAAACAAAAGCGCCGCCGCTAAACAAGCTGCCGCAGCGGAGACACCAACTACGACAAAAACAGCCGTAAAGGCCGAGCCATCTACGTCGCAACATGATACGGAACAGGAATTAGGGACTGAAGAGAGGTTTGCTGATTTAACGGACGACTCGATTCTTACAACCGGAGATGAATTTGCTTGGTTCGGGGAAATGGAAACGACGTCGTCGACGGTTTTGGAAAGTCCGCTGTTTATGGAAAGGAATAACTATGACACCGACGTGCAGATGGTTTTCCCGATGAAGGAAGAGGACGAGTCGTTATTCGCCGATCTCGGCGAGTTGCCCGAGTGCTCGTTTGTGTTCAGGCACCAGCGGAATGTAGGACCACAGGTCGGGATCTGCTGACACGTGGATTATTAGCATTTTCTTATTGGCGGAGGAGTCCTCGATTTCAACGTTGTGTGGTGCGTATCATCTTTATACGAAATTCGAGGTGGAAAAAAACGAGTTTCTTTTTTAAACTCTTACATTTCATTATCCTTTTTAGAATTTATTTGGATATATTTTGTTCCTTTCACGATATAATTTGGAATTGATTTCGGTGTAGTAAATGAATATAAATTCCGAAATTCCAAACTCTGTTGTTATATTGTTAACTCACAATAACTTTTTTTCTATTCCAAAATGAGAGGTGCAATTTGCATCTAAAATTGGCCTAACAAAGCCAAGTTGGAAGTGTGGGGGTGACTTATCAGCAACGAATATGGAAGTACATGAGAAGATGAATTAAGTTCAAATGATTGGGCGGCCATACCAGCAAATCAGACCAGAAACTTTGACTTTTATGCAACAGTTGCGTTGGCCGTAATTTTTTATTTTTCGTAAAATTCATATTTGTTACTCTTCCGTACTATTAAATTTGTTTTTTATTAATTTTTTGTCAATTTTTTTAATTTTAACTTGTCATTATTTAAAATTTATTATTAATAAAAATATGTAAAATATATTTTATAATATTGAATCAAGTAATTTTAAAAAATATTTTTTTTATAAAAAATAATTATTAAAAATATTTAAAATAATTATGTCAAAGTCTAAAAATTTTGACTTTTAAAAAGTCATTAAAAGACAAAATTAATGGGACGTATGGACGGAATATTTTGATTTCTCATCATTCATTCAAACCTCAATTGTTTCTCATGAAATGCAGAGTTTTCACATGATTTTAGATGAAGCTAACCTTTCCTTGTATCTTAAGCTTCTTCCCCGGCTACATCCAAGGCAAAGAAATTTGGAATATTATAATTCCTGTTAAAACAAAAACTTAAAGGCGAAAATATTAATCAATTAATTAACATATGAGGGGATTGAAGAGGGGCCCATGTTGATATTTAATTAAAGATCAAACGTATAAATTGTTTTTAATTGGTTAATAATTGAGATTAAGTCAAATTTAATATAAAATATATGTTTTTAAAATCTGTAATTTGAAATATTTTAATAATAGATTAAGCCTTGATCTGCAGCTAACATATTACAGAGGGGTAACGTAAGCAGTGATCTAGGATGATGTATATATAAAATATTTTTAATAGCCTTCTCCTTATCCATTCCATTATTGCACATAAATTACGACAAATGCCCGCTTAGATTAGATTATCATCTCAGGGTTAGCCATTAATTAATTTGCGCCAATCTACAACTCCCGGCAATTGCATATGCTGCTTTGGTTCGGTGCCCCTACATATGTTCCCACGTTCAAAATTAACTTTAGGGTATAGGGTTTAGGGTTTTAGGTTAGGGGTTGTAGTTAGGGTTTAGGGAATTTAAGGTAGGATGTATTTTTAGAGTATAGGGTGTAAGATTTAGGATTTAAAATTTAGGGTTAGGACTTAAATTTTAATTTTGTAGTGTTTTTTAGTGTTGAGGCATATGTAGGGGCACCGAAAAGGGGCAGACGAATTTTATCCGCTGCTTTGTGTTTTTTTTCTTAAGTAGTTTGGCCCAACTTTTTTATCCTATCAAGTTTACTTTTTGTTTAGCATAATTTAAAAAGTTGTTTCAAATGCAATGATGTAATATATGTTCCTCATATGCCCATTGTCTACTCAATTTAACATCCATTAGGGAAATTTTTAATGTAAATTAAATCAATCTCCAGTCCACCCATGTCTACTTATAGGGTACCATTTTTGAGAATTTTTACAAACCCAAAGTTTTACAAAGGAGTCCCATTGCCTGCCTCCTTAAAACAATCGTATACTGCAGTCTGCAGATGTTAACATCTTCATCCTTAGCTTGAGCAGCAACCACCTTTCTTCATTGCAGACACGTCTTTACCGACATCAATTTTCTCCCCCTTGGAAGGAACAGCTGAAGCACCCCCTTCATCACCTGTCTCCATCGCCTTCTTGCTGACGATATGGAAGATCTGCGTAAGAACTTCGGCAAAGGCGTTTTCCACGTTTGTTGCTTCCAGGGCTGAAGTTTCCATGAAGTAGAGGGACTCTTTCTCTGCAAAAGATTTCCCATCCTCGGTTGGGACGGCCACAAGGTGTCGAAGATCTGATTTGTTGCCAACGAGCATGACTACGATGTTGGGATCCGTATGATCCCTCAACTCTCTTAACCACCTCTCGACGTTTTCAAATGTGGAGTGTCGGGTAACATCGTACACAAGAAGCGCACCAACAGCTCCTCGGTAATAGGCACTTGTAATGGCTCGATACCTAACAATGTGAAAAGAGGATTTCAGAAAACTAAAAAATAGCAGAATAGCATGGAACAGATGATTTCTACAAGAAAGTCAGAGATCTGGAATTCAAACAAATTTGACTGTAACTCTCATTTGAGTACAAAAGAACTGGGTTTTAAATACGAGGAACTACCCAGCCATTTACACCCAACACCCATTGTCCCTAGAAATCAAGGGTTCAATCATGCATATCTTCACTATGATACTAAAACTACGGTAGTGCAGCTATCAATCCATGATATAAAAGCAATTCTATCAATCTTTATATGATTCAAACTATATAAAAATAATATATCTCAGCTCAGAAATCTGCTAAATAGGATGTTTTCATAGTTCCTCTGGGACTATTATCACCTTTCCCTTCCCGTTTCTACCTCCTATTCCAAGTAAGAGATCAACAAATTACATTTTCATTTTTAAATCAAAGAATCACCTAAGAAAACATATGACAACTTATTAGCTTATACCCTTAAAGAACAGGGAAATCAATCCACACCAAGGCCATGACAGTAACAGCAGCAACAACATTAGAGATATAACACGTTCTGTAAGAATGAAAAAGGTAAGCAATAGCACCGATGCTTAATTGGCTACTACAGCCTTGGCTTTTTAAGCATCTCAGCCACAGAAATCAGAGCCAATATAATATTCCTCCAAATTAGCAGTAATTCAGTCAATGCCACAAGAATTCACCCTTCTGGTAGACTGACTAGTGGAGTCCTAGTTTATTGTTTTCTCATTCTTTTAGATAAGCCCCCCCACAATCTCAGTTACAAATATTAGTTTGAACATGCTAACCATACAACTGTTTTTCATCACTTTTTCTAATGACAACTTCAATTCAACCACCACCACCACCACCATCCCAAAAAAATCATGTCATTTGTCAACCATAATCATTTAGTCTTCGAGTTCAAGCAAGCCATGGTGGCAATAAAGGAACTGCTCGACCACTCTGAGGGCAGTTGAAAATTTTGGATACTTGACTATATATAAGATGGAAAGAGTGTCTAACTGGGGAGAAAATAGAGGCAAACGACATTTAGATTTTGTTTATCACATAGGCAGCACCGCAGCAGCAACAGACGATGATCAAATTTGGTTGTTGGTGATTATAGGGCCACTAAGATGATAATGATTATATCTAAGGACAAAGTAAAATGGCAGGCTGGCAATTGCAGCTCTTGTGCTAGTGCAAAAGCACTCCATGACACAATGAAGGGTGTCAGCTTGAAGGGGATTAGCAGATGAAAGCTAATCGGATGATATTCCTACAATGAGAAGTTTGCTCAAGCCCTAGGATCCAAGGGGCTTTTCATATTGGAAATGTTTGATCCATTAGCTTAAAATTAACAAAACACTTGTCAAATCAATATTGTTCAACAAGGTATCTCACCCAGTTAGGTGTTCAACCACAACATTACTTAACTAAAAAAACCTAGAAGCCCCTTAAACTCAAGTAGTGTAAAATAGCAATTCCACAGGTAAAAAGAAACCATAAGAAACGGAAGTAACAACTTCTAAATCACAGAAGAAAAAAAGACAAGACAATTCACTAAAGCACTAATCCTTCCCTAGAACATCCTGAATAGTCATACAAACAATGAGGTAAGGTCCCTCTAAAATACAAACATCTATTTAGTTTTCAAGCCATTACTTCCATCACCAATTTACCACAAAGTAACTACAATTCCCTGTACAACCTGAACATCAAACAAGATTTGATGCTAAACTAGATTTGCAAATTCCCTACACGCATGGAGACACATGACACAAGTAAACAACCATTATCTCTTTATGACTACAAAATTAGGAAGCAAGCAAGAAACAAAGTAAAACTGGCATTATCATCAAGCTGGTGACACTCACCAATTTCTCTAAACCCAACTTATTACAGAACTCTGACGAGTAAACTAGATTATCGCACATCAATTTTAGCCCTTTGATAAAGTTGAAACTTGAAACCATATCTTACATAGCAAACATATTACTGCAATGCAATGCATGATCACTTCACTTCTTGCTCATTGTCAAAGCCATTAATAACAACTATAAAAAAACACAAACAACTCATATAACAAGATCACAAGACGAAGAAAATTCTAGATCCACTGACTCGACTTCAAATCTATGTTAGATCTATTTGCAACCCAATCATATTAGTATATGCAAGAGAACAACTATAAGCAATGCTGCTCACAGATCTAGATATGCAAGAGCAAGACCCTTCATTTCTTCTAATACACAGCTAAAAGAGAAATTTGCAGAATCCCATTTCAGATGGAACCAAACTGTAGCAGAATCAAAGTTGCTTTCTTTCCCTGGGAGCCAAGGGAACAAAATTCCCTTTCTATATTTGCTCGCCTTTGTTTGCAAATCAGCAGAGAAGTAAATATACCCAGATCAAAGAATAGGAAGGAAGACAAGAGAATGGGAAAAGTGAGACCTTTCTTGACCAGCAGTGTCCCAAATTTGAGCCTTGATGACCTTACCATCAACATTCAAGCTACGAGTAGCGAACTCAACGCCAATAGTGGACTTGGACTCAAGGCTAAACTCGTTCCTGGTGAACCTAGAGAGAAGATTAGACTTCCCTACTCCTGAATCACCGATCAACACCACCTTGAAAAGGTAGTCATAGTCATCCTCTGCCCTGTAACCAGCCATCTTTCACTCTTCTCAAACCTCACTTCTATTCCCCCTCCTTTACTTTTTTCCCCTTTTACTTTGCTTCGAGTGAATATGTGAAAGAGCGTGTGAGAGAGAGTTTCGCTTCAACTTTAAGACCTCTCTCTGGAAAAATTATAAGTATATATAAATGTGCCCTTTTTATTTGGGTAAGAATTTGGGAACTTAAAAGATTGCTGTCTGTGGAGTTGAGTTGGACTCCCGAGTGGGAAATTGGAGGAAGTGGAGATTGATTTGATCATCTTGGCTTATATTCTTCATTTCTATTCTACCTGTCATAGGCCCATAATTAAATTACATTTATTAAGCTAATAAATATTAATATAAATGTGTGTAATAATGTCTCTTTAGCTGTTAAAATGGGGGTGTATTCGTTTGGATGAATGACTTGCAGTGTTTTTGAGCTGGACACAAATTGTTTCTGTTTTTTTTTTGTCTTTATTCAGAGAAAGTGGAACCTTCAAATTGAAGGTTTAGAGTGACTTGAATGCTGATGTTGAGATCTTTGTTGTGTTTTTAGTGTAACCCCTCGTCCCGGTCTGGTCGGATGACCGATCCTTGTGGGCCACACGGGAAAAATCGAAGCGAAACCCGTTAAGGCTTTCCCTCGGTTAGCGACCCAGAAAAATTCCTTTTTATTTATCTTGTCTATAGGCATAATTAAATCCTATGTAGGACACAGCAGCGGAAAAATACAAACAATGCAACATACTCCGACCAACCAAAACATTAAACAGCTCATTTTAGTCCTTTACAGCAGGCCGTTTCGAAACGCCCTTAGGGTGTTCCGAAACGTCTTGACTTAGTCAACAGGCCAGGGTCAACCATAGGGTGACCGTTTCGAAACAGGGATGACTCGTATCGAAACGACCCTGACGGTCAATTTCTCGTGGTCAACGAGATTTGACTGTTTCGAAACATCAAAGGCCCGTTTCGGAACGCTTTTATCTCGTCAATTTCTCAAAATTCCAGTAGCAAAAATGTTCCGAAACGACCCCCATCCGTTTCGAAACGGCAGGCCATTTGCAAAGGGACCGTATCGGAACAGGGTGACCCGTTCTGAAACGCCCCCTGTCTGCAGATTCGTTTTGGCTGTTTTAAGGCACAAGGGTGCCCCAAAACATCACCAAAACACCCTACAACATCATAACAACAATTTTAAAGGCAAAACAACATACAAGCATGCTTGAGCAACATCATATCAAGACTAAACACCAAGGCACAACATCACAAGCCACACATCCATACACGTCATTATAGATATTAAGCTTTAACATATCCAACACTTAGGCAATTCTAGATAGCAAAATACTAGCATGGTTTCAAGCAAGGCATACATCCCAAAAGCCAAATTAACAAACTCATACGAGGAGTCTAACATGCTCCTAAACAACAATAACAACAATATATATATTCCAAAAGCATCATAACACGACACCTATCCCATTGCTTTACTATTACAATCATTAAATTTAACTATCATACTTGAGCTAACCGTAAGCAACACTTGGAGTCCTTTCCTTGCCTTTGCCACCCACAAGCTATTTATCTGCATTGTCGAACAAAAGAGAGCGTAAGCATAAAAGCTTAGTGAGGGTAAGCTCATAAAATAAACCTTCGACAATGCAAGGTCCAAGCACGAGCTACAACCAAGATAAAATGCATGTCCTTACCACTGATCCACACGAGCCATAAATATAGATGATGCATGATCATATATTCAATTTCATGTCATGCTCAACATGTTTAAAACCACAACATATGAAATCACATATATTAAACCATGTTAGCAACACATCCCAAATCACATTGGCTCACAATTAACCACATATTGGCAACATAAACTACAATCCGTATTGGCACCTAGCTATGACTCGAATACGCGGATAACCGTTGGAACTCACATCCAACAACTCTACCATTACCTGACGGTGGGATTACACTCATCACCGTTCACGCGGAGGGGATTCCACTCATCCTCACGCCTCATTTCACGCGGAGGGGATTCCACTCATTCTCACGCCCGTCGATGGGATTCCACTCATCACCGACATATAACTATATAAGAAGATTTCCGGGCGAACCCGTACTCCATCTTGATGACTACCATCATCAAGACCACGCGCGCATTTTGACTCACGTGTGCACACTAAACATCCTAATGATCGATCATTTGTACCCAAGCATACTAGTGCCAATACTAACACATTCCACAATATCATTTATTAACAACTTCCGTGCTTAGCACGTACTCACCATGACTTACCGTCATGCACTAACCACATTTCCATGCCTAGCATGTACTCACCATGATCCTCGGATCAAGCAATCACCTCATAACCTCATTTCACATGCCAACACCACATGTACATCATTATCAAACATATCACATCATATTTTGCACATGTGTATAACCATATCACATCTAACATCATCATGCATACAACAATGCATCCAACATGCCTCAACATACATGTATACAACATATATATAATCAACACCATCACACTTTTAACACGAGGCATATACAACCACTAAAGAGTGCAACCAAAGTCTCTAATCAAAGCTTGGGATTAGGCTACCACTCTAATCCCAACTCTAGGTGGGTTTACCAAGCCCATCCTAGGTTCACATGCTTGAACCAAATACTCAAAACCATTTTAAAAATATTTAACCACTCACCTAAGCTTCCAAGCTCCAAGCCAAGCAAGCAACCTCCCTCAAATTTCCGGATTTCTTCCCGAAGCTTTTCCAACACGAATTCCCGCTTCTAAACAACCTCAAACACATTTCAACCAATTCCAAATCAGCCCAACATCAAAATACCAACCCGGAGTACAATTTGAATGCAATTTATCATGTTGCAAACCATGAACAAATCCCATTTTTAGCAATTTTGGGCAGCCCCTAAACCATGTCCAAAAACCATGTTTCCAACATCCATAGCACCCACAAACAATCCCAAATCAACCCCTAACCATAGTACTACCATTGGGCTATCAATTCCCACCTAAAACAACCCCTAAAACTCACCCAAAACCCTCCAAAAAATCCCATTTTTACCCAATTTCGGAAATTACTCCAAATCATTCAAAATTCACATATGTTGTACCATTTGGCTCCTATATTCCATAATTAACCTTATTAAATCAAAATATTAAGTTTAGCTACACAAAGACACCATTTTTTATCAAATCTCTTGAAAACCCCAATTTTAAAACTTCAATGAAAATGAAAATAAATGGTACTTTTAAAGAGAGGGGGTTGAGAAGAAGTCAAAAACGTTGTTACCTTTCAAAAAGGAGTTGAAATGGATGAGCTTTTTGATGGAATAGTGATGAAGGGAAGAGAGCTCTTGTTTCACGTTGGAAATGGGTGAGGAAGAGAGTGAATAGTGTTTATTTGTGAAAAGGGGGAATTTAGATTGAAAAGTGGGTAAATTACCAAAAGGCCATTAATGAATGGCTATCCCCTTTATTCTTTTAAAACTCTTCAATTTGCAATTAAATCAATTTGGTCCCATCTCAAATATTTATTTTTGAAACCCGAAACTTAAGGGATTATTTTAATTATAAACCCGAGCCCAAATAATATTAAAATAGTATTTTCACCCGACCCCTAAACCCGGGTGTTACAACTCTCCCCCACTTAAGGAAATTTCGTCCCCGAAATTTATCGGACAGAAGTTTCCACAAAATCCGCTCTTACCCACTTTCCTTCTCACCACAACATACTAACCAACCGATAGACTTATCACGCAACAATAGATATCTGATGCTAAGACCTCAACGGTTCTTTCAAGGCATGCCAATTCTAAACTCAGCTCAATCTCTTCTATAGACATAGCACAGAACAGACCTGACTCACACTTCCGAATCATAGATACACAGAACCCCTTTACAAACCTCTTTCTAACTCTGGTGGTAATCGCAACAAATAAACAACTGAACTAGCCCGATTCACAACCGCATACAACACTGTTTGAATACCTGACTCTTAACTTTCTCTGACTGATCATCTGACTTCATCAATTAACCAAATACTATGCGGACGTCTTCAAAAACAATCTAATTTAAGTCTCGGACCTCTATTACCCACTTCTATTAAGAACCTTCCACGGATGTAACAAACTAGAAGAAAACTGACGCTCGGTCTTAACACACTGGCAATTTACGCACTTACTCTCATACAGAACCACATCATACATCCACTCAATTCAGAAGCATTCATCTTCAACCCACAATACGTCTTCATACTACTCAGATGCAATACTAATGAACTACCGTGCGCTTCGGCCAAAACAATACATCTTAAAACACTAGGTCAATCGTTACAACTATTCTGTCTCTAAAATGCAAAATTCTATCATCTCAGAAACTGTATTCTGAAGATCTTCCTTCTACTATGCCTCGCACGTGAGGTGCCAAGAATCTGTCTTGCAACTGTTTCTCTTCAAGCATTCTGACTCAATGTAGGCTCAACATGAAACGCGACCACAAGAATACTGTCATTCGGTAACTGAATTCGGCAAATACAACTCGCAACTCAACTATTAATCTAACAACAATTACAACTCGGAACATCGGTCACTACGGAGGCTATCTTCGGATGGTACTCAATCTTGGGATCACAGTCTTCAAGCAATTCTAACAACTCATGTTGTTCAAGTTCCAACCCTTCCTAGGTTGTCTAACAATTCAAGTTCTGATAATATGTACATACACACTGTGCATTTCTTACTATACAAGCTTTGTCTCTAAGTCTTCGAAGCAAATACAATTGTAATTAACTCTATGTCTCATATCGGATAACTCTTCTCTCGGTCTTCCAACCATCTCGATGATCAAGCCACAAATCTTCTGTCTTGCGCAAACACACAACCTAACTCTACATGTAACGCATCACTACGGTTCTCAAATTTTTCCTCGAATATAGGCTGAATCAAGGTCGAAGCTTTCATCAAAGTTTCTTTCGGCTTCTCAAGTTCATTGTCTCGCATCTAACCACACAACTGAACATTCCTCTGTAGCAATCTATCAATGGAGCAACTATCTTCAAAAGACTATTTACAATTCTCTGAAAGTAACAATGCTAGACCTAAGAACTATAGATATCTGTTACAGTCTTCAATTTCTTCCAACTCACGTCTTCTTTTGTCTACTTGGGATTTACCCTAATACACTCGGATGATCTGCATGTTCTAGGAGAACATCTTCATTAACTCGAAGTTCATGTTGCATAACTTGACATACAATTAATTCTCTAATAGGACCTACAACACCAACTTCAAAGCTTGTCATGATTTTCTTTGGTACTTGAATATACCCATGTATCAACTATGAGAACTACCACAACTGATCAAGGAACTCAGGAAAATATTCTGCTCAACATCTCTATGAAGGTAACTAATACACTAGTCAAACAAAACGACATAACTCAGAGCTCAAGGTGATCACATCTTGCCCCTAAAGCTGTCTTCGGTACTTCAACTTTTCTCACTTTCAACTGGTAGTAAACGGATCTCAAATTATTCTTCGAAAAGACTGAAGCACACACTACTGATCAACAAATCACTGACACTCGGAAACGGATACTAATCATTCACTGTCACTTGTTTTGACTGTATGTAATCTGATCACAATCTCGTACTGTCACTCTTTCTTCTTCACAAATTACACTGTAGAACTCTGAGATGATGCACTAGGCCTAATGAATCTAAGGTCTAACAAGTCTCGAAGTTAATTCTTCAACATTCTCAATTCTCCCGGAATTCATAAGTTATAGAGCAACAAAACTGAAGCAACCTCAGAGACGGTCTCAATAACGAACTCTTTTTTTCTATCAAGAGACAAACTGGGTGAATCTTCCAAACACTTCTAGGTAAACACAACTAATTTAATATTCTGTGGTCTAATCTTCATTCAAAATCAAATCCATTACACTTGCTAAGCAAACCTGCCAACTAAACTCAATCAATCTTCGACCTCCAAAGCTGGATCAATCACTCAATAAGAAGTTCACATACTCACCTACTACTACAGTCCCACTGAAATCTGCAACTTCAAGGCAACTCTCTCTTTGTCTCAATGTACACCCTAACTTGATGTTCTACAAGCCAAACCATCTCCAAAGGTTTCTCGACACCGTAATAACAGACAAGCACTTTGCATTTACTAAAAACACGTAAATCTAAACCACCAACAGACATCTTCTGTACAATTATCTGACCACCACTATCTCACTAAAAGGTCTAGTCACATGTGTCCCCACATCTAAGATCTCAACAAGTATGTCTAAATTCTTTGCATGCTCACACAAACAGACGAATCCGCAGAAATTGCAACTCCACATATACACAACTGTTAGTCTTCGGTCCCCTTGTCTTCAGACTGGTTCTTCAACAAAATCTGACTCTTCTAAACTGTTCTTAGAGCATCTCGAAACCTCAGAATTCAATTCTGATTACACGCAAACTATCATGCTGGATCTTGCTCTATAACATCAGTTCTGACGACCCGAAACATCCCGCTACCTAACAATCTGGAGTCAAAGCTCAAGACTTCCTTCTCGGCTCAACTATATCAGAAGTGACTTCATCTCTCCTTCTCGATGGAAGACAACTCAGATGCACACAGGCCTAATCGCACAATTCGATTCCCACTCACGGATACTGATCAGCTGTCTTGTATTAAAACTACAGGCCGGTCTCCACCGATCACCAACCAACATTTCTAAATTTTCAGATTACTCACACGAGACCCTTACCTTGATCTCGTCTAGAGAACTAAGGTGCTCACACCTACCTCTAACACCTCATCGGGCACATTCAACTTTGTGTGCTTGCTAACAACATACGAAAGTACAGATTCAGAACCAATAGGAAGAGACAAACTCTAAACTGTACCAGGGGCTTATCTACTATAACATCGATATCACCCTGACTCCCACTCACATGTCTTTGCTTCTTTTTACCACCTAATACCAGAACCAGTCCCATCGTCCCTCACCAACAAGAATCAACTCACATGCACGCGGACTCTAGCAAACAAATTGTACCTCAACTCCGGTACAACCATGCTCCTCTAACTATAGCAAAGAACTTCTTCCATATCATCTGTAACCCCCGTAGCCCGGTCTAGACGGTTGACCCGAACTACGAAGATTACACGGGAAAACCAAAGTTAACCCGAAAGTCAACCTTGATTAACGACCCTTTTTTTTCTTTTTAGTCTTGTCTAGATGCACATTAACCTTAATTGTGATTATACAAACAACATATTAAAAGATCACAAACATCAGAGATCAAGCAGGGACCCAATTGAACAAATTGCAACTTTAGGGACCAAATTGTAAATTCTGATAAATTAAGGGACTTAACCCAAATTAAAGTTACCATCTTGAAATTAGTCAGGTTTCATGCTTCTCTGTGAAATTTCAGCTCAAACGGACATCCACAGCTCATGCAATTGATCATACAAGATTCGGGACCAAAACGTAAACAATTCAAAACATATAACTACCATGTCAGCCCCCCTAACGGTCGACCGTTTCGAAACAGGTTGACCCTGTTCCGAAACGCGGGCCATTCCGATACTGGTTCCGCAACGGGGGTCTAGCAGTGAGCATTTCGTTTCGAAACGGTGCACCCCGTTTCGGACCCCTGGGTTCATTCCAGGCACCCGTTCCGAAACGGTACACACTGTTCCGAAACGCCTGCTCAGATTTCAGCAAAACAAGCATACCAAATCATGCAATTGGACTTCCAAACATGCTCCAAACACAACCAAACTTTACCAGCATGCAATTAAACACATTTAGGACATATAAGCATCATCAAATCAACAATATAACATCACAAGCAAAAAGCCCCAATTCTATAGGCATGCTTCCTACACAAGCCAACTTTCAAGCAATAAACCTTCAAAGACAAGCAATAGAAATTCAATCCAAAAACTAGCAACCACAACAACATTTAACATACTTAGGGAGTCTCAAACACCTCCCAAAACATATCCATTGGTCCCCCATTGCCAAAACATACAAAAGCTAAATGTTTAACAAAACCTTCCACACATTGAGCTTTACTTGAACTTGTTGCTTGCCTTCTCTTGCTGCCCTCAATGTACTCTAATGCTCTGCATTATTGATTCAAGAAAACGAGAGAGCGTAAGCCAAAGCTTAGTGAGGAGTGCTCTTTAAAAACCAATCAATAATGCAATTAAAACCATTTATAAACTTGCTTACAAACAACCATTATACATGCTCAAAGCATACTTTAAATCAAGCAATATCATGCTTCCACATTTCCTTTAAACAAGCATCCCATGCTTCAACGTAAACATTAAAACATGCATCTCATGCATCTCAATGTACTATACATGTCATATTGGATCAAGTGATACATTTCATTTATGAAATCAAGTTCAACAACTTTCCCCAAGGACTTTTAAACACCTTGGCCCCAAGGACTTTTAAACACCTTGGCCATGGACTTTTAAACACCATGAAAGGACCACACAAGGACTTTTAACCACCTTTGTGTCCGTAGCTTGAATTACCCCAAGGACTTTTAAACACCTTGGCCCCAAGGACTTTTAAACACCTTGGCCCCATGGACTTTTAAACACCATGGAAAGGAGCACCTAAGGACTTTTAACCACCTTAGTGTCCGCAACAAGATTCATCCAAGGACTTTTAAACACCTTGATGATCTTAGGTAACAAGGCTCACTCAAGGACTTTTAACCACCTTAGTGACCTTCACTTTTACAAACCATCACTTGCCAATACACACTTTATACATCACATAATCCACTGTTTTAAAGCATTAAACCAAGCCATTTCATCATGCATTTCAAAGCATTAAATCATCATTTAACAATGCATTAAAAACAAGGTACTCTTACCTAGAGTCACCTTCAACACATGGCTTAAAACATCAGCATAAATCATGCTAAAACACCAGCAATTATCATGCTTAAACATGCTTTCAAAAACAGTAAACAAATCATGCAAAATCATCATTTTACATTGCACCAAACATGGCCACCACTTAAAGAGAGTAATCCGAAAACTTACACTTGAGCTTAGCAAAGTTGTTTAGACTTAAACTAAGCTCCCAAAACCTTGGTTTCAAAGCCGAAAACCATTTTCACAAATCCACTCACCGATTTCCACTTTGCTTCAAGCCAAAGCACCAAATCAAGCCTCCGGATCAACAATTCTTGGATCCAAGGATGCCTCCCCTGTTTCAACACATTAAAGCAGAGGATTAATGCATCATCATGCATTAATTGCTTCAATGAAAGCATCAAAACTCGCTGCTCTCACAAAACCTCCATTCTCGGCCACCAAACACAACCGAAAATGCATCCGAAACACTTCTAAACAAAGCCCAGCCACAAACCAGCAAAACCTCACTTCCATTAACATCAAAACACATCTAAAAACAACCTATAAGCATCCTTATACCTCCAGCAACACCAGATCACCAAGATCACCACAAAAGCTACCTTAAAACACAAGCTAAACTTAGGAAATCCAACCTATCTGGGATTGCATCAATCAAGACTCATTTCCACATCAATTTAATGATCATTTAACATCAAAAACACTTCTCAAAACACAGATTTAACAGATCAAACGAAAATCTTATGAAATCACCAAAATCTTGCATAATTAGCCAAGATCCATAAATCAACCTTAAAACCTTTAATCAATTATCAAATTAGGATTGAAAACTTTAGGAATTTCATTAAAGAACTTGAAGTTCAGAGGAGAAGGACGTTCTTACCTCCAAACTTGAGTTTCTCCTCTTTTTGGAATAGAAAAGCTTGATGAAACTTGAAGTAATTGAAGAGGTTTTGAAGACACAATGATTTGCAATCAATTGAGAGTTGAAAGAAGGATTTTAGGTGAGAAAATCAGAATGAGATCTCTGGAAATTAAGTGTTTGGGTTGAGAGAAAAAGATAGAAAGAAAATTGGAAGTTAGATGAGAAAATACCAAAAATGAGTTTCCCTCCTTTTTGATTTCTTTAAAAATCAGAATTATGTGTTAAAATATCTTAGAAAAATCTGGAGAAACTCCCTTTGGGTAAATAGCTCCTTAAAGATTCAAAGTTTCAACCCTTTATAAAATAGCCACCAAACTTTCAAAAATTACATTTTGGTCACTAGCCAAAATGTCACCCTTCCAAAACTCATTTTCCAAAATTGATTTCACAGTTCACTTAATTATATTAAAAGATGATTTTAGAACATTTTTCCATATTTTTAATGCAACCCGAACTAGGCTTTCCTAATTTAACCTCTTACGATTCGAACAGCACTTTGACCAACCGGTCAACGCCCAAGACTTCCAAGCCCAAAACCGGGGCGTTACAACTCTCCCCCCCTTAAGAAATTTCGTCCTCGAAATTTACCTGAAGGAAAGAGATAAGGAAACTGCTTCAGCATATCATCCTTCCGCTCCCACGTGGCTTCCTCAACACCGCGATGCTTCCACAGCACCTTCACCAACTCAATGGTCTTGCCACGAAGAACTTTGCTATCTGAATCCAGAACCTTCACCGGTTCCTCATCATAGGTCAAATCCGGATTCAATTCCACTTCCTCCACAGGCAACACATGCGAAGGATCAGATCTATACTTCCGGAGCATAGAAACATGGAACACATCATGAATCTTCTCCAACTCCTGAGGTAACCTCAACCGATACGCAACAGGACCCACACGCTCAACAACCTCATACGGTCCAATGTATCTAGGGCTCAGCTTACCCTTCCGACCAAACCTCATCACCTTCTTCCAAGGCGAAACCTTCAAGAACACGCGATCACCCACCGCAAACTCTATCTCCTTACGCTTCAAATCCGCGTAAGACTTCTGCCGATCAGAAGCAGCCTTCAACCGCTCACAAATGAGCTTCACTTTCTCGGTGGTCCCTTTCAACAAAGCAGGCATCGAAACCAATTTTGACCAGTTTCAGCCCAACACAGAGGAGTCCTACACTTCCTCCCATACAGAGCCTCATAAGGTGCCATCTGTATACTCGCTTGATAACTGTTGTTGTAAGCGAACTCCACCAAAGGCAGATGCTTCTCCCAAGAACCTTGGAACTCTATCACGCAGCATCTCAACATATCCTCCAAAATCTGAATAACTCGCTCAGACTGGCCATCCGACTGAGGATGATAGGATGTACTGAAATGCAACCTTGTACCCAGAGCTTGATGCAAACACTGCCAAAAACGCGATGTGAACCTCGGATCCCTATCCGACACAATCGACTTAGGCACACCATGCAACCTCACAACCTCAGCAATGTACAGCTCTGCCAACTTATCCAAAGAGAACGTAGTATGCACAGGCAAGAAATGCGCACACTTCGTCAGGCGATCCACAATCACCCAAACAGAATTCTTCTTCGACGGAGACAAAGGCAAACCAGATACAAAATCCATGGTAACCCTCTCCCACTTCCACTCAGGAATTTTCAGCGGTTGCAACAAACCAGAAGGAACCTGATGTTCAGCCTTGACTCGCTGACACACCAAACACTTGCTCACGAACTCTGCCACATCCTTCTTCAGACCTACCCAATAGTACTCATCACGAAGATCGCGATACATCTTTATACTACCAGGATGCATAGCAAAAGGACTGCTATGACCTTCAGCCAGAATAGCACGCCTCAACTCAGCATCTGCAGGCACTACTATCCGACTACCAAAACACAACACCCCATCCTCATTAAAGCAGAAATCCGAAGGCCTACCCTCCGCGATATCCTGAACATGAGACACCAAGGAATCATCCAGCAACTGTTTATCCTTGATCAACTGAACCAACGAAGGTTTCACTTGCAACTCAGCAACAAGACCACCATCCTGCGATATGCTCAAGCTAGCAAACATAGCTCTCAGCTCAACAGCTACCTTTCTACTCAAAGCATCCGCAACAACATTGGCCTTTCCAGGATGATACTCTATCGTCAGATCATAATCCTTGAGCAACTCCAACCAACGTCGCTGCCTAAGATTCAACTCCTTCTGAGACATCAAATACCTCAAACTCTTGTGATCCGTGTACACAGTACACTTCTCACCATACAGATAATGCCTCCAGATCTTCAGAGCGAAAACCACTGCAGCCAGCTCAATGTCATGCGTAGGATAATTGCGCTCATGCACCTTCAACTGCCGCGACGCATAAGCCACAACCTTACCCTCTTGCATCAGCACACACCCCAAACCAACATAGGATGCATCACTGTAGACTACAAACTCTTTCCCTGATTCAGGCTGAATCAAGATAGGAGCTTGAGTCAAAACCAACTTCAGCTTCTCAAGAGCTTGCTGCCTCGCTTCCGTCCATTCATACTTAACATCTTTCTGCAGCAACTTCGTCAAAGGAGCAGCAATCTTGGAAAAACCATCCACAAACCTTCGGTAGTATCCTGCCAAACCAAGGAAACTATGAACCTCCTGAACAGACTTAGGAACTTTCCAATTCATCACCGCTTCAATCTTCTGAGGATCAACACGAATCCCCTCGGCTGAGACCACATGCCCAAGAAAAACCACCTCTCTAAGCCAGAACTCACACTTGCTCAGCTTAGCATAAAGCTGATTCTCCAACAAAGCTTGCAACACAGTCCTCAAATGCTCTTCGTGCTCTTCCTCAGTACGCGAGTACACAAGGATATCATCAATGAACACCACAACGAACTTGTCCAGGTATTCATGAAAAACACGATTCATCATGTCCATGAAAGCAGCAGGAGCATTCGTCAAACCAAACGGCATCACAAGGAACTCATAATGCCCATACCTTGTCCTGAAAGCTGTCTTAGGCACATCCACATCCTTCACTTTCAACTGATAATACCCTGACCTCAAGTCAATCTTAGAGAACACTGCAGCTCCCCGAAATTGATCAAAGAGATCATCAATCCTCGGCAAAGGATACCGATTCTTGATAGTCAACTTGTTCAGCTGACGGTAATCAATGCACATCCTCATCGTGCCATCTTTCTTCTTCACAAACAAGACAGGAGCACCCCAAGGCGAAACACTCGGCCGGATAAAACCACGATCAAGCAGCTCTTGCAACTGCGTATTCAGCTCCTTCAGCTCTTTAGGTGCCATTCTATAGGGAGTAATGGACACAAGAGTGGTATTCTCATAAAGCTCAATACCAAACTCCACCTCGCGATTAGGAGGTAAACCAGGCAACTCCTCAGGAAAAACATCAGGAAACTCCTTCACAACCCTGATATCCTGCACCCTCAGCTCCTTCGAACTAGGATTCATCACGAAAGCTAGAAAAGCTTCACAACCTTGCCTCAGCATCCTGCTCGCCTCCAAGGTAGAAACAACATTGGCAAGAAACTTCACATTCTCACCAACTACCACCACTTCATAATCATCCGCAAGCTTAAGCGAAACCCGCTTATTCTCACAATCCACAACAGCACGATGCTCAGCAAGCCAATCCATACCAAGGATCACATCAAAACCATAAAAGGGCAACTCCATAAGATCAACATGAAAGACATGCTCTTGAACAACCAAAGGACACCTTCTATAAAGCTTACGAGTCACAACAGTTTCACCAAAAGAACTAGTGACTCTAACACCAACATCCAAAGACTCAACAGGCAAACCAAGCAACTCAGCATGCTCACGAAGAATGTATGAATGCGTAGATCCAGAATCAATCAAAGAAAGCAATGACAAGGATTGCAAAGTAAAGGTACCTGCAATCACATCAGCATCATTCCTTCCCTCGCGCTGAGCATACACCCTCGCTTGGCCTCCACCCTCAGGTTGAATAGCCACAACATGAGCTACCCCGCGACCACCTTCCTCTCGCCTCTGGAAATTACCACGGCCGCGCCCACGACCTCTCTGCGGTGCTGCAACAACAGGAGCACGCTCTTGACCACCAGCCATCCTCGGACAATCGCGTCTCAAATGGTCAGCAGAACCACAGTTCCAACACTCATAACCAGCTGCCACAACAGGAGCTTGCACCTCCCTCCCAGCACGAGGACAGTCACGCTTCAAGTGACCACGGGAACCACAAATCCAACAAGCACTAGGGTCAGCTCTAGCATTGCCGCCCCTAGCAGGTGCACCTCCACCTCTCTTAGATGATGAGGACTGAAACCTCTGATCACGCCCTCTCTTGTTCCGTCCGCCGGAACTATACTCTGCAGTTCTCTTCCCAGAACTAGCTCCAGCACCCTTAGCAGACAAACTCAGGTTCATCTCAATGTCCTTTGATCGACTAACCAACACATCGAAATCATTGTACTCAGCAGCCAACATATAGGTCTTAACTTCCGTCACCAAGCCATAACGGAACCTTTCGCACCTCTCGCGCTCATCAGGTATCAGCTCTGGTGCATACTGGCTAAGACGTACGAACTGTACCTCGTACTCAGCCACACTCATGCTCCCTTGGGTCAGAGACATGAATTCACGCTTCTTCTCGTCCAGATATCTAACTCCCAGATATCTCCTCTTGAACGCATGCTGAAAGAACGTCCAAGTAACATCAGCATCAGCCATCCCAGAGATTGTGGTCGTCCACCACGTATACGCATCACCTTGCAGCAGTGACACCACACATCCCAGCTTTTGCACATCAGTGCAACTCATCTGTCCCAAGACACGCTTGGTACTCTCCAGCCATGCTTCAGACCTCTCAGCTGACATACCCCTAAACTCAGTCCCACCAAGACTGCGCAAACGTTCCAAGGGTAGTCTAGCACCAGCATCTCCCTGATGCCCAGCTCCTTGAGCTCCAGCTACTGCTGCTCGAAAAGCACCCGCAATAGCTTGCACCAGCACAGTCATGTCAGGCATCGCTTGCCCCTGACCCACTTCAGGTCCTGCAGCTCCAGCACCAGCTGCCTCAGCTCCAGCTCTTTCCCTCTCCGCACCACCACCACCAGGTGGAGGAGGAGGTATCACAGCACTACCCGTGTGCTCATCATTCACATTCCCCTCCGGGGTCGTAGCTCTCGCGCTACTCCTTAACTCTCTACGTGGTGCCATACTTTACCATGCATAACAATACAAAATAAAACAAGTCAGGACCAGCAAGGTAAGCAAATTCCAAGTATTCAAGCTCAATTTTCTTTCAAAAACAACATCATCTCTTTAGCTTTTGTTTGGCAATGGGTACCCTCATCTTGCATCATCACAACATGCATCACATACACATCATCATATCATATCACTGAACATGCTTTCACTCAACAAGCATACAAACCAAACCATGCTTCAATCATGCATACACACATTCCCAATTACTCGAGAACTCAGCTCTGATACCACCAAATGTAACCCCCGTAGCCCGGTCTAGACGGTTGACCCGAACTACGAAGATTACACGGGGAAAACCAAAGTCAACCCAAAAGTCAACCTTGATTAACGACCCTTTTTTTCTTTTTAGTCTTGTCTAGATGCACATTAACCTTAATTGTGATTATACAAACAACATATTAAAAGATCACAAACATCAGAGATCAAGCAGGGACCCAATTGAACAAATTGCAACTTTAGGGACCAAATTGTAAATTCTGATAAATTAAGGGACTTAACCCAAATTAAAGTTACCATCTTGAAATTAGTCAGGTTTCATGCTTCTCTGTGAAATTTCAGCTCAAACGGACATCCACAGCTCATGCAATTGATCATACAAGATTCGGGACCAAAACGTAAACAATTCAAAACATATAACTACCATGTCAGCCCCCCTAACGGTCGACCGTTTCGAAACAGGTTGACCCTATTCCGAAACGCGGGCCATTCCGATACTGGTTCCGCAACGGGGGTCTAGCAGTGAGCATTTCGTTTCGAAACGGTGCACCCCGTTTCGGACCCCTGGGTTCATTCCAGGCACCCGTTCCGAAACGGTACACACTGTTCCGAAACGCCTGCTCAGATTTCAGCAAAACAAGCATACCAAATCATGCAATTGGACTTCCAAACATGCTCCAAACACAACCAAACTTTACCAGCATGCAATTAAACACATTTAGGACATATAAGCATCATCAAATCAACAATATAACATCACAAGCAAAAAGCCCCAATTCTATAGGCATGCTTCCTACACAAGCCAACTTTCAAGCAATAAACCTTCAAAGACAAGCAATAGAAATTCAATCCAAAAACTAGCAACCACAACAACATTTAACATACTTAGGGAGTCTCAAACACCTCCCAAAACATATCCATTGGTCCCCCATTGCCAAAACATACAAAAGCTAAATGTTTAACAAAACCTTCCACACATTGAGCTTTACTTGAACTTGTTGCTTGCCTTCTCTTGCTGCCCTCAATGTACTCTAATGCTCTGCATTATTGATTCAAGAAAACGAGAGAGCGTAAGCCAAAGCTTAGTGAGGAGTGCTCTTTAAAAACCAATCAATAATGCAATTAAAACCATTTATAAACTTGCTTACAAACAACCATTATACATGCTCAAAGCATACTTTAAATCAAGCAATATCATGCTTCCACATTTCCTTTAAACAAGCATCCCATGCTTCAACGTAAACATTAAAACATGCATCTCATGCATCTCAATGTACTATACATGTCATATTGGATCAAGTGATACATTTCATTTATGAAATCAAGTTCAACAACTTTCCCCAAGGACTTTTAAACACCTTGGCCCCAAGGACTTTTAAACACCTTGGCCATGGACTTTTAAACACCATGAAAGGACCACACAAGGACTTTTAACCACCTTTGTGTCCGTAGCTTGAATTACCCCAAGGACTTTTAAACACCTTGGCCCCAAGGACTTTTAAACACCTTGGCCCCATGGACTTTTAAACACCATGGAAAGGAGCACCTAAGGACTTTTAACCACCTTAGTGTCCGCAACAAGATTCATCCAAGGACTTTTAAACACCTTGATGATCTTAGGTAACAAGGCTCACTCAAGGACTTTTAACCACCTTAGTGACCTTCACTTTTACAAACCATCACTTGCCAATACACACTTTATACATCACATAATCCACTGTTTTAAAGCATTAAACCAAGCCATTTCATCATGCATTTCAAAGCATTAAATCATCATTTAACAATGCATTAAAAACAAGGTACTCTTACCTAGAGTCACCTTCAACACATGGCTTAAAACATCAGCATAAATCATGCTAAAACACCAGCAATTATCATGCTTAAACATGCTTTCAAAAACAGTAAACAAATCATGCAAAATCATCATTTTACATTGCACCAAACATGGCCACCACTTAAAGAGAGTAATCCGAAAACTTACACTTGAGCTTAGCAAAGTTGTTTAGACTTAAACTAAGCTCCCAAAACCTTGGTTTCAAAGCCGAAAACCATTTTCACAAATCCACTCACCGATTTCCACTTTGCTTCAAGCCAAAGCACCAAATCAAGCCTCCGGATCAACAATTCTTGGATCCAAGGATGCCTCCCCTGTTTCAACACATTAAAGCAGAGGATTAATGCATCATCATGCATTAATTGCTTCAATGAAAGCATCAAAACTCGCTGCTCTCACAAAACCTCCATTCTCGGCCACCAAACACAACCGAAAATGCATCCGAAACACTTCTAAACAAAGCCCAGCCACAAACCAGCAAAACCTCACTTCCATTAACATCAAAACACATCTAAAAACAACCTATAAGCATCCTTATACCTCCAGCAACACCAGATCACCAAGATCACCACAAAAGCTACCTTAAAACACAAGCTAAACTTAGGAAATCCAACCTATCTGGGATTGCATCAATCAAGACTCATTTCCACATCAATTTAATGATCATTTAACATCAAAAACACTTCTCAAAACACAGATTTAACAGATCAAACGAAAATCTTATGAAATCACCAAAATCTTGCATAATTAGCCAAGATCCATAAATCAACCTTAAAACCTTTAATCAATTATCAAATTAGGATTGAAAACTTTAGGAATTTCATTAAAGAACTTGAAGTTCAGAGGAGAAGGACGTTCTTACCTCCAAACTTGAGTTTCTCCTCTTTTTGGAATAGAAAAGCTTGATGAAACTTGAAGTAATTGAAGAGGTTTTGAAGACACAATGATTTGCAATCAATTGAGAGTTGAAAGAAGGATTTTAGGTGAGAAAATCAGAATGAGATCTCTGGAAATTAAGTGTTTGGGTTGAGAGAAAAAGATAGAAAGAAAATTGGAAGTTAGATGAGAAAATACCAAAAATGAGTTTCCCTCCTTTTTGATTTCTTTAAAAATCAGAATTATGTGTTAAAATATCTTAGAAAAATCTGGAGAAACTCCCTTTGGGTAAATAGCTCCTTAAAGATTCAAAGTTTCAACCCTTTATAAAATAGCCACCAAACTTTCAAAAATTACATTTTGGTCACTAGCCAAAATGTCACCCTTCCAAAACTCATTTTCCAAAATTGATTTCACAGTTCACTTAATTATATTAAAAGATGATTTTAGAACATTTTTCCATATTTTTAATGCAACCCGAACTAGGCTTTCCTAATTTAACCTCTTACGATTCGAACAGCACTTTGACCAACCGGTCAACGCCCAAGACTTCCAAGCCCAAAACCGGGGCGTTACATCATCCACATTTTCAAAACCACAACTTCCACTTACCGATTCACGGCCCACACACCGGCCCCAAACTTACTAAAAGCAATAAATCAATCAACAATTTAACATACAAGTTGGGTTAGCAAAGGAAAGGTCCAAGTGGCTCAAGTATGATTTCCCTCACTTAAAATCCTTTTTTCGATGTAATAGAAGCAATGGGACTCTACTCAACACGTTTCAAACAAATCAGCACACATACATGCTCAACCAAGCATATAACAAGGCATACTTGCTAAACAAGCAAACATATGCGTACGATCAAACAACATACATTCTCAATCCAACAATCACACATCACAACATACACGGGTAACGAGCAACATGCTTTCAAACAAACAATCAACATACTTGTCATACAAGCAATCATACTTACAAAGCAAGCAAACACCGTGCATATCAATTCAAAACTGAAACTTACCTCACTTACCTGCCCAAGGTCTCGGTAACCTTATGCTCTGATACCAACAAATGTAACCCCCTCGTCCCGGTCTGGTCGGATGACCGATCCGAGTGGGCCACACGGGGAAAACCGAAGCGAAACCCGTTAAGGCTTCCCCTCGGTTAGCGACCTAGAAAAATTCCTTTTTATTTATCTTGTCTATATGCATAATTAAATCCTATGTAGGACACAACAGCGGAAAAATACAAACAATGCAACATACTCCGACCAACCAAAACATTAAACAGCTCATTTTAGTCCTTTACAACAGGCCGTTTCGAAACGCCCTTAGGGTGTTCCGAAACGTCTTGACTTAGTCAACAGGCCAGGGTCAACCATAGGGTGACCATTTCGAAACAGGGATGACCCGTATCGAAACGACCCTGACGGTCAATTTCTCGTGGTCAACGAGATTTGACCGTTTCGAAACATCAAAGGCCCGTTTCGGAACGCTTTTATCTCGTCAATTTCTCAAAATTCCAGTAGCAAAAATGTTCCGAAACGACCCCCATCCGTTTCGAAACGGCAGGCCATTTGCAAAGGGACCGTATCGGAACAGGGTGACCCGTTCCGAAACGCCCCCTGTCTGCAGATTCGTTTTGGCTGTTTTAAGGCACAAGGGTGCCCCAAAACATCACCAAAACACCCTACAACATCATAACAACAATTTTAAAGGCAAAACAACATACAAGCATGCTTGAGCAACATCATATCAAGACTAAACACCAAGGCACAACATCACAAGCCACACATCCATACACGTCATTATAGATATTAAGCTTTAACATATCCAACACTTAGGCAATTCTAGATAGCAAAATACTAGCATGGTTTCAAGCAAGGCATACATCCCAAAAGCCAAATTAACAAACTCATACGAGGAGTCTAACATGCTCCTAAACAACAACAACAACAACAATATATATATTCCAAAAGCATCATAACACGACACCTATCCCATTGCTTTATTATTACAATCATTAAATTTAACTATCATACTTGAGCTAACCGTAAGCAACACTTGGAGTCCTTTCCTTGCCTTTGCCACCCACAAGCTATTTATCTGCATTGTCGAACAAAAGAGAGCGTAAGCATAAAAGCTTAGTGAGGCTAAGCTCATAAAACAAACCTTCGACAATGCAGGGTCCAAGCACGAGCTACAACCAAGATAAAATGCATGTCCTTACCACTGATCCACACGAGCCATAAATATAGATGATGCATGATCATATATTCAATTTCATGTCATGCTCAACATGTTTAAGACCACAACATATGAAATCACATATATTAAACCATGTTAGCAACACATCCCAAATCACATTGGCTCACAATTAACCACATATTGGCAACATAAACTACAATCCGTATTGGCACCTAGCTATGACTCGAATACGCGGATAACCGTTGGAACTCACATCCAACAACTCTACCATTACCTGACGGTGGGATTACACTCATCACCGTTCACGCGGAGGGTATTCCACTCATCCTCACGCCTCATTTCACGCGGAGGGGATTCCACTCATCCTCACGCCCGTCGATGGGATTCCACTCATCACCGACATATAACTATATAAGAAGATTTCCGGGCGAACCCGTACTCCATCTTGATGACTACCATCATCAAGACCACGCGCGCATTTTGACTCACGTGTGCACACTAAACATCCTAATGATCGATCATTTGTACCCAAGCATACTAGTGCCAATACTAACACATTCCACAATATCATTTATTAACAACTTTCGTGCTTAGCACGTACTCACCGTGACTTACCGTCATGCACTAACCACATTTCCATGCCTAGCATGTACTCACCATGATCCTCGGATCAAGCAATCACCTCATAACCTCATTTCACATGCCAACACCACATGTACATCATTATCAAACATATCACATCATATTTTGCACATGTGTATAACCATATCACATCTATCATCATCATGCATACAACAATGCATCCAACATGCCTCAACATACATGTATACAACATATATATAATCAACACCATCACACTTTTAACACGAGGCATATACAACCACTAAAGAGTGCAACCAAAGTCTCTAATCAAAGCTTGGGATTAGGCTACCACTCTAATCCCAACTCTAGGTGGGTTTACCAAGCCCATCCTAGGTTCACATGCTTGAACCAAATACTCAAAACCATTTTAAAAATATTTAACCACTCACCTAAGCTTCCAAGCTCCAAGCCAAGCAAGCAACCTCCCTCAAATTTCCGGATTTCTTCCCGAAGCTTTTCCAACACGAATTCTCGCTTCTAAACAACCTCAAACACATTTCAACCAATTTCAAATCAGCCCAACATCAAAATACCAACCCGGAGTACAATTTGAATGCAATTTATCATGTTGCAAACCATGAACAAATCCCATTTTTAGCAATTTCGGGCAGCCCCTAAACCATGTCCAAAAACCATGTTTCCAATATCCATAGCACCCACAAACAATCCCAAATCAACCCCTAACCATAGTACTACCATTGGGCTATCAATTCTCACCTAAAACAACCCCCAAAACTCACCCAAAACCCTCCAAAAATCTCATTTTTACTCAATTTCGGAAATTACTCCAAATCATTCAAAATTCACATATGTTGTACCATTTGGCTCCTATATTCCATAACTAACCTTATTAAATCAAAATATTAAGTTTAGCTACACAAAGACACCATTTTTTTTATCAAATCTCTTGAAAACCCCAATTTCAAAACTTCAATGAAAATGAAAATAAATGGTACTTTTAAAGAGAGGGAGTTGAGGAGAAGTCAAAAACGTTGTTACCTTTCAAAAAGGAGTTGAAATGGATGAGCTTTTTGATGGAATAGTGATGAAGGGAAGAGAGCTCTTGTTTCACGTTGGAAATGGGTGAGGAAGAGAGTGAATAATGTTTATTTGTGAAAAGGGGGAATTTAGATTGAAAAGTGGGTAAATTACCAAAAGGCCATTAATGAATGGCTATCTCCTTTATTCTTTTAAAACTCTTCAATTTGCAATTAAATCAATTTGGTCCCATCTCAAATATTTATTTTTGAAACCTGAAACTTAAGGGATTATTTTAATTATAAACCCGAGCCCAAATAATATTAAAATATTATTTTCACCCGACCCCTAAACCCGGATGTTACATTTAGTTTGTGCATAAATAGGGTTTGTTGTTGTTGAAAAGGAAACGAATGTTGAGGTTTAAGAACATAATTATTGGTGTTAGGTTGCCCTGCTTGTTCTTTCTCTTTTTTTTTATGTTATTTAGTTATCTAACAAACCATTTTATTAGTGGTGATGTGATGTTAATTTTTATTTTATTTTGTGATAATTACACTATGACATGTATCATCCTCTTATTATAAGTGATGTGTAGTTAAAAATTTAACAATGGTGGTTAAAAATAAAAAGAAAATTATTAACAATAAATAAATTGATAGCGTCCTAAAAACTTAAGTGACTCAATTGAAATGATTTTTTATTGAGCGACAAATTTAATACGCTTAAAAGTTGAATAGTTATTTTTTGTAGTCTATAGTTTCATTTTTAATAAATTCACATAGTAAAACCTCTATAAATTAATAATGTGAGACCAAGTAATATTATTAATTTAAAGAGGTATTTATTAATTGATAAATTAGTAATTTATTAATTTAAAGAATTTTTTTTCGATTCAACGAACCTGTATTATTCTTTTCTTTGATTAATTAAATAATGTTCATGTACAACAACAAAATAGATGAAACATAGCCTTGGCCCCTTGGGCACCGTAACAAAATTGATGTCAATCACCTATTGGATTATCCAGGTGAAATGATATATGTTTAGAGGTCTAAAGTTTAGAAGAAATTGTAGCTAGTGTTATTAGAAATCCTATTAAGGATGAGACTAAAGATGATACAATGTCTTTGCAACCAATTACGCGGAAGGAAGCACTCATAGCGGCAACAACTCTTCGCATTCTTTTGTTGCACCATGAGAACGCAACACCGAAACTTTTGAATGCATTAAGGAAAGTTAGAGATAAAATACATCTAGATTTAAATTTTAAGGAGAAGAAAACAACAATAAAATCACATTTTACTAAGTTGTCCTAGTTATATTTGTAATTTTATAAAATTATTAATTTATAATATTAAAAATACCATAAATTTATACGAGGGTCTTCCAGAAAATTATTATCTTTTTAATTTATCAAAATTATTAAATTAAACTTTGAGCTTAAATCGAGACCTAAAAAAATTATTATTTTAAAAAAAATATTAATTTATCAAATATTAATTTATAGAAATTTTATTGTAAAAGAATTTATACAATGTTTAAATTAAAACATTATTCTTAATGATAGGCGGACCCAAAGGGATGCAGGGGCATGGTCTCCTAAAATGGTTAAATTCCGGTGGTCTCTTTAAAGTTTGAAGACCTTAAGCTTAGATAATGGCAATTACATTGTGACTCTCTTAAATGATAAAAGTTTAACTTAGTCTATATAAAAATTATAAATTTATAACTTAAAATAATGATAAAAAATATTTTATTTAAAAGTTTATAATTTTATTTTCGGAAATTTCTGGTTTCATCCCTACATATAGTCTCTAAAAATATTAAATAAAAATAATTACACTTAAACATATTTAGCTAAACTAAAACTTGATTTTTATTTCCCCCCTTTGTTTGAACCATACAGAGTAAAAAATATAGCTTTTATTTCTCCAAATTGGATGAGAAAATGACAGCTATCTTTTAAAAGAATTAGCTAAGACATGTGCCTGCATGATTATGGTCACTATAACTAATCACCATCATACTCATTGTTGGAACAGCTTTGAATTCCATTACCGTCTCTACATTTTCTTCTAAAAAATGATCATACTTTTTTCTCTCTTTATTTACTATTATTATATCAAAGAAATACTAATCAATGTGGATAATATTCATCGTAAAAAAATTGAGTTTAATCGTTTTGTTGTAAGGTGTGCGTACATTGTTTAATGATTAAAAATATGTAGGAACATATATTATTTTATAATAACCTTTAGACTATTCAAAAAAATTATATAAAGGGAAAAATTAAAACTATATTTAAATCGTTATTAAATATGTAGTGTAATAAAAGAATTTTATTTTATTTTATTTTACGCATAAAATTTTAATTTATACAGTGGAGTAAATGAATTTTGTATTTTTTTTATAAATGTGTAGTGTGATAAATAAATAGTATTTAATTTTTAAAAATTATTATCGATGCAAATTTATTTTCTATTTATATATTGTAAACAAATGTAATTATATTTATTTAATATAAAAATAAATGAATGTGTTTTTTTTAATGTGTATAATTGAATGAAAATAAAAAATTTTGTTTACAATTGTACTAAAATCAAAGTTTATGTGTAATTTTGATATTTATCTCTATGTATAAATAATTTGTATTTTCTGAATTCAATAAAAAATAACAATATAATAATTAATATTTTAAATGGGTAGGCTACGATAATAATTGGTAATAGGCAGCGTTCAAGTTCAATACTCAGGGTGGTCTTCTAAATCAAGCCTGGCCCATGACCTTCCTTTGTAAACTATAGTTTTGGCCCAACGTATGGCCCATCTTCATTCCTGGACTAAGGCTTTTTTCGCTTGGGCCTCAATCAGCTTAAACTCCTCCCCGTGCACAATTGCAGTCGGTTCAGTTGGTTATCAAGCCTGAGGAAAACACGGTGTTAGGCTAAAGCCTAAAGATTGTGGATCAACTTCATCAATGGCAGTAAAGTGCTAAAAAGCTGTATTACGGATGATGACTAGGGGTGTAAATGAACCGAGCTTGAATAAATGTGTTCGTTTGTTTATTTTTAAAGGTGTTCATATTTTGTTCATGTTTGTTTAAATTTTTAATATTATATTCGTGTTCGTTTATTTATTTTTGAAGGTGTTCATGTTCGTTTAAGTGTTCACAAACGTGTTCGTGAACATGTTCATTAAGTGTTCGCGAACGTGTTCATTTAAGTGTTCACGAACATGTTTGTTTAAATGTTCAGAAATATTAACCAAATTAACAATGAATAAATAAAATAAAAGCAACATAATAAAACTTACATTTCAACATGAGCTTATATAACATCATTAGAAACAACAAAAAGTAGTGTTTAGATATATCTATAAGCATTTTCATCCTATAAACGAGTTTGTTCATGAACATAAACGAACCGAACACACATTTATTTGTGTTCGTTTGTTTATTAAACGAACATAAATTTTTTATTCACACTCGTTTATTTAATTTAGAACAGTTCGTCGAACGCTCTGTTCATGTACAACCTTAATGATGACTTGACATAAAGGAGACGGTACATTGTTATTATGGTTTCATGACAGACATAGCTGGCCACAGTCCCCAGCTTATAAATATTGTTAATAGTAATACAAAGAATGAAAACCAATTTATTGGAGTAGTATGAGGTTTTTATGGGTGTTTCTTAGGACAGAGACAGTGTTTTGTGTCCCCACAAAGTTGAAATTCACCGAGTTCAGTCAGCACTCAACGAGTTGAAATTATTGCCACCAACAAACATTGTCCAAAGCCATGGAAACGGCAAAAGGCGGCCATACTGCTTCCTACTGTAAGGTCCTGCACTAAAAAGATTATTTTTGGTAAAACGTGCACCAGACAACCGAAATTTCAGAAGAAAATGACAATGGAAGTCGAAAACCACACATTCTTTAATTTTTTTGTTCTTTAGCATTGCCACTCTAAAATCGTCCTATATCAGCCCTGCAGCATAATGAGCATAATTAATTTTCTGTGTCACCAAAGTCAACAATTGCAGCGCCATGCTCCTTAATATAATGATCATTGTTACTAGATTTCTTGCCACAAATTCAGCACATTTTACAGGATGATTTGAATCTTACATGGGAACATGGATATAGCAAATTGTACTAGAGTAGGTGGTCTATCCCATCTTTCATGTTTCAATTATAAAAAGAACCTAAGCTTTAACTAAATCGACCTACTTGATTAAAAGCACGTTTTCTAAACCATCTTTGCTTCACCCGACAATGGAAAAGAATTTAACACTTCAGCCATACCAAACAAAATTGCAGATTTTCATTGTAAGCTTAGCTCCTAAAATTTAAACTCTATAGATTTATGCCACCGTGACCTCTGTATGATTTTTTCCATCATCTTGTTGTTCTCTTTTTGGAGTTTATTTTGGTCTGAGGTGTATTTTCTTTATCAATGTCAAACTTTGAAATTTTTTCATCTTCACCTTCTAATTTGTCACAGCCCTCTCCTGTTAAGGTTCAAGTGGTTCCTAAACCTGTGTCCGACCGTCTTCTCAATGCAGCTTAACAACAAAATGCAAAGACAAAACAAAGTAACAAGAAAAACCAATAGTATACTCTTCACCTTCCTTTATGTAAATGTTTTAGTTTTCTTGGAGAAATATATTGTGAATAGTTCATCTGAAATTCCACCTTTCTTTTCCCTGTTAATTTTCCTGAGTAACGTTTGCTTTCATGGAACATAGTTACTAAGACCAAAGTTTCACAGAAACATACATATTTAATAGTATCTTCTAAGCTTGCAGCCAAAATCCAATATGCTAAAGTGCTATTGCAGTACTGGAATTAATGTAATTAAACTAAATTATAAGTATGTTATATAGATATATGGCGGATCCAGAATTTTTTTTAGGTTGATGACAAGTCAAAATATTTTTAGGGTTAACACAGGTCATAAAAATTAAAAAAAAAATTGAAGCCAAATGTATAAACCATACATGTGGATCCGCCGGTGGATATATCTTAGGACAAAGAAGGACAAAGTTCGAAAGCATAAAAGAATATAAAGCATAGGAATTTGGGAAGCTTAGATAGAAGCCTTGTTGTTACCCAAAATACTGAAGGGACATGATATCTCGGTTCTACATATGAATTCCCAAGGTCATCTTTGGTTGTCTCATTTGTCAGGAAGAGGTAACTTTTATGATATCAGAATCTTTAAGACATCAGCTGCCGAATGCATTTGAAAATTGAACACAAAAGAGAACAGACGTGTGACTTTGTAAATTTCAATGTTGTCCAAAGAACTAAATGATATCTCTTCAGGTAAACGTTAATTTCTATACGTTGAATGCTTTCTAGACGAGGAAAGAACAAATTGTTTAACAAGAGAATCGTCATATAAATATTATGCTGATTGGTTGCCATGCCAAGTCATTCCTGCTTCTACAACAATAATTATGGCTTATTTTGGCTTGATGCAATCAATAATAATCTCAAGCTTTTTTCTGAGTTTTGTAGTGGCTTCTCTGCCAGATTCAACCCTATATTTTTCCAAGGGGAACATAACAACTTGGACAAACAACAATCAATCCCTTCCTCAAGCAATACATTTCACGGATGGCTCACTGGCTCGTTTTATACTTCTTAAGACGGAAACAAGTACAAATGACAGTTTTGGATTCGGATTCGGTTGCAATTGCCCTTATGTCGGGTACTGTGACTTGTCGATTATGTTTGTGGATATGCTCAACGGTGAAGTTGATTTAAAGGAACGTCCCCAGGTAGTTTGGACTGCAAATTGGAACAGGCGAATTGGAGAAAATGCAACACTCAAATACAACCAAGGTGGAAATTTGTCTTTGATCGACGAACATGACAACGAAATTTGGTCAGCTTATCCATCTGGTGTGTCTAATGTTTTTGGTATGAGCTTGGATGAAAGAGGTAACATGATGCTCTTCAATGAAAGCATTCAACCCGTTTGGGAGTCTTCCCAGCATCCTACTGACACACTTCTACTGGGGCAAGTAATAAGGGCAAACCAGCAGCTTACTTCAAGAGCCATTTCTTTTCATGCCAGACAAGGCCTGTTTAACCTTTCTCTGAATTCTCGTGCCATTGTTGCATTCTCGGCGGGCGACGAGGTAACTCATTATCTGACTATTGCCCCTGCTGGGGCAGATGCTGTACCCTGGGAGACAGAGGAGGTTCGTTATCTGAAATTTGTTCAGTTCATAAAGGGAGGGATGGCTTTCTATTACCAAAAAAAGGATCAAATTGAAAAACTGTACCTCAATGCTGTAAATTCAAGTTTAAATTCAGCAACTATTCAGTTCCTGAGATTGGATGTGGATGGGGGTCTTAGGATATATGGATGGAACCCTGGAGAGCAATGGAGAAGTATTTATTTTTGGCCAAACAAATCAGACGAATGTTGGATTCCACTCAGGCGTGGCAGATATGGAGTTTGCAAATGGGGTATCTGCGGCTGTCCTAACGGCCCTGATGGCAAAGACTACTTCACACTGAGGGATTACCAACATCCTCATCTCGGCTGTCGCGAAATCAGTCCCTCGGTTGCATTTCAAGGCGCATCCACTGACTACGAAATGGTTCATTTCGGGAATCTTTCTTATTCCAGTACATTTTATACAAATGCAACACATCCTCGGTTAACCACCGAAGAAAGTTGCAAGCAAGCCTGTTACGAGAATACAAATTGTAAAGCTGCCTTCTTCGTTTCAAAGGAAATAGCCTATGAAGGATCTTGTTATTTGTATTCCGACTCTGAGACGCTCTCACTTATGGGAAATCCACATGAAGGTGGGTATTATTTATCATCGTACTTAAAGGTCACTTCCTTAAAGTTGAAGGTTAACGTTTCCTCCCCGGGTCAGGGATTTACCAACTTTCACTCATATTCTTAGGGGAAAACCCCATTAGAAGTATATTCCTTTCTGCTAACTATGGTCGTCCTCGTTGCTTTATGCTTCCTGCTGTGGAAGATCAACTGTGCATGCAAACGACAGAAGCATCTCAAGTCACTCATCTCGGGATCTCTAATAAGATTCTCGTACAGTGAGATGTGTTGTGCAACCGCTAGGTTTTCCACAAGGCTAGGGAGAGGAGGATTTGGAGTAGTTTATAAAGGGGTGCTAAAGGATGGAACAATGGTTGCTGTAAAGCGGCTCGAAAACACCAGGCAATGAGGGATTGAGGAGTTTCTAGCGGAAGTGGACACAATTGGGAACATACACCATATCAACTTGGTGAAGCTAATCGGTTTCTGTATCGAGAAGAGCCACATGATTTTAGTTTATAAGTACATGAGCAAAGGGTCGTTGGACAAATGGATCTTCCATGGAAACAACGGTAGCTTCTGTCTTGATTGGAAAACCAGGAAGAAGATTGTCCTGGACATAGCCAAAGGGTTAGCATATCTCCACGATGATTGCAGACAGAGAATTGCTCATTTAGATGTGAAGCCCCAAAACATTCTTCTTGACGATGCTTTCAATGCCAAAGTGTCTAATTTTGGGCTGTCGAAATTGATTAACAGGGACGAGAGCCAAGTCGTGACCCGGATGAGAGGCACGTTGGGGTACTTGGCGCCGGAGTGGCAACACGCGAGATTCACGGTGAAAGCCGACATCTATAGCTTTGGGATAGTTGTCCTTGAAGTTGTGACCGGAAGGATGGTCTTAGATTACAGTCAACCCGATTCGGATGTCTGTTTGGTTGAACTGCTGAAGAAGAAACGGGTGGAAAATCGGTTGATGGATATCATTGACCTTGCAAATGAAGATGTGGAACAACACATTGAAGAAGTGAATGCGATGATATTGCTGGGACTTTGGTGTGGGATTGAAGATCATAGAAGACGCCCGTCTATGAATTCCGTGGTGAGGTTGTTAGAAGAAGAGAAAATACCCGCATTTGATGCCAATTTTACAAATTATTAGATGGACTTGGCTCACTATATCATCCGTGGTCTCAGTCAAAAAAGTTCATTTATGTCATTTTTACCTATTGTGAATCTTTACTCTTTCCTACATGTAAGAAAATGAGGTTAAAATACCAAAATGACCATTAAACTTTATTAAAAAATAAAACGGTAATCAAACTTTCAAATGTTACAAAATGACAATTAAACTTTATGTTTTATAATAACTCGGCCGTAAATATTTAACGTGACTATTATAAAATTTTGTATAATATTACATTTAGTCCTCTTTATTTACACATTCAATCAATTTAGTCACAATTCAATAAATTTAGCTTTCATTATTTACATTTTTTTTCAATTTGGTCCTCTTTGTAATTGAAAATAATATTAAATATTTCAATAATATCATTATTTAAAAAAATTAACGAGACCCTATTTTTTATATAAAAGACCACATTATAAATTGAATCTTTGTTCATGTATTTTTTTGGGATAAATTTAGTTACAGTACCATTACTGTGAACATAAAAAGAACTAATTAAACATGGGCAAAATTCCCAAACTAAAACAAGGGCAACTGTTCTCTAGACATGCGACCAACCACCTTGAATGAAACCGATGCTCATGCGGCTCAACACGAACTCTTCAATAATGAGGGTTAAAATTATTAATTTTTTGAATTACGACTAATTTAATTGAATGTATAAATAAAGAAATTAAATGTGCTATTATATAAAATTTCATAACAGCCACGTTAAATATTTAATGGCTGAGTTATTATTTTATTGTAAAACATAATGTTTAATTGTCATTTTGTAGCATTTGTAAGTTTAATTATCATTTTTGACAAGATTTAATGATCGTTTTGGTACTTTACTAAAAAAAGAATGGGTAATTATTTAGAATTTATAAAGATAGACCTTATTGACTGAAATTACGGATGATGTGATAAACCGAGTTTATCTAAAAAAATTCTTGTAGTATCTGTTTATATATATATTTAACTCTTTAACAGTTCACATACACCTTGTAAACAAGATAGATTAGACTCGTGTCTTTTAAAATAAATATCATTCACTTTTTCACTGAAACACTTGTTGGTTCGGTCATTATTGGTTTAGTGCTTCTCATTTTACAACATTTGCTGTAAATGGGGCCATTTTTAAGTAGGCCACGCCTAAATTTGCATGCATAACTACTCAATTCGGAAGTAATTGGATACAGTTATTTTTTTTTTTAGCGGAGATGGGGAGAGGGCCCAATTTGCCAATATCATATTTTAGTGCCGGATAACTATTTGATATATTTGCTAAAAAGTTTATCAAGACTTTTATTCTTGGATGTCAACTTATAATAGTCTTACTTCAACTGTTGTTGACAAATTGTATTGTGATATTTGACTAAACTCCTATCAATTATATAAAATAGAATAGACTTGTATCTAAAAACTTAAACTATGCATGCTTATTTAAGTCCTTATAGTATTTTTTTAAACCTAAACAAGCCCTTTTTTCTCTTTAATTTATATTCATTAATGCCTTTTATTTGATTAGTTGATAACTTTTTATTCACGTGTAATTTAAATGGATTAATGACATTAAAATAATTGTTGATTTGGATAAGCATATTAATAAAAAATAATATTCAAAATTTTAACAAAATTTTAATGGCCTTAAGATGAATATGTGGTCAGGGACGAATGCATGATTTTATGTTAGGGGGAGAACTTATAAAATTCTAAGGGGCGAACTTATAAAATTTTAAGGGGTAAAAATAAATTTTCAATAGAAAATTTTTAAATCATACAGGAATTTCAAATTTTTAGGGGTGACTGCCCCTCCAGCCCCCCCTTGAGTCCATCCATGCATGTGATTATAGAATCAATTCTATCGTATTGAACCCAACAAGTGGTCTAAGTGGAAAAGCGGATGATGTTCATCCTAAGAGACTAAGGTTTAATCGACATGCCTATAAAGTGTATGTGCATCGTCAAAGGGTTAAAATTATCTATGAACAAATACTACCTTCTAATCACTTTTAGAATATTAAAAAAACCAATTCTATCATATTAAACTTTGTTAACCTAAATTAATTAGGTGGGTTTTTTTTTGGCATGAACACCATTGTAAACTATCAAATCAAAACCTATGAAGTTTTTTTTCCTCTTTGATGGATTTTAAAATGTGGTATAGTGGCGGAGCTACAATTTTTTAAGGTGGACACGAGTTAAAATACTTTTAAAGATGGTCACAAATTATAAAATTTTTAAGGTAGTACAAATTATAAAATTTAAAATTTAATTCATAAAAATTAAAATATTTAAAGTCAAATAAATGAGCATTGAAAATTTTGAAGTGATACGGACCTACCCAACCGTACATGTGTATCCACTACTGGTGTGGTAGGAGTAGGGACTAGGAATTACTTTTGTTAATAGTTGCGTGAGGTAGTTTTAGCGTTTGGGTGCTATTGGTTTGGTGGTACGCATTGGCCGCGATTTCCCTTTCACATTTTTTTTTGTCTTTTGATTTTGTAGCGTGATTGAAATTATGTATTAGAATTGGCTCGAACATTATTAAACTCTTATAGTAATTCTTTTTGTATATTAAGGTTATTTTTTTCCTCCATTAATTGGGGTCAGATTTTTTTCCACCTCGATTAAGAGGATATTAAAAAAAACTCATTAAGCATGGTGTGGTGACACATTTTTCCCATTAAAAATCTGATTAAGCACGGTGGCATGATTCCATAATTTGTGTATAATTAATTTATGGTTGACGAGACTAAGCAAATAATTTAATATAAACGAGGGGATTGCCCTCCCATTGACGACTCTTTGTTGAGAGTTGTTGTTGACTTTGTGACTACAAAACAAAAACACCTTTCAAAGTGAAATGAGGCTAAACAAATAACAATTAAGGCCCTGTTTGGCAATTAGCGGATAGCTGATAGCTGATAGCGGATTACATTAGCTGATAGCTGATAGCTGATTGTATTAGCTGATTTGACTAGCGGATTGTATTAGCTGATTGTATAAAAATGTTTGGTAAAATTAACTGATAGATAATAGCTGTTTGATTATTTAAACAAGCAAAATGACATATAAGGACATGATTATATTCAATACTTGTTTGAATAATTTATCAGTTATGAATATTTTGTATCTAATAAATATTAATTAGATTTGTAAAAATTATTTTTAATATAAATTTTCTAAACATATTTGAAAGATTTATATATTAATTTATTATTTATATAATTATTAAAAAAAGTTATATGCACATATAAATATGTGATAATAAAAAATAAAATTAACTTACAAATATCACCATATAAATTAGTAGTAACAACAAATAAGTCGAATATTTAATATGTTATTATTTATATTAAAAATGTTATTATTTAATTTAAATTATTTGGAGATTTTTGGTAATTGTTAAGGGTAAAAGAGTCATTACAACTCTAATATCAAACCTCTAATCTCAAAAAGCTCATATTAGGAGCTTTTTCAAAATTAGCTTTTTCACCTCAATCCGCTCTTTCAATCCGCTATTTACCAAACATCAATATTAGCGGATTTGACTAGTCAAACCTCTAATTATACCTCAAACCTCTAATTTTTGCCCAAACCGCTATTTACCAAACAGGGCCTAAGTGTTTTAGTTGTTGATTCCATTGACTTTTTAGCGTACTTCTTAATACTATAATATTAATTGTTGTTAGAAGCCTCCAATAAACTAATGCTAGTGTCAATTATCAATGTTCATGGTTTCCCAATATTATCAAATCAAATATATATTATAAACACATGTTACTATGTTAGAGCATTGCTTGATTTGTCTTGGTTAATTGAATTTTAAGTTCCACAATTGGATAATAAATTGGTTTGTATAATGTGCTTGAAAGTTTACCTTTTAATTTATTTACTGAAATTAATAATAATTTATTTAGCCATCGGATATTTATTAATATAAGTATTTCTTGGTTACCTTAACGAGAATTAATGATAAATAAAATTAATATATATATATAATAATAATAACAATTTGACAAATAACTTTTTGAGCCAAAATTAAATGTTTAAATTAATTTTAAAGATTTGATAAGTCAAATTCTTTAATTTAGATGTTTGTTAAATAGAAGGTTATAACAATGGGGTGGAACCTTTAAATTTGAAAATTTTCCTATTAAGAACTTTTTGAATTAAAAGATTAAATATAAGAGTTATAAAGACTTTTTTGTCTTTGATAATTATAATCCAATTATGAGACTTATAACATATATTTTTTTTGAAAAAAAAACATATACTATATCTTATTAAATTGCTAAGCCACCCTAACGTACGATAAATAAAATATGATATAGGTATAAATTATGTTACATCTTTTTTTCAAAGTATTATATTTTGCTTGAAATGTGAACCCGTGAAGTGGTATCAGTGGTAAAAGATGATATATTTTATCACAGTGATCCGGGTTCGAGCACCATGTATGCACGGTGTGTGTTATTAAAGGGCTAAGAAAATTGAACATATACTACATTGTAATCATACTATCATAATCAATATATATATATATATATACATATATATATATATTCTTCTATACACTAGATTATTATTTTTGATAAAAAATTAATACTGGATCAAATTCTCACCCTATGCAATTGTTCCCCTCCAAGCCTCTATATATCCACCACTGTCCTGTTGGTACCGTGCTAACTATTGTCTGTGAAAAAATTTTAGTTTAGAATTCTTTTTACCTAATTGAAGGATGGTTTTTCTTTTCTATTAATTTGGGTGTGTGAAACGAGGTGTCTTTCGTGTTAATTTGAGCTAATACTCATCCATTTCATTCCAAAATTGGTTGCTTACACAGTGCACACAAAGGTGCCTTTTATACAGCTGTTGAAAACAGCTTTTCCCGCCAATATTAACAAACTAACAAAATGATAACAGAAAGCTGATGACTCAGCTTTCTTGAGAAATCTACAATTCTCTACACACTTCTAATATTCCCCCCGCTTCCCAAGGTCCTGGAAGAGAGATCGAACACATAGTTGGGAGCGAAAGTCCTCAAAGCTGGCAGTGGAGGTTGCTTTAGTGAATATATCTGCAATTTGGGCTGAGGCAGGAACGTAATTGACTTGTAGGGTACGAGCCATAACTTTCTCTCGAAGGAAAAATAAGTCAAGGTCGACGTGCTTTGATTTTGAATGCAAGACAGGATTTGCGGCCATTGCAACTGCACTTGTATTGTCACTCCAAAGAACGGGAGGTTGAAGAAGCTGAATATGCATGTCATGAAGGAGAGCCTGAAACCAAAGAATGTCCGCAGCTGCATCAGCAAGGCTCCTAAACTCAGCCTCAGCAGTTGACCTTGAAACGGACCTTTGCTTGCGTGAGCTCCAAGAGAGAAGGTGAGGGCCTATGAATGTGCAATGTCCAGAAGTTGACCGTCGATCGTCAGGGTCACTACCCCAGTCAGCATCAGAGAAGGAATGAAGAGTGTATGTGGAGGATGGTTGAGCAGTAAACCATAAACCAAGGTCAAGTGTGCCAGTAAGGTAGCGTAGGAGTCTCTTGACAGCCGTCCAGTGAAGAGCAGTAGGGCGTTGCATGAATTGAGCAATTTTGTTAACAGAGAAAGCAATGTCTGGACGTGTATGGCAGACGTATTGAAGGGAGCCCACAAGACTGCGAAAATCAGTGGCACGTTCAACAGGAGAGTCAACATCCTTATGAAGTTTGACAGAGGCAACCATAGGAGTTGGTGCTGTGGCAAGATCACGAAAATCAAACTTAACAAGAAGTTCGGTGATGTATTTCTTCTGGGACAGGTGTAGACCAGCAGATGTACGATTCACTTCAATGCCCAGAAAAAAATTAAGCTCCCCAAGATCTTTTAAGGAGAACTTTCGATGTAGCTTCTGAACAATTTCATTGATATGTATGGATGATGACCCTGTAACAAGAATATCATCGACATAAACAATGATGTATGTCATGATTGAAGAGTTCGAGTAAACAAACAAGGAGGTGTCAGCATTTGAGGATCGAAAGTTCAATGAGTTAAGGAAGGACTTGAGCTTGTCAAACCAGTTTCGAGGAGCCTGGCGGAGTCCATACAAAGCTTTCTTAAGCTTACAGACAAGTGGAGAACCATCCTCAGCAACCTGCTGAAAACCATCGGGCTGAAGCATAAACACATCTTCTTCTAAATCACCTTTCAAAAAAGCGTTATTAACGTCCACTTGGCGTATACCCCAGGAATGTGTTACAGCAAGAGAGAGGAGGAGATTCACTGTAGAAGCTTTGACCACAGGGCTAAAGGTCTCCCTGTAATCACAGCCTGCAAGCTGAGAGTAACCCTTTGCGACAAGGCGTGCTTTGTAGCGATCAACAGTGCCATCAGCAAGCCTTTTGATTCTGAAAAGCCACTTGCATCCAATAGCACGGCGATCTGGAGGCAATGAAACAAGTTCCCAGGTGTCATTGGCAAGTAACGCAGCATACTCATCATGTACAGCACGAGACCAATTAGGGTTTTGCATGGCGGTATGTACGTCCACTGGAATGTCATCAGCAAGTTGAAGGTGATAGGCTTTCGGTTTAAATACACCAGCTTTGCTGCGAGTAACCATAGGGTGGGAATTGGGAGGAGATGTAGAAGGCATGCTGTGAGAGTGAGTAGGAGGTAATGTAGTCGTGATGGTAGGGTCATTACAAGTTGGAGGAGGGAATGGTGGAATGTCAGTTGGGGGTGGTTCAGTAGTAGGTGAAGACTGATTGGATGTGGGTGGGATAGGGGAGGAGGATGTTTGAGAAGTTGCATCAATAGAGGGTATGGGTTCAGTAGGAGGAGGGATGGGAGAGGGTGGAGTAGCATGGTCAGAGGAATGATCGGGGATAACATGAAGAGTGGAAGAAAGGTCACTAGGGTTTGAGGGAGATTGAGGATTGGAATTTGAAGCTTTGTTAAATGGGAAGACAGTTTCATGAAAGATGACATTCCGCGAGACAAATATACGGCCTGTAATATGATCAAAACACCAATAACCCTTATGTAAGGGAGAGTAACCAAGGAATACACATGCTCGAGAACGAAAATCCAGTTTGTGAGCATTGTAAGGTCGAAGATGAGGGTAGCAAAGACACCCAAAGACCTTGAGAAAGCTGTAGTCAGGATCTTTGTTATATAACACTCGAAATGGAGATTGCCCACCAAGAACAGGGGAGGGCATTCTGTTAATAAGAAACACCGCACTGAGGGTTGCATATGACCAGAATTGAAGAGGAAGTGAAGCATGAGCAAGCAATGTAAGAGATGTTTCCACTATATGCCTGTGCTTCCGCTCAACCACACCATTCTGAGAGGAAGTGTGTGGACAAGTAATGCGTAGTTGAACACCTAACTGAGCCAAAAGAGAATGAAGAAACCGAAACTCTCCTCCACCATCAACTTGGACTGCTAAAATTGTTGTCCCAAATTGAGTTTTTATTAAGTTGAAAAACTGAGTAAAAGCATTACAAGCATCAGATTTTCTTCGAAGCAAAAACAGCCAAGTATTGCGTGAATACATGTCAATACAAGACATATAATAAAGATAACCATCTGAGGCCACTGAAGCAGGTCCCCAAATGTCAATTTCAACAAGCTGAAAAACTGAACTATAAACTGTAGACGAGTCCTTAAAAGGTAGGGTGTGACTCTTGCCCAAGTGACAAGCATGGCAGAAGGAGTCCTTGGGAGGAGTAACACGTTTATTCAAGGCCAGACTAACAACATCAGGTGAAGGATGTCCCAATCTATTGTGCCAAAGCCAGTAATCCACTGAGGAGGAAGAAGAACATGCATGCATGGAGGAAGCTTGAGGAGGAAACTCATAGAGACCATTGGCTTGAACCCCTCGAAACAAAACAGAACATGTGCGTTCATCCTTGATGCAACAATAAGAAGCATGAAATTCAAAAAAAAACATCATTATCGGATGTAAATTTTGAAACAGATAATAGATTGCGTGTGATATCAGGAACAAGAAGGAGTTGCTCAAGTTGTAAGGGGCGTGACTCAGTGGGCAAGCAGCCGTGACCAACGTGTGTGATTGCAAGGGACGAGCCATCCCCAATATGTACTTTACCTTGACCTTCATAAGATTGAGATGATAGAAGCTGAGACTTGTCACGAGTCACATGATGCGTGGCACCTGAATCAGGGTACCAGACACCTGGAGTAGCAACAAGTGTGTTGACCTGGGGAGTATCAACAGAAGGGGAAGGCCCAGCATCAGCAACAACATATGGAGAATAGCCTTTCTCTGGATCAATGTGAGTGCAAGAACAGGTATGGGCTTCAGTAGTTGGCTTCTGAGAGCTTGAAGAATTGTGGTTGTATCTAAACCAACAACGATCAGCTAGATGTCCCAATTTTCCACAGATTTGGCATTGGTATCGTGGGCGTCCTTTGAATCTACCACCAGCAGTTGCAGTTGATGGAGCACGTCCACCACGAGTGGAGGATCCAGATGTATAGTTGGCCTCAGTGTGTGAGTCAGCAGCAAGAGTGGTGTTATGAATCCCTACAGAGAGTCGAAGAGGATCTTCAAGTCTAGTCTCAGCATCAGTGAGTAGGGAGACAGCTCCATCAAAGGTGTACGGATCCTTGCTGGCAGTGATGACAACCACCACAGATTCAAATTCTGGGGGAAGGCCATTGAGAATGGTGGCCACCTGTTCAAGCTCAGAAATAGGACTTCCACACACAGCAAGTAAGTCACAGATTTCCTTAATCTGGGCAGTATAAGCACTAATGGATAGGGATCCTTTCTTGAGAGAACGCAAACGAACATGAAGATGCATGACACGCGTAGTAGAAAGACTAGAGTAACGAAGAACAAGTGTCTTCCATATAGAAGAAGAAGATTCACAGCCAACTAAATGAGTGAGGATGGAGTTACTGACCGTTGAAAGAAGCCATGAGGCTAAGGAACTATCCTGTTTGAAGAAGCGTTGATAAGTAGGGTTGGGAGACTTGGATCCATCAGCAGCAACCAAGAACTTCGCCGGAGGAGTATAGGTTTCATCAAGATAGTGTTCAAGGCCCTGCCCACGAACCATAAACAGGACCTGTTGACGCCAGAGAAGGAAGTTCGTATCATCAAGCTTCACACTGATTTGTTTGTTGAAGAACCCTTGAGAAGAATCAGCAGATACATTTGGGTCGGAGATGGAGGGAGATTCACCATCGGCAGGCATGATGGACGATGAAAAAAAAAACTAACAGAGAAAAGGAACCAGGATCTTGGAGGCGGATGATACCATGTTAATTTGAGCTAATACTCATCCATTTCATTCCAAAATTGGTTGCTTACACAGTGCACACAAAGGTGCCTTTTATACAGCTGTTGAAAACAGCTTTTCCCGCCAATATTAACAAACTAACAAAATGATAACAGAAAGCTGATGACTCAGCTTTCTTGAGAAATCTACAATTCTCTACACACTTCTAATATTTCGACACTGGGTTTGAATCTTAACAGACCATTAAAAAAAACAATTACCGTGTTGGTGAAGGTTTTATTTCATATTGAAAAGGTTTTTTCACGTAAAAAATATATGCACATTTCCAATTCTAACATAGCGTGGGACCTTGAAAATCCTAATCTTAATTATTTTCCCAAATATTAGTGTCTCAGATTGGAGTATAAAAATTGAAGTGTTGACGACGTGCATGAAATGATGAAATTGCCAAGAAAATTGGACGGCGGCTTTATTTCACTCCCATAGGCCATACCTACACGCGGCCTTCTCAACACTCGTTTTCAGTATCCGAATTTATTAGTTAACATTAATTATATAACAGACATTACATGTATAGTTGAATTCCACTCCATTAATTAAGACTTTCTTTTTTCTTGTTCATGTTTCTAACTTTAATTTTAAATGTTTGACTTAGCCAAGCCACCTCGCCCTTCCCTTCTAACTTGATCTCCACGCTCTATATATTTGTGCACTCATCAATGCATCAAACAAAGCACTGCATTCAGCAAAAAACCCATTTCTCTCTTCGTTTTCATCTTCATTTCCAGCAATTTTAATCCATGGCTCGTTTCAATTATATGATGATCATCTTCTTAGTGATATCTGCTTCACTTGTACCGCAAATGGAAAGTAGGAAGCTACTAAACATAGGGGGGAGCCTAAAAAATGTTTCTTCTGATTTGTTTGCGAGCTTGGTGCTGAGTGCCCTTCCAAAGGGTACAGCTCCTAGCAAGAAGGGTGACGCCACGCTCGATAAAGAGAAGCGCTTTGCCACCCACCTTGCTCGCATTGATCGGATCCTTCAGTCTGTTCCTAGCCCTGGTGCAGGACATTAATGCATAGGGATAGGGTTCTTTAATTCTTTTTCTTTGTGTTAATGAAATTTTGACTATTTGTTTCTTTTATTCTTTATCATTAGGTTTTAGATTATTATTGTATTTGTACCCATATATACGAAGTGTATGGTCATCAGTCAGGATCAGTACGTTCTAAGGTCTAAGGTCTAAGGCTTTATTTATTCTTTCCTTCAAATCTTAGCATTTCACTGGGATTGATTTTGTTATATCCCTTTGATCATTGCTTTTCTGATGGTTTACAAATATATATCAAAGTGTCTATCTTCTGCATTTATGTGATCAATCCCCTTGATCTATCCCCAAGTCCATGTTCAAGTTCAAGTTCAACATTAATGGAACTGATATGTAAACGTTCAAATTTGGCCTATAATTTAATGTGCTTTTTAAATACGTGAATGAAGCAAGCTTTTCAAATTGATACAGTAATTAATTTTAGCCCCATTTATTTTTGGATACATGAGAAAGATGACAATTCCAAGCAAAAAGCTGGGAGCCAGTATTAAGGCAAACAAAGGTAGAAAAGAATGTGAAGAAAAATGGAAGGAAAAGGTCTGCCTATAATATTGGCATGCCATTCGGCCCCACCATTGTGACAATCATTCAAACTGATAACCCATTCATTGAAATCTGACAGAGTCGTAATCAGATACCAGGTTGAAAGTATAAGCGGAAGCTATGTTGTTTCCTACACGACATCAAAACCACAGACTGTTACTTTATCTGGTTGTGTCCTAAAGCTTTGATTTGATTCATTTCTCTTTGATTTATTGGAAGGAATTATTTAATCCAAACTCTTTGTCTAACCGATACTTCCTCTACAAAGAACCATTTCTTTAATGCTCGAGTCTTTTTTAGAAGCTTTTAGCTTTTGAATGCTAACAATTTTCATTCTTTTTCTTTTCTCAACTATTTTCTTTAGATGCCTTGTGATTGAGATTTGAGAATACCGAACAGATAAATGATATTTAAAGTGATAATCGTAGTTTTAATTAGCTTACAATTGTAACGCTTTGGATATATTGATTAAATTATATTTGGATATATAGGATAATTCTACATTAAATGATATGTACAGCAATGTATCACTACCTATTTTAATTAGTTTTAAAATTTTAAGGATAAAAATTATTATTATCCTCTTTTTAGAATAAAATCTTAAAATATAATTTTTATATTTTTTTCAGATTTTATTTTATTTTTTAATTCAAAAAATAATTAAACTTTTATTATTATAATAATTCCCACATCCATTTCAATTTAAGGGTAAAGTTCACATATGGTCACTAAACTTTGATCAATTATTTAATGGTAAAAGGTCAAAAATAGCCTCGACGTTTCAACGTTTGGTCATTTTATCCCTATTCTTTTTTTGGTGCAAACAACCACCTAACGTTTCATTTTTCGTTCTCACACCCATGTTTGCAGGGCATGTGGAGATGACGTGGCACTACCACGTGGCTTTTTTGTTGACATGACAATTTTAAAAATTAAAAAATTAATTAATTATTTTTTAAAGAAGATATTTTTTTTAAATATTTTTAACCAATCACCATGCCAACAAAAATGCCACGTGACAGTGTCACGTAATCTCCCCATGCCCTGCAGACATGCCACATTAGTCTCAGGCATTGATCGTTAATTGACTGCCGGTTTTCATCCAACAAGGGTGAATTTTGAACGAAAAATGAAACATTAGGTGATTGTTTACACACACAAAAAAATAAGACTAAAGTTAGCAAAAAGGTGAAATGTTGGGGGCTATTTTTGACCTTCTGCCTTATTCAATTTGGTAACCAAACTTTCAATTGCTTCAATGTTAGCATTAAACTTTTAGTTTTGTTTCAATTTTGCCATTGACCCGATAACAAATGTTAAAAGAGTGATGTGGCTGTTAAAATATTTTGTATAATAACACATTTAGTCATCTACTTATTTTTTATTAGATATAATTTAATATTTTATTTTGATCCCTTACGTATAACTAATGTTATTTTGTCTCTCCCAATCCCAACTATACCCAATTCATTCTTTAAAATTTCATAAAGATTAATTAAATTATTACTATAAAAAGAGGAAATTAAGTATATTGTTTAAAATTGATACTTGAAATTTTTAAATTTTTGCTAGGCCACTGAACACATATATATGTTATTACGTGTATTCAATTATAGATAATAAAAAAAGAAAAATAAGTATATTTTTTAAAATTGATACTTGAATTTTTTTATGAAAATAATTTAATTAGTTTATATAGCATCCATTAACATCCAATAATTTAACTCTAAATTTTAAGATTAAACTACTAGAATGGTCACTTACGTTTAGTAGTTGTACACTTTTGGTCACCGATTTTAAAAATTGACCGTTATAGTCACTTGCGTTTTCGTTCTTTAAACATTTAGTCACTCGAGTGTTAATTGTCGTTAGACAATAACAGTGTGCTGACTTGGCACAGTAAAAATAAATAAAAATCGCCCTTCATTAAAAGAGGAACAAAGGTATATCGTGCAACCATAGCCAAATGAATATAGAACTTGCTCATAAGCATGGTCGGATGGTCGAAGATATTATCCATCCTATATGTACAACATTTCAAAAGGAAAAGAATAACATATATGAGATGGACATCATTCCATAAGGGCAAAATCACCTTTCATTAATTGAAAGAAGGCCATCAAATTTATCAATAATGGCATACTTTGGTAATATGTTCAAAACAAAAGAGGCAACCTCCCTATCCAACATTTTAACTCTTGCTCCCCGTTATATATTATCTTTTTTACTGTGTCAAGTCAACACAATGTTAGTGTCTAACAACAATTAACACCCGAGTGACTAAATGTTTAAAAAATGAAAACGTAAGTGACCATAATGGTCAATTTTCAAAATCAGTGACAAAAAATTTACACTTACTAAATGTAAGTGACCATTACAATAGTTTACCTTTAATATTTAGAGTTGGATTATGTTAATTGATGCTATATAAATTAATTAAATTATTTTCATAAAAAAACTCAAGTATCAATTTTTTAAAAATATACTAAATTTACCCTTTAATATCTATAATTAAATATGCACAATAATAAATATATGTGTGTTTGGTGGCCTAATAAAAATTTAAAAAATTCAATTATCAATTTTAAAAAATATACTTAATTTTCCCTTTTACAGTAATAATTTAATTAATCTTTATGAAAAATTAAAGGATGAATTGTGTATGGTTGGGATTGAGAGGGATAAGATAAAATTAGTCATAATTAAAGGATCAAAATAAAATATTGAATTATCTCTAATTAAAAATAGGGTTAAATTAAAATAATTTAGGTCAAATTTAATATTATTTTCGAATTAGGACTAAATGGTTTGAATGTGTAAGCGTGGAGGACTAAATTTGTTATTATAAAAAATTAACAATCACATCACTCTTTTAACAGTTGTTAACGGGTCATTGTCAGTGACCAAACTGAAACAAGACTAAAAGATTAATGGTAACATTAAAGCAATTAAAAGTTTGATTACCAAATTAAATAATTGATCGAAGTTTAATGATCATTTGTGAACTTTACCCTTAAATTAAAAAGAATGTGGAATTATTATAGTAATACAAATTTAATTATTTTTTGAAATAAAAAAATAAATAAATAACTAAAAAATAATATAAAGAATCTTTTTTAAAATTTTATTTTAAAAGAAGATAATAACACTTTCAATTCTTAAAATTTTATAATTAATTAAAATATTTAATGGTACATTACGGAACATATGAATAGTGATACATCTCGGTACATATCATATATATATATATATATATATATATATATTATAAACATAGATTGTAGATATACATCTACAACTATCCGTCTCACCTTATGCCAATTTCCCAACTCACAACTGTTTATAAATTAAACTTCATCGAATCTAATCAAAATTTGAAATAAAATAAAAATATATATAGTTTATTAATTTTCAATATTAATACTTAACAAAATTTATGCAATTTTAATAATATATATATATATATATCGAAGCACGTGTCAAGATAATTTATACATACTTATAAGGGTAAACTCCATAAATGATCCCTTGACTGTGCTCTAATTATCTTTTGCATCCTCCGATTATCAGAAGTTACAAACTAGTCACCTGACTAAAAAAGTAATAAATTAGTCCAACGCCGTTAAAAATTTAACGGCTAATGACGTTACAATTAATTTAAATTGATATCATTACATACTTAGCCCTCAAGTTCTACACTTATTTTAATTTGACCCTAATTCTAAACAATTAACCTACAAATTTTAATATTTTATCAATTCATTTTCACCTAAAATCCATTTTATTCTACCAAACGCATACATCCAATTCTTGAATATAATGAATTGAAATTTGAGGGATAAATTTTGAGTAAAAAATATGATTCAAACAAATAAATATGCATTGGTGTTTCGATGATAATAAATCTGTCATTGATTTGACTCTATCCTGCAATTCCATCGCGTTGTCTTGCACATCTTGTAATTCTTTCACTCTATGTTGTAGTGAAGTATGTTCTTCCCTTATTGCTTCCAGTTCTTTCTTCAAATCATACACCATGATTTTTAAAGATTGAAGATCTCGTGAATAATTTGTGACCCATCAATTGATATAACATGCTTCATGTTAGTCACCAGATTTGCAGAAATCAAATTATTTTCTAACAGTTTGGCTTTTTTATTTTCAATCTCCAAGACTGAATTAGCACGTCTCATAAAATATGTAATTTTTCTTCTCAACACAACAATTTTCACGTCTTTCTTTTTTTCAACTGATTCTATATACATAATGTTTCTCTTCATAGCTTCAATTGACTTTGTCATAAAATTTCGTTCTCGATACAAGATTTTCACTATATTCCTTATCCCATAACTTTTTCTTGTAATAATTTTGACTGCACAATTAACTTTTTTTCAGTGCAATAATTTCAATTCTCAAATCTTGCAGGTGATGTCAGATTAAACCGTAAACTTCAACTATTGCATTGTCATCCAAAGGGTCGTGCATATTGATAACTGGTCAAGTATCCACAAATTGAATGTTCTCTAGAAGGAAAAGGTAAGAAAAAAAAATTAACAACATATTTATAAAATACCCCAGTGAGATAACAAAGGTGATTACCTTTTTTGCCAATCAAAAGAAATTTTGTTTAATATAGTTGATTTGCATGCAACTCAATGAGAGAAAAAAATGGCAGCAACACATGAAGTATGACCAATAATTGGCTGCAGAAGGAAAATACACAAAAACATGATAGAGGCAAACCCCAAACTAAATGCACAAAGGAAAGACCGGCATATGTTATCTTGTCCTCTAAATTGTTGGGCATACTATATGGAGAACCATACACATCTTGGGCATTTCCCCCTTTCAAGCATAAGTTAACGTTAACCTCTAAATTTTGTTGATCTAGTTTATCTCTTAAATTTTAATTCGTTATATTTGAGAATTTGGTGTTTGTGTTTGTTAGAATAAAATCGATGTTGGTTGAAAATGAATTGAAGAATTAAAGAAAAGGAGAAATAGAAAAGAAGATGGACTAAATTGATAGAATATTAACATTTGTGGGTTAATTTTTAGAATTAAGATCAAATTAAAATAAGTGTAGAACTTAAGGGCTAAATATGTAATTATATCAATTTAAATTAATTGACACATCATCACCCATTAAATTTTTAACGGCATTGGACTAATTTGTTACTTTTTTTAAGTCGAGAGACCAGTTTGTAACTTCTGATAATCAGGGGACACAAAAGATAATTGGAGCATAGTCGGGGGACCATTTATGTAGTTTACCCTACTTATAATTAAGAAATATATTTTGATACACAAGTTTATGTAGGTTTTAGTTTACAAAAGCATTTCAATTTTAAGGCTTAAAGATTTAGTTATAGTTTAAGGTTTAAGGGTTTATGTTACATTATTTAGAATCGTCCCTTATGTTACATACTTCTACTGTTTTAGTCCCCGACGTTAAATAGCTAACGGTTTTGCTGACGTGGCATTTATTAAGAGGAGAGAGAAATGATTAAAAAATATTTAAAAAATGTCATGTCAGCAAAATCGTTAGCTATTTAACGTCGGGGGACCAAAACAGGAGAACTATGTAACAGAAGGGACGGTTTTGCCGAAAAACATAGTTTACGGACCAAAATAGGAAAACGATAATAGTTTGGGGACCACCTGTGTAGTTTTCCCAAATAATTTTGATACGTGTGTGATTTGGTATAAAACGGGCGGATCGCAGAACCCATTTTCAATTTTGGGTTTTCGCTCAAACCATTTGATCTTAAAAAAGAACGGCTAAAATGAATTTTGGAAAATCGAACAGCCACGGATCAATGGCGGGCAACGCATGGCTTTTTCACAAACGGCATTACAGTATCACACCATCTGCAATTTGCAAGCGAGATAAAGGAAAACAAAACCAAATCTATGATTTTTATTTTATCTTTAAGCAAAAAGATATGTTCAAAGGAAAGAAAAAGAGGGGAGTGTAAATGTGGATCATGCAGATAAAGAGAGGACAATAACAACCCCTAGATTTTCTTCTTCTTTCGCAAAAAGAACACCTTTCAACTAACTTCCATTTTTTTTCTCTTACTTTCGTATTTGGATCCAAAGGTTCCATTAAAAACACAAGCTTTGTGCTTTGAAAGGTTAGTTTCAGTGTTTCATTCTTCTTATTATCTACCCCCATTATTTTGGACTCTTCTGTGTTTGCTACAGATTAAATTCTGATATAATATTCGTTTAGATGATATTCTTAGTTGTTTTTTAAGGGATCTAATTCGTTCATGGGTTTACTTTGTTTCATGTATTCTTCTTTGTATAAAGTTAATGTTTTTGATGATACCCAATGCAGATCATGCCAAATTAAAAGAGAAATTTTGGAAGAGAAACAGAATTCTTGAGGGGTCTCGTTTATAGTTTTGAGCTTTGTTTTGATTGGTTCTTGTTAAGGGTAATAACTAAAGAAAGAGGTTAAAGATGATGTCAAGGTCGTATACCAATCTTTTAGATCTAGCGTCTGGTAATTTCCCCTCAATGGGTCAACCTCGTGAGAAGAAACGGCTGCCACGAGTAATGACCGTTGCCGGAGTTATTTCAGAGCTTGATGATGACCAAGCCAACAGTGTGGCCTCAGATGTGCAGTCTTCGATTTTTCAGGACAGAATTATTATCGTAGCTAACCAACTGCCAGTTAAAGCTAAGCGTAGACCTGATAATAAAGGGTGGAGTTTTAGTTGGGACAATGATTCGTTGTTATTACAATTAAAAGATGGTTTGCCTGAAGAAATTGAGGTTTTGTATGTTGGTTCTTTGAAGGTTGATGTTGATCCCAACGAACAAGATGACGTGTCACAGCTTTTGTTGGATAGGTTTAAATGTGTCCCTGCATTTCTTCCACCTGATATTTTGACCAAGTTCTATCACGGTTTCTGTAAACAGCATTTGTGGCCACTTTTCCATTATATGCTTCCATTTGCAGCAAATCATGGAGGCAGGTTTGATAGGTCTATGTGGGAGGCATATGTTGCCGCAAACAAGATTTTCTCTCAAAGAGTTATTGAGGTTATAAACCCGGAAGATGATTATGTTTGGATCCATGACTATCATTTGATGGTGTTGCCTACATTCTTGAGGAGAAGGTTTAATAGATTGAGAATGGGGTTTTTCCTTCATAGTCCATTCCCTTCTTCTGAGATATATAGGACTTTACCTGTAAGGGAAGAGATCTTAAAGGCACTCTTGAATTCAGACCTAATTGGTTTTCATACTTTTGATTATGCTCGGCATTTTCTGTCTTGTTGTAGTCGAATGTTAGGTTTAGAGTATCAGTCAAAAAGGGGTTACATTGGGCTAGAGTACTATGGAAGGACAATTGGGATAAAGATCATGCCTGTTGGAATCCACATGACTCAGTTTGAGTCTGTATTAAGACTTGCGGATAAGGAATGGAGAGTAGGAGAGCTTAAACAACAGTTTGAAGGAAAGACGGTATTGCTTGGAGTTGATGATATGGATGTCTTTAAAGGTGTCAACTTGAAGCTGTTGGCAATGGAGCAGATGCTGAAACAGCACCCCAAGTGGCAGGGGAGAGCAGTTCTGGTACAGATTGCAAACCCTGCTAGGGGAAGAGGGAAAGATCTTGAAGAGATACAGGCCGAAATACAGGAAAGCTGCAAAAGAATCAATGAGACTTTTGGTCAACCTGGCTATGAACCAATTGTGTTGATTGATAGGCCTGTATCCCTGAGCGAAAGGGTTGCTTACTACAGTGTAGCTGAGTGTGTTGTGGTCACAGCTGTGAGGGATGGGATGAATCTTACTCCTTATGAGTACATTGTGTGTCGGCAAGGAGTATCTGATTCAGAGTCTTCCTCAGAATCTAGTGGACCCAAGAAGAGCATGCTAGTTGTATCAGAGTTCATTGGTTGCTCGCCTTCACTCAGTGGTGCAATTCGGGTAAATCCTTGGAATATTGAATCGACTGCAGAGGCAATGAATGAGGCTATCGCTATGGCTGATGCGGAGAAACAGCTTCGCCATGAGAAGCATTATAGGTATGTTAGCTCACATGATGTGGCATTCTGGTCTCGAAGCTTCTTCCAAGATATGGAAAGGACATGTAAAGACCATTTCAGAAGACGTTGTTGGGGAATCGGTTTGAGCTTTGGATTCAGAGTTGTAGCTCTTGATCCTAACTTCAGAAAGTTGTCTATTGATCACATTGTATCTGTGTATCTGAGGTCCAAAAACAGGGCTGTACTATTGGACTATGATGGAACTGTAATGCCTCAAACATCACATAACAAGACTCCAAGTGCAGAGGTTATCTCCATCATAAACACTCTCTCTTGTGATGTCAAGAATACTGTCTTTGTGGTAAGTGGAAGAGGAAGAGACAGTTTAGCCAAGTGGTTTTCTCCGTGTAAAAAACTTGGAATTGCTGCTGAACATGGTTATTTGATGAGGTGTGATGTTTTTTTTACTACTTTCTTTTTGTTTCTCGTAGGTGCACTTATTTGGTGTTGTTGATATTTCAGGTGGTCTGCTAATGATAATTGGGAAGTTTGTGGGCAGAATAGTGAATTTGGGTGGAAGGAAATAGCTGAGCCTGTAATGAAACTGTATACAGAGGCAACAGATGGCTCCACTATTGAAACCAAGGAGAGTGCTTTGGTCTGGCACTATCGCGATGCGGACCCTGGTTTTGGATCTAGCCAAGCCAAGGAGATGTTGGACCATCTTGAGAGTGTATTAGCCAATGAACCTGTGACGGTGAAAAGTGGCCAGTTTATTGTTGAAGTGAAACCACAGGTATCTACTTATTTTTGCTGTTTTTATTTTCAGCATGCTTTTTATGGTAAATGAATAGATTGCTTTGCCTTAGTCCTGTTCTCAGGTTGCAAGTTTAGTACTTTTCTGGTTACTAAGGCATTTTTTAACAAGAGGAAATACTTGTGTGCAGTAAGGGTAAGAAAAGCATAAAATAGGAATGGAACAAGTAAACCTTGGCTTTTGTTAGTTTTGTTATCTAATAACTTTGGTTTAGCGATTGGATGAACGCATGATGTTGAATCAACAATTACTGTTCCTTTTAGGGAGTCAGTAAAGGTGTGGTTTCCGAAAAGATCTTCACGACCATGGTTGAGAGTGGAAAGCAGGCTGATTTTGTTCTCTGCATTGGGGATGACAGATCTGATGAGGAGATGTTTGAGATCATCAGTAGTGCGATTTCAAGTGGTGTCCTCTCCTCGAATACATCCGTTTTTGCCTGCACAGTTGGTCAGAAACCTAGCAAAGCCAAGTATTATTTGGATGACCCAGCTGAGGTTGTAAACATGCTTGAATCTCTCGCCGAAGCTTCAGATCCCGAACCCTCCCTAGATACCAGACCAGAAGGCTCCCTTTGAAATATCCTCCATGGCTTTATATATAATTTTGTGCCTGTTAAATCTTTTCAGCCGGTTGGGAAGAAGACCATGACTCACCCATGATGAAGAAGGTAGATATAATTTTCTTCTGCTTGTCTGATGAGAATGACATTCCAGGGCCTTGTGTCTGATTATTTGTCCAATTGAGGCACATATATGGGCAACTTTGAACTTTGAAAAGGAACGGTTAAAGAGGACCCTGCTGGCTAATTCATGGAAAAGATGAGACCTGGAATTAAAAGCATGAGAAAGGTTACCAAGCTTTCCTTTGTGCATAACATCATTGACATAAGTGGTGTAGTACAGCCAGATACGTGCATGGAAATTTGAGGTGATTCACAATAAGTGATGTATTCATGGAAAATATGTAAATTTATATAACTATTGGAGCTAGGTTTTCTGTGCTTACATTCTATTACAATAAAAATATGAATAGGAATCAAAACTAAGACTAATATTGGAGGTTGGCAGTTGGGTCATATTAGATGCCATGCCAGCCTATAAGCCCATATCATTCATTTATTGTTTAGAATCAGACCAGAACTAATCAGTAACCTAAAACCTCGTATCATTTCTATTCGATTCCTCTGTTTTCATCTTTTTACAAGTCTGTTCCCCCCTTGGATCCTTGTTATTATATGCCAGCTCAGGAAAGATTTTTCAATAATAAAAATATCTTGTCCTTTCCCTGTAAAGACAAATTTAACAGTAAACATAAAATCTGGTGTCTTCTTGAAAACTCAAAATCCATGAACTGAGTCTGTCTGGTTGCACTGAACACGAACCACAGCTGAACGTCACATCAGGCAAAACTCTGAGAGCCGAGCCCGTGAACCCTTTGCTCGAGTTTTGCAAATTCCCCACCACCACCACTTTCCTAAAATAATATCACAAGTTTTCACTAGTTGTCCCCCTACATTCATTGCTTCCCCAACACTATTAAACTTACCCATTGGCATTAGAAAGGAGGTAAAAACGTACTCAAACCCAAACCACCCGTGAGTTGAAACATACTCATTTGAATAAACAACAATGATTTGCAGTCAAAATTAGACATTTGGTTGTCAAGTTTTTTTCTTTTTGGCCTTAAAACAGGAGGATTATGGAGACCAAAAGACATTTCCTATATGCTAAACATTATTGATTGTTCATGCACTACAGCAAGGCTAACCAAAGCTTTAAAAATATTTATCCACTGCAACTTGCATTTCTTGTCTTCGATTTTTTGGGAGCTTTACACTCTCTACTCTTAATATTATATCAACATATAACTTTTTTCCAACTTCATAACATGTTTTTCTTCTTTCTCTATCATAAAACTAAAAAAATTCAAAAGTACAAAAAGAAGGAACTGCTCTCCCCCATAACCTAAACTGCATCTCCTCTTGCTCTTTGGTTTAGTTTGGGATATAGGCTCAGATACCAGCCACTATTAAACTGACGCGCCACCCCACGCTCCACTGTCTTTCCCGTAACATGGGAGACTCAGACAACTGGCACTTCAAGAGTGGAAACTAATCTTAAACCCACAAACACCCACTTGAAAATGGACTCCGCTCCTTCTCCCTGGCGGCGCGTGTAACCAAAACGAGCGTGGGTGGCTTACCTTTAACATGTTCCATCTATTAATGAAGTACTATACATTTAATATCCAAAAGAGACAGAAAAATCAATCAACGACTGACCGGAGTGATCACCGGGGACAAATAAACTTGACTTTGTATCACGGTTACACCAATCTTGAATCCTGGAACCACCGTGAAACCGACTCTGATATCAGAGTTTGCACCTCTGATTTCAGCGGATAAGAGTGATTCATCACTCACATTTTCCATGTAAACCTCGGAGAAACCACAATCTTTTTTCACCTGAAAGATGGAAACTTGTTCATGCATCGAGAAACCCAAGCAATGCAAGAGCCAAAACCGCCTAGCCATCTCTGCAAAAGCTGTGAAAAAAGCTGTATCCGGGAAGCCACCAGAGGTTACTAGCTTCCTTTGGTTCAAGTTCCCAAAAAATGAACACTCCATTTTGGCATGAACAAGGTTGAGGTACTTGGTTCTGGTGAATTTAGCAAAACAGGAGTTTGGATTTTGAGCTAAAAACGATTTTGGGTGAGCAGATTTTAAGTTCTTGAATGCGTTGAAATACTGCTCGGGGTCGAGTCTTTTTGTGAGAGAATCTTTCGAGAGCCCAAAATCATGGGAGTTGAAGCCTTCCAACATGGTTTTGCACACGAAAGATTCAAATGCAAAGCACCTATGGCTTTCTTTTGCGAAAACAGCTCCAGGCTCAATGCTTTCGGCAGCTGCTCCGAGATCCCATTTTGCCAACTCCATTTCCTTGACCATCATTTTCACAAAACATCGTGCAGATCTCAAGGAGAAGTGTAAAACTTGCACAAAATGACCAGGGTTCAACTTCGTAAACTGGATATCATCAAACATCGACAAAGGTCCACTGGCGTTTAATTTCTTTTCCAAGGACCTGTTAAAGGCAGTGAAATCTTGAAGCTGCTTGTGAAGCAAAGCAATGTCGGAATCTTTCTCTTCAACACCGGACTGCAGTTTCTTGATCGTGATCTCGTAAGTTCGCATCAAGCTTTGTTGCTCTTGAATCTCGGCAAGCATCAAAGTAACCTGAGGTGAAAGATCAAGCTCTTTCTTCAAAAACTTGCGCTTTAGCTCCGAAAGAGCTTTGAGCTCTTCAACAACGGCTTGGTCAGAAGCCTGAATAGCGTCACTGTTGTAAGGGTGCTGAGCCATTTGCAGCTCAGCGTAAGCAGCTTTGATGGAAGTAACACTGGCGAAAACCTTGGCGAGCAGCGCTTCTAGGACTGCTTTTTCCTTAGCCTTGGAGTAGTTCCCATTGCTTGAGTGTGGGGGTTTGTGTTGGGAAGCAGTGAGAACACAGACTCCAACCCCATTGCTGGAAGCAATTTTTCTAGCGGATCTGAGGTTGATGACTTTGTGGAAAGTTCTTGCTAGCCTGCTCTTGGTGTTGCTGTTCCTTAAAGATGATTTGGGTTTGATTGTTTCCATTGTGGGGAGACGAAATTAGGAACAAAATAAACTGGAGTTGGGAGCATGAAAATGATAACAGAGTGTTTTGGTTATTGGGAAAAAGAAAGGTAATATGATATGTTTGAAAAGCAACAAAGAAGACAGCTTTGAGTATGAGGCTGAAGCTAAAGACGGTGATGGGATTGAAAACAAAGACAAAAGTGGGATTTAAAGCGCGGGAAAAAAGATGCAAAGGTCTTAGATTTTTCTTACTTTTTTACTCCCATGGTTGAACGCTTAAAACAGGGGATTAGTACATTATTTATAGCTCATAACATAATCATTTAAACACGCATTTTGGATTCTTTCAATTTAAGAATTCACAAAGCTTAGATTAACTTGTAGTAGTAGTAGTTTTAATTTTGGGATATGAATATATCAGGTTGCATTTAGCCTGTAGGGACAGACAAATGGGGAGATGGAGCCCACGAGTGTTGAAGGCATTGGGCACAAAAGGAGGTGTTGTCTTGTTTGATGAATGTCAGGGGAAATTGAGTATCTGGTTCTGGTGCATGTATGGATCTGTTCCCCATCACCCTTTGGCTTTACATTTTTTAATAAAATCGACTACAGATTCCCAGTACCATACATGAACGTCGTTTTCTAGAGAAACAAACCGAAAGTTTTAAGCCCGGAACGGATTTCAAACTAGTTTTTGGAATGCCAACCCAACGATCAAAAATTACGTTTTTTTCAATCAGCTTCTACACTAGCTTTGATCTCCAAACTAAGTTTTTAGAAATGCTGAAATTTTCAGTTTTTTCCCCAAATTCCCGTTCTCCTCACTTTCACTTAAAATTCGGTTCTAAGTCATTTATAAACGGAGCCTTACTCTTCCAGGGTTTTGATACAGTCTGACGATGCATGTGGTCCATGTCAAAATAAGACACCTTTTATATTCATGTTTTTTTTAATTGAAAGCTTTTAATAATTAAAAACTTAATTTTTTTATCGAGCTTTAAGTATTATAAATTAATATGATGATTAAATTATATTTTAGTTAATAGAAGTAGGGTAGCGAGGTAATTTTAATTAGAGAAAACTATATATTTAATATCTCGGTTAAACTTGCGTTATTGTTTTGGTACCCTAACTATTATTTTTAGAAAATGGTACTTAACGTTACGTTTTTGTTCTGTTTTGGTACCCTAACTATTATTTTTGGAAAAAACGGTACTTAACGTTACGTTTTTGTTCTATTTTTGTACCCCAACTGTTAAAAACTAACATAAATGATGACATGACTTGGTATAATCACATTTTTAGTCCAAAATACTTGTATATATGATCAATTTAGTCCAAAGTCTATCAATTTAAAACACCACTTAATTTTTGGGAATTTACAATTTTAATTCAAAAATTAAAATAATGTTTAAATTGATAGAATCTTAGACTAAATTGATAGATTGTATAAGTTTTTAGACTAAAATTGTTATTAACCCACGCCACCTCACTATTTCCGTTAACTTTTAACGACCGGGGTACCAAAACAGAACAAAAACGTAATATTAGATACTATTTTGTTAAAAATAATAGTTGAAATACTAAAACAGTAATACAAGCATAGTTGCATACTAAATATGTAGTTTTCCCTTTTAATTAATAGGAGTATGGGAAATATATTTGATTTTTTAAAAGAAAAAGGAAGAAAATGGTGATAGCCGAAAGAAGATAGCGACTAAAATGTCCATAACTAGCCAAGCTCTTGAGCATGTAAATGTGGACCTGAGGCTAATCAAGCTGATGCTCATTGGCTCATTGCTAATACGGTGAATTAGTGTATGTTATTTCTTTTGAAAAATTGGAAATTATCGAAACTCGAGTCCTAATAAATCATAGTACGGTGAATTACTGTATGTTATTTCTTTTTAAAAATATGAATCATAATACGGTGAATCAGGTCTAATGTTTAAAAACAACCGAGTTGGAGCAAATGGAAGTTCCAGATTAAATTAACCATACCTCTCAAACAGAAATTGGACCACAAACAAAATTCAAGTCAGGATCACAGACAAAATCTGGGTGACACCTAACCTGAAACATCATGAGCAAAACAAATAGACTCAAAATATTTTTTTATTCGACTTAATGTAAAAAAAAAAACTTAAATCATAATTTCATAATCTAGATTCGATTTGAAATTTTTTAAATAAAGTTTGAGTTATAAAATGATGCTAAAATAACTCAGAATTTTTAGTAACTAGTAAATCAATTCTCAAGTTTGAGTCGAGTCCCTCAACACTGCTAAATATATATATATATATATATATTGCATATAAAAAATATGAATAAATATGTATGTATATTGTATATGGTTATAGAAATTCGTTTAAATTGGAACCAATTCGTATTATAATATTATAACAATTTGTAATTGAATTTGAACAAAAACTCGAACAACTCAACTAAAAAATTCGAATAAAATTAAAGTTATAAAACATGACTTGCCAACTCAACCAATTCGATTTTTTTAGCTCAACTTGATCGAATACTCACACTTGTTCTTCAAGGACTAACACTCTTAGCTTGAGACCCTCCATAGGTGTCTTCTTTCCTTGGTTCTTATTGAAGTCTCTTCTTCCTTAAGCATTAATATCCTATCCTTCATAGATGCTCATCTGCTCTCTCACTTATATATTTGAATTTATCTATTGATTAAAGCACCATACATTATGCCTGAGCATTAATTAAGTCAGAATAAAAAAGTTTGAGTTAATCAAATGAACGAGTTATATTTTATAATTCAAGAAACTTTTTTAGATTTTAGTATAGTTTATAAATTTGAGTTGAGTCAAGCCGATTTGTTTGAGTTTTTATTCAAATTTAATTATAAACATTTATCATGTTAAGGTACTAATTGGTTTCAACTTAAATAATTATATATATATATATATAATATCTGACAGAGTTGAGGAACTCGACGCCAAATTGAAAATTGATCCATTAATTACTAAAAAGTTTGAGCTATTCGAAATTCTATTTTACAACTCAAATTTTATTTGAATTTTTATGAGTCGTCGAGTTTATAAATTATGATTCGAGTCAAGTCGAATCAAGTTTCTCACATAAAACCAAATCAATTTTTTTATTTTTGCGAGTCGAGTTTAATTTACCCCTATCGTACAATATCTCGAACTTTTCTTGACCCATAACCTCCACCAGATAATTAGGAGTTCTCTCATCCAGACTAAAAAGACAGCAACAAGTTTTAGTGGTCAAGTGAAGAATTAATGTTTTCCCGAGCATCATTGAAGTGTTCTAAAGATGCTAGTTCAATAAATTGTTGAAAACAGAACAAATTATGTTGACTCCTGCGAGTAATTATTGATAGGGGTGAATAAAACTCGACTCGACTCGAAAAAACCGAATAACTCGACTCGAACCAAAAATATTCGAATCGTCTTGACTCGACATGAAATTTCATAAATTCGAATAACTCGAAAAAAATTCAAATAAAGTTTGAGTTGTAAAATGGAAATTCGAATAACTCGAAATTTTTAGTAATTACTGGATTTATTTTTAAGTTCGAGACGAATCCCTCTATTTTTTATGATATATACATACTGATATATAAAAATATGAAGAAATATTGCCACATGTGAAAAAATATATATGATAAATAATTACAGTTAAATTTTTATAGGAACTCTAAAACTTGATTCGACTCGAATTTCTTAAACTCGACTCGAATCGAAATTTTTTTTAAATAAAGTTTGAGTTGTAAAATATGACTCGTCAACTCAAATAGATTAAATTTTTTTGACTCGACACGATCGATGAATATATGTAGGAGAAGATGACAGAAGCCGTGAAGGTCTAGAAACAATCAAATTATTATAGTTTGTTTATACTTACACGGTTTAACCGTTTAAAGATTTAGGAGGTTATATACAATTTACTAAAATAAAACTCTCAATTAAAAAAAATGTTTGTTAATTTATTGTGTGCGCAATAGAATAATTTTTAAATAAAAATGAGTATAATAAAAGTCAAACTCCATAAATTACAATAAATTTTTTTATTTTACTTGTGTATTTTATTACTTTTATTTTTTCTTGTAAGTATTTAACTCAATTTATTTTGAATCTTTAAAAAACTTTATAAAGTCGCACTTATTACATATATCCAAAATTAGTATGTATATTGCAACTTGTGGCATTATAATCTTGATAATACGCCTAAAAAGTTCAGACATTTGGTTGATTTCATTTAGCGTATAGTTCAAAGTTCAGGGATAGAAGAAACACGATGAAATTACTCAATTATTCTGGTCTATTTTTCTTTTCAATAATATGGCGCTCTTTATTTTTTTCCAACAATATAATAATTTATTGTAGTAATCAGAAGTCGAATTGAATACAATTTAATTTTAAATAATGTTTATTCAAAAAATACACTCAAAGCTGATGATTAGCTTGAAAACGGATAAAGACAACTCGACTTTAAACATTGTTAATTATTTTTATTGTTGGAAGTTGGATTACAAGCAGTTCGATTTTAGTAGTTTAATTTTAATATGAAAAAATATTGTTTAAAGAGGAATTAAACACAATTTAATTTCTGAATTGCTACAGTAAACAACCATATTATTTGGAATAAAATGGGGAGTCATATTATTGAGAAAATAAATTGAGAAACAATATTTGGGTAAATTTGCCCAAAAACATTATAGATAGTTAAGAATGAAAAAGGAAAATTATTGGAAAACACAGGTGGTTACAATTATTGAAGACCGGAAAAAAAGAAGTGACCCAGAAGCCAATGGGGTACATTTTAACATGATTTTAGGAAATGGATTCATCTTTTTTCAAAGTTTGTAATGACTTTTAAATTGAATTTTTAGTTATTTATTTATTTATTTTGAAGATAATACTACAAGACAATACAGCTTCTAGGTGGGGTTTAAGCCTCCAGAGTAAGAACTCCCATTAGTTATCTCAAGTTATAAATAGGTCTGATATATTTTCTAAAAAATATTAATAATGTTGTTTAAAATTTAAAATAGGTTAGATTTTAAGAACTTAACTGATATTAATCGAGTGTCGAAGCTGTGTTAAATATGAAAAAAAATGTAAGGAGCACATTAGAAACTGTATTAATTACGAGAGGCATAATAATTGCAGTTTTTGTTTGTCTAAGCAAAATTATGACATTGGCTGACTTTGAGATCACAACGATTCCAATTGGAACAAAACATGAGACGCTGCACTTAATGTTTCTAATTTTGCATGAGGATTGATTAATGTTGCTTGTTTGTTAGGCAGATCATGCAAACCATCATCATTAATTTTCCATGAATAAAACATAAGCTAAAAATGGGGTTAAGAAAGTAGTCATATATGTATTTAATTTAAGGATTATTATCCCTTACACACGAGGTAAAAAAATAAAATTTTTACAAGCATCTAATTTTAGGAGTTTAGAGTTTCAGTTTGGGTTTAAAGTTTAAGTAGTATGGTTAGAGATTTAGGTTTTAACCTAAACCCTAAATTTTAAATTCAAAAATACTACACTAAAACCCTTAAACCCTAGACCCTAAACAGAGTTTCTAAACCCTAAAAGTAAAACACATCCACACATATATAAACAAAATTTCCACAAACACTTGTGCATGGAATAATTACCCTTAATTTAACCCAAATATAAAAAAATATAAACTCTACTGTTTTGAATAATATAGAAACTAAGATACAAGGACGGACGCAGTGGGAAAACAAATTCACCAACCAAAGCAACTTGCGCCCAATAATTCATTCCCTGTATAATTACGATAGCAGTGGGGAATTATCTAAGCATTCACATTATAAAGTCTAGTAGTTATAGGCTTATAGCAGCGGCTAAGCTCCCTCTTAATGCCCAAATGTGTTGAGGTGACCATTCATATCTGAAATTTCAGGTTCTTGAGGACTACTTTTGAACCAGGTAGCATAGCAGCATAGCATTATTTCTTTAATTTTTTTCGGCTCCTGCTTGTGCTAATACCACCAACTTTTCAGACTTGGCAAGCATAAATGTCTTATCATGAAATATGGGAATCCAACGGCAATGATAGAATATAGATGTGAAAACCCCTGTTTCTTCCTACTGTGTGAGGGACCATTGGATCGCAATTTATGCCTAAAGTTCTGGAAAATTCATGCTACTTGTACTAGCTACATGTGATTCTAACTGTTGCTCAATTCTCAAATCAAAACATAAATTGTCCGGGTTGTGACCAAGATTGTATTTGGCAGCCAGCTCCTTTAACAGTTCAAGGGATTTTTAAGCTATTGATTTCTTCATTTTCATGGGATGGACGATGGTAGTCCATCTTTTTGGCTAGCTGCCACTATAAATAAATAAATAAAAGCAACAAAAAAGAGGGTTAGAAACAAAAGTTAAAGGTCATTATTGCTCGTTCTAATTAACAAATCAGATCGTATCTGTAAAAGATTTTTGAAGTGATTAACTGGAATAATTCTAATTTAAATAGGGAGAAATGGATTTAAAAAACAGGGATTTCCAAAAGGAAAAGAGTGGCTTGGGTTTGATGTGTTTCATGTATCTGCTATGGAATGAAAAGTTGATTTTTGTATTATATATCATATTTGTTTTAGGAGTATTCAGATCACGTCTTGTTAATGTCCCGCATGTTTATGCTTTTGAAAAGACAAAGAGCAACTTAATGTGGTCCAAATCAGGCTAAATACTCTCTTCATTTCTTTTTCTTTTTGGATTAAACCACTTTAACAAAGTAATAATAAATTATTGTATTTTTAAATGAAATAATAAATAATATTGTTATATATATAAAAGGTTCAGCCGCCCTTGATAAGCAAGTTTATCGACCTTTGTATTTTAGTAATTTAATTATTTATTTCTTATAATGTAATGATTTGTTTGAAATCAAAAGAAATCTGGAAGCTAACAATAAGTACTGATAAGATTAATATTCTTAAAAAGGTAGTTTTATTAAGAAAGACCGCCCAACAATAAGTACCGAAATGTATGTCATTTTTAGAATATAAAAATTGAAAACATATTTCACAGCGTAAAATAAAAATAAAGAGAAATTATTAAATTTAAGGGATTGATAAAAACTTGCTTAAACTATTAAACCTTAGAAGGCTAGGGGCCAGGGGGCAGGCAGCATCTTGAGAATTCAAGGTTACGCATGCGCCCATTTAAAGTGAATCATTACTCATTAGATAGTGGGGAAAAAAAACAATATTTGACCTCAAATTTCTATCCACGGGATGTTTAACAAGGGCTGGAACCTACTTGTATCTTCTGATTTCAAACTCAATCCTCAAAATTTCAATGGCTTAAAAAGCTTCAGAGTCCGAAGAAGCCAAGTTCACTGGCTCTCTCCTTCTCAAAGGTTTCAAAGTACTGATATATGATTGTCACCGCAAGCAATATTCCGGTGCCCGAACCGATTGCTCCCATGAAGTCGGCTAGGACAGTTAATGCACCAATGCACATTCCGCCAAATGCAGCTGCAGTTGGTATGTAACGGTTCAGCTCCTTCTGCAGATTTGAATCTCTATGTCCAGGCATCACCATTTGTTGTTCCTACAAAGAATACACAAAACATGGGGGAGTCAGAAATACACCCAGTATAACTTCTGGGTTTAGGATCCCTTTAAAAACTCTCCATTAAATTCTAGGTATTGACACTAGAAATTCATTTCTTAAGGTGAGAAGGAAACGAAACAAAACTCAACAAAACAAATGAACATTGACATCATTTAATCACATGTTAGGCAAGAGAAATCAAGATCAACAAAGTTTTCTAATACATCTACGAGGAAAGAAAACAAGATTTAGTTAAATCAGCAAATGAATGTCTCCGGAGGGAAGAATGAAAACAAAAACCTATGATGACACCATAACAGACAAGGCCAACAAACAAACAAATGGATGAGAAAACAAAAGTTATATGGCTTGAAAAGGGTACCTTGAGCTGCTTAGCCACGTCTTTGGCAGAAGAACCAGAAACTTCAATCCAAGTTTTTGAAAACAAGGCACATGCTGAAAGCATGAACACAAGATAAAATAGAGCATGGAAGGGATTTGCTGCCATGTCCGCCAAGCTGCAAGAATAATCGGAAAAAACAGGGATCAGACTGTTTGAAGAAATAATGGACCAAAAGATGGAAATCAAGCATTCCAAATGTGTTGGTGTACTGATCAGTGTTAAAGAGATTGTAGAAAATAACTTCTTAGCTCTAACCTTGCAGGTGCAGTAACGTAGTATGCTAGACCGCCAACAGGAATGAACTGACCGCCTGAATATTCAGATTCCTTCCACTTGCCCAACAGGTTCACAAAGAAGTTACCACTGTACTTCCTGTACAGCAACTGCAGAAAAATAAATACAATTATGAGTTTTCAATATTAACGGTAAAATGAAGTCTTTTCATATTAACCATATATACCTGGGAGATGAAATAAAGATTTGAAACAAGTGCAGACTGCAGGATGATGGGCATGTTTGAGGTGTAGAATAGCTTAATGGGATAAGACCCTTGTTGTCCACGAGCATTCTTTGATCTTACGGGCAAAACAACACGGAAACCTTGGAAGTAGATGACAATAAGGAAGATCAATACTGTTGCAAGCAAATTTGTAACATTCGGAAGATTCTGCCGATAGAAAGCCTCGCGGAGTGCTCGAACTTTGTCTGTCCTAGTTATCAGTAGATGGAACATAGCAATGACAGCACCTTCAAATTCAGCCCCCCGACCGCTGTTGATAGTTGTAGGGCTGAAGGCTTTCCAGATTATGTTTTCACTGCACAATTAAAATAGAATTTGGATGACCACATGCTGGAATACATTGAGCGAGTGAAATAAGGGAAGACAATGTGATAACATACCAGATATTGGTAGCTATGAAAAGGGAGATCCCAGAGCCCAAACCATATCCCTTCTGGAGAAGTTCATCCAGGCAGATCACGATGATTCCAGCAAAGCAAAGTTGAATGATAATAAGAATAGCATTCCCAACACCAAGCTGACCGACACTGCCATACATGCCAGACAGTACATATGCCACCGCCTCACCGACAGCAATCAGGATACCCAACAACTTTTGAGCCCCATTTCTGAAAAGCACACATAGAAGCACAAAATCTTAATATGCATGTAGAAACCATAAATGGAAGATCATAAAACTAGAGTCTGGGCTATCACAAGCAACTGCTTGATCAGCACTGCACAAGACCAATAACATAAAAGTTGTTGGATGTCACGAATGAAAAAAATAGCAGCTTATCTACTCTAAGGGGAAAAGAGAAGAAAAAACATGACCTTTTCATTGAAGATAAAAGACAATTCCAGCAAATAGTAAATAACTATCGTCTATCTATAGATGAATGTGAAAAATACTTACAGAAGTGCTCGATCCTCACGAACACTGTTGTCCACCTCAATGATTTTTGAACCAGCCAGGAGTTGCATCACCAATCCAGATGTCACAATGGGAGTAATGCCAAGTTCCATAACAGTTCCACGGTTTGATGCAAGGATAACACGCATCCAATAGAAAGGATCAGCACCCGTCGTAGAGTGTATTCCATAAAGTGGTAGCTGACTGCACACCAAAAAGATGAAAAGGGAGATAACAGTGTAGATAACCTTCTCTCTAAAAGGAATTTTCCTATCAGCACTCTGAACCTCCGGCAGAAATGAAAGGAATGGTCTAACCAGATGCAGCACTCTGAACCCTCCTCCCATGTTGACTGATCAGAACTGAAATACACCATCAATTCAGCGATAGCTTTTTAGTTAAGGAACTTGCAACAGATAAATGCATTTAAGAATATAGGAAAACAGAAGACAAAGGAAGAACAGATAATAATGAGGCCAAGGGGTCTCACTTAAAGCAAGAATCAATAAAAAAGCAATACTCATGAATTCACTGAAAGATTTGAAACATGTTCCAAAGCTCCAGCAAATGATTAGAATATAAATATATGTGGCTCCTTGCATAGGTAATAGTAGACTTAATATAAATCTCTAAATTGTTCACCCAATTCTTGCAACTATAAAAATTATTGCTTAGATAGGTAAAAGTACTGAAAAACCGTTTTCTACAGGCAGCCGTATTTCTAAAAGCAAATCAAGGAGAGACATGTATGATGTAAGAAATGCATGCCTTGGAAAATGAAATTAAATTGAAATTTTAAAGCCAACAAAGCTATAAAGAACAAATTGCCATTCTTATTACCTTATAAGTATAACCAGTATTAAATGAAACTATTAATTTGACAGGCATACCTATTAATCCAACTTACCAATCAGAGACCGAAGTCAACAATAACGAAATCAAGTAAATGCGAATTATGTCATTCAGAGGATGCACGGTTAACGATTTAAAAATGATGATTTACAACAGCTAAAGTAAAATGGAAAACCAAAATAAACTCACGCCCAAAGAGAGATCAATTAAAATACCAGCCGATCTACAACACCGGTAAGTAAATCTGGTAAATCAAAATTTTAGAAAACAACATTCTATAATATTTTACACATGCAAATCTAGATCCCGAATCAACTCGGCAGATCATTTTCAAGGAAAGAAAGTATCAATAAACAAACAGTAAATGGCAACAAAAAGAAAGATAAAGCGAATTCTTTTTGAAAAGAATCAGAAGCATACGGTGAGGACTGCGGTGCAGATCTGAGCAGATCGAAAATCAACAAGGTGTCCGAGAAGTGTTCCTTTAGGAAAAATTATTTGGGAATTTCATATTGAAAATTTACTGTGCTGACATTTTTATGGCGTATGATTGGATTTGGACCTCTGTTTAGGTCTTTTGGGCCTATCTCCGTCTGGATTATGGGTCTTGATTTTCTGTTTCTTTTTCTAACTATTTTTTTAAAAAGAATCTGTCATTTTTTATTGATTTAAATATATCGAAGGTTTTTATATTTAAAATTCAAAACTTAATCTATATGTTTAATTTTACGAATTAAATTCCTTAAAGTATTATTGATTTTAAAATCATAATTTCACTAACTTTTACTTAATTTTATCGTTATTTAGTGGCCTAGCAGTTATAAAGAAAATATTATCATCTTTTATTAATTTGACTCTTAATATTTAAAAGTAAATAAAAATATAAAAAATTTAAATTTAAAATAATGTAAATAGCCTAGCATATTTAAACTTTTTCCATTTATTATTTTTTAATAAATTACTATTTGATACAAAACACACTCATACCATTCTTTCTTATGACTCAACTACTCAAACTAAATTAGAGGTGAACATCTGCTTACCACTCAGCCAAACAAATATATTTCGGGTAGATTTTTTTAAACTCATCCAACTTTAAAAAATCTCCTAATTACCTCAATTTATTTATATTGCTTAAGATTTTTTTCTTTCTTAACGGAATCTTAAACTCTTTTTAATATACTTGGAAAACAAGTCATTCTGCTAACTCACTTGTACAAATAAAAAATTACAATAAATATGGATCAAATGATTTCCTATATTTGAATCAAATGAATTGAAATTCATTCAGTTTATATAAGAACATGGGGTTTAAAAAAATGTTACCCAAGAAAATCAGAGATGATACTTTGGTAATTTTGACAACGCCTCCGAGCCGCAGTCAATATTGGCTTCAGCTTTATATTCTTCACCCTCTCCCAAAACACAGTAGTATCTTTACAAAGTCAAAATTAATGGGAAAAGCTGATGAAACTGCCATAACCATGGCCTTACTTGTCTACTGATGGTAAGAAAGTCTGAACTCATAACTATATAATCGTGCATCCTACTCCTCAATCCAACTATCAACAAAAACATATACAGATGACAGACCCTTTTTAATAACGGAACTGCATGATCTGCATCCAATGCCTTCAAACAGTAGCATTGCTCGGCTCAAGCTGGCAGCTGCAGTTTTGCATTGTTTTTCCAGCTGCCAATAAAAAACACAGCTTTAACATTGTGAGTATAAATCATCTTTTAGAAATGGGCAATTCATTACCTGATGAAATAATAGTAGAAGAAATCTGCATACAACGCCGTTTGGACAATCCCAGAGACGCAAGCTTAAAACCAACAAAATATTCACACAAGTCAGAATATCAATATGTAGAATTTAGAAATAAGCAAACACCAAAGTAGCATCACTATTAGCCTCTCACCTATCCATCGACTAAAATGTTGTTCTGTAAAATAGCGATAGATCCAGTTAATAATGTAGAAAGCACGATAAGCCCTGCAAATTCAGTTTTATTTGATTAATACACCACATAGCTATTTGATATAACATCATAAAATTGCATGATCAGATTTATACTCATCAGAGAGGTTGAACAAAGGCAACTTTGAGAACACTCGAGCACAACCCACTACCGATCCAAATGTTGTACATGCACACACACACACAGGTAGAGGCAAAGTGGAACATAAGCTTGAGCAACTTTAAATGCATATTCAACTCTAAAACATCTATGCATGTGCATGGAAACAGTTTCTTGTCTAATATGATGCAGGAACAGTAAATGATTCACTTACTGGAAATACATATTGTACACGCAACTAGAATGCTTAAGGTAATATGCCAGTGCCCTTCAGGCTTCAACAGGGTATACAACAACTAGAAACTAATATGGAAACAGTCAATCGGGATTCTTTGTATCTGTTTTTGTCACATTGTTTTCTGTTTGAGGGGATTTAATTCCATCTAAAGTACCCCATTAATCATTGATAAATTATGACTTAGAATTTCCTCAAAAAATTATGACTTAGCAAAAAGACAATTGTCTTGTACTAGTAGTTTATGAAAAACCTTAAAAAAAGTTTATGGATTAAAATTAGGCATACCCTAAAAAGAAGACATATTGCCCAGCTAAATTATCCACATTTCCACTTCGTTGTAGCAAAACTAACTGGGGAAGAATGGCAAGAGCCTCCAAGTAGATTGAAAATGCCCAGAATATCTGCAATGAATTAAACAAGGAAAAGGAAAACAAATCGAAACTTATTAGCAAATCTTAGTGCAGTTAGGAACTCATGAAGAATAGAGAAATTGCCTGGCATGATGAGGAAATAACTAATTGAACCATCACCAAAAAGGGGGAAACTATAAAGTTCACAGTTACAGGACAGGGGGGTCTTTTGGGATAGAATATCCGGTAACTATCTCAGATAGTGCAAAATTGACCTAGAAGCTATCACCTTGAGGATAAACAAACTGAAAGAAAGAAATCAAACAAACATTTACAAGCCAGAGATGATAGGACTCATATGTGAATAGAACTGATGCAGCTTCTGAAGTTCAACTGCTAAAATTAGAGGGAAAGAGTATGCAACCACAAGATGAAGCAAAAGAAAAGCATTAATATGCTTCCTTAAACTGTAAATAAAAAAGGCCAAAGGTCACATAGGATTAAAGATCCAATGCATGCACCCAAAGAAATTACAAATATGAATGAGTTATTGTCCAAAGTAAAGAGTGATATTTGTACTAAGTTCCCAAGAACTGCAGACGAGGAAACACTTAGGTCAAGTATTAACAGACAGCATCCATTTTCACTGATAACAGAAAAAAGAATATGGTTGAGTTGTATAAACAAATAATTCAACATATAGGAAAGAAATAGAGGAAAATCAAACTAGTTCTCAGGTTGACAGTTATGCGAGTAACATATCTTTTATGCCAAAACCAACATTGCTGATTAAACCAAAGATGCTTGTTTCATCATAACAAATAAGGGGAATCAGAACCAACAGGATGCCGATAGAACAAATTTATCATGGTTTTATCTCAGCATTCAGGTCGTTTGCTTTGCTTGCAGCTTTTAATTATGTTTGCTTTGCTTGCAGCCAGTATAATTACAGCTTGAGAAGTTACCAAATCAGAAATTAGCCCTAAAAAGGTAGGGTAGCACTACTGGATAGTAGTGTAAACCAATAGCAGGTTCTCAATATTCACATTTATATAATAAAGCTCTCTAAATTATTAAAGAATTCAACGAAGTCACCTCCTGAAATGTGAACTTCTCATGCACCAAAAGCGCCAAGATGAAACTAGCCAATATGAGGAAGTAATGACGGAAGGTATCGAGGTCCTTGTCATAGGAACGCCTCACGACTCGGTGCATTCTCATACACCAAACAATGGCGAGAGAGCTGGCGATAAAGACCAGCTTCATGATGGTGTTGTACACAGATATAAAATCCGTGAATAGATCCAAGTAGCGGGTCAAAAATACCAGCACATATAGCTCCTGCGTCTTCAGCGAAATACCTAAAAATAAACAAGCAAATTCAAAAAGCCGATCACAGAAAATAGGAAGCTCTGCATCATTTACATTTTTCAATATATTAATAATGAAACGAGGAGTATAAAATAAATAAACAATAACTCAAATTTTCAGTTAATAAGCAGCCAAACGGCCAAAGTAATAATAATAAATTTATTTTCCTTTTGTTAGCGAATAAAATGAGAGATTGCAGGATGGGAAAATTACATTTCAAAGAGAGCTCGAATACTTAAAAATTTAACCAGAATCAAATTTCGCGGTTTCTCGGGAACCAAACGGAAAATGGAGTATAGGGGAAGTTACCTGAGCAAGATTTGGTAGCGTAGATTTTGAGGAGAAGCACTAAGATGCTAATCAAATGGGTCATGTCACCTGCAAATCTGAAGATATTCATTTTGCAATTCGATTTTTTTTTACCAAAATGGAGATCGAGAGAATTTAGGCTGATTGCTCCCTTTTTTTTTTTTGAAAGAAAGTAGAAATAAATTCGGGGCAATTGGACCTTTTTTTCTCTCACAAAAATGCAAAGAAATATATGACGTGGCGCTAGGAAAATGCATCGTTCTCTTTGCTTTCATTGGGGGTGGGCCCGGTTGACTCGACCTGACGATCCGAACTTAAAAATGTCGGATAATTCTCGGAAAAAAATTACTCGATCCGACAAATTTACTGGGACACGGACCGAAAGTTTCCCCTTACCGAGTACCTGACCCGATAAAATTTAATACTCCCTCCGTCCCACAATTTTTGTCCTTTATTGACTTTTTTTTGTCAAATTTTTTTAACTTTGACTCATAATTATTTAAAATGTATCATTGATAAAAATATGAAAAAATATATTTTAAAAACCTCTAATCGAGTAGTTTTCAAATATATATTTTATAAAATTTAATTATTTAAAATATTTAATATAATAATTAGGGATGGCAATGGATCGGATTTGGATCGGATTGTATAGAATCCAAGTCCGAATCCATTACAATCGGACTCGGATATTTTTTTCGGATTTGGATTCGGATTTTTTTCAAACGGATTTGGATCGGATTTTTTCGGATCGGATTCGGATTTATTTCAACCGCATTTAGATTAGAGTTTTTGAATTCGGATTAAATTGTCATCCCTAGTCTTGACCTAAGTTTGAAGGGTAGATTCGCGAATTTTAGCGTATTTAGGGTATATTATTTTTTGGCCCTCTAATAATTTTATTTTAGTGCAAATCAATCCATAATTTTATATATTTAATTTCTTACGCATTTAATTTATGTTATTTAATTCTACACTTGTTCATTTTTATCCCTTATTTGTTGACTACATTTAATTTTTTGTGTTTATTGTTTATGGTTTTAAATTACTTTCTATTTTAATTCATAATTTTAGCATAATATATAACTTTATTTATCGATTGCACATTACTTACTATTGCACTCATTAACTTCCTTAATTTTTAGTAATTCATTGATATTTACATTTATTTGTTTCTCTATTGTATTTATTTTATTGTTTATTTATCTATGATTTGATCTTGCATTTATCTTTTTCATATTTATTTATACATGCATATGATATAAATAGATATATTACACTATATTAAGGTTAATTAATATATATAAATCATAATAAATATTATTATTATTTAACTTACATTCTTAACACATTTATATTTTTATTATCACTTTTAATATATATATATATATATAAATAAAGTTAATTTTGTTTTTACCATTATTCAAAATTACCTAATATATATATTTATGTTCTCGTTTAAAAAATATATGTAGTTATGTTTTTAATGTATTTAGTTTAACTTTTTTACTTTATTTATGCTGTCTTCTTGTTTTAATGTAAATATTATACATGATGTTTTGTTTTAAGGAATTAAAAGTCCTAAATGTTTTGATTCGGGCTCGGATATGGATCAGATGCGTCGGATTCGGATCGGACATGGATTTGGATCGGATTCGGATCATATTCGGATCGGATCTTGGCATGATCCATATCCAACCCATCTCCTATTAGGACTCGGACATTTTTCTCGGATTCGGATTCGGATTTTTTTCAATCGAATATGGATCGGATAAATTCTTTCGGATCGAATCGGATTCGGATCAAATTGCCATCCCTAATAATAATAGTTAAAGTTTAAAAATTTTGACTTTCAAAAAGTCAATAAGGGACATATTTTATGGGACGGAGGGAGTATATATTTTTTATATTTAAAATTATATTTTTATTTTATGTTTCTTAATATTTTTACTCTAAATTTAAGTTTAAATCTTTAAATTTTTTCTATATTTGTATTATATTCTTTTAAATTCTATGTTTATTTTTTTAAAAAAAAAATTTGTGTTTAGCATGTGATTTTTTTAATTCTAGAATTTAAAAAAATAAAATATTAGGAACCGGGTATTCAGGTACCCGAAATTTACGGGTGCCCGAATATAATGGGCCGGGACACGGGCCGCTTAATGAGGTACCCAGATGAATCGGGTACCCGATTTTCCGTGTACCCGACAATACCACCCCTAGCTTTCAGCACGGAGACGGGCCTAAGCGGAAAATTATAGCATAGGTTAATCCTGCCACGTTTTTTATGATCTCAATTAATAAAATTATTTATTTTATTAATTTTTTATTTCATATTTTTATATAATAAATTTTTACTTATATTTACTGTAAATTAAATTTAAAAAACAATTTTTATCATGCAAATAATCAGTTGGTAAATAGACGACATAAAAAATTTTAATAAAATAAATAATATTTATTAACTGGGACTATGAACTTATAATATAATTTTTTGAGGTGAGCAGGTTTTGTTCCCGAGCTACACACGGTTTCATTGAAACCCGGATTAAAGGGGGCTATTAAACTCTGGAAAAAATTAATTATCTGTATTTTTTTAATTTAATTAAAATAAATAAATTTTCACGTATGTTTTATAGTGCGACACATTATAAATTTTTCATATGATAATTTAAAGTTTTAAAATATTTTGTGAAACTTTAAAATAAAATAAAAAATATTTGTATAATACCATTCAAAAAAATTATTTGTATAATAACATGTAAAACGACACGTAACATTAATTGATTGTAAAAAATATTAAATCTAATAATTAATAATAGTAATGAAATAAATTGATGATAAATCAACAAATAAAATTTAATCAAGTGAAAAAAAATTCAAAGTTTCGAAGGCTTCCCAATCATTAGCCTTGAAACTATCATGATTCATGAGCCCTCCCCTTAACATTAGGGTGTGCATAATTAACCGTAAATGTAAATCGTAACCGTTAATCAGTATAACTGTTATATTTTACAAGTCAAATAGTTGAACCGTTAAAGTTAAACGGTTTTGATTAATCGAACCGTTAAAAATAATAATTAATAATTACAATTACGATTACGAATTTTGACAAATGGGTTAACCTATAAGTTAATCGTTGTTATATATATATATATTAAAATAAAATACTTTCAACTAAAATTTCAACCCACATATCTCTTTTCTAATTTTTAAACTCTATTTTATAGTCTAATTCATAATTATTTTTTATCTTTGATTTGTTACTTAGTATTACATTATATTTATTGTACTAACTTATTTTATATTTTTAAATATAGGATTTGGTCATAGAATTAACTTTTTATGGTCTGTAATACTAGCTCATGGAAGTTTCATTTACCTTATGTTTGTTTTATGTTGATTAAAGATTTTTCTTTAAAATCTTGATGTGTATTGCTATGTGTTGTGTGTTGAACACCGTTAAAACTTAGAATTTTAAACTAAGCATGAAATTTATGTATTTTATGTTGTGTTGAAACTTTGTAGTATGTATGTACTTTTTTAATTAAGTATGGACTTAGTGTTTAGAATAATTGTTTAAGCATTTTATGAACATTTTAATATAATATTTATTGAAAAATATAGTTTCATTATTCTAAAAAAATAGTGAATATGTAAAATAAATTGTAATAGGTTACATATTAACCTGTAATCGAACTGTCGGTTTACCGTATTTTAACAGTTAATCGTTAACGATTAAATTACAGTTAATTAGAATTAATAACCGTTATAACGATTAACCGACCGTTTAAACTAAACAGTACGCCTAATCGACCATTAACACCCCTACTTGGCCTTACCGCTTCTTTGTTCTAGGAGTTGGGGGGGGGGGGGGGGGGGGGGGGGGGGGGAGGGGGGGGGGGGGGGAGGGGGGGGGGGTTGTTAGTTAGGGTAATGTTATCATCAGTTGAATCTATAGATTGAATTTGATGATGCCCTTTAACCTTATTTCCTTTGCGTGGGATTGCCATTTTCACTGTTCTTTCTCTTTTCATGAGATTTGTCATATTTCTTTAAATTTAAGTATTCTTTTAAGATTAATTAATCGGTAGAAGGACTGAAAATATTTATATTATGTTATTTTATATAGATTTAAATTTCGATATTTACTTCAAAAATGTAAATGTCTACTCATTTAATCAAAAGAATTTAGGGTAAACTATATAAATGGTCCTCCTGCTATGACTTAATACTTTGTTGAGTCATCTGACTATGAAAAGTTACAAATAGGTCCCCTGACTAATCGCGACTAACAAATCGGTATAATTCTGTTAAAAAGTAAACAACTGATGATGAGACAGTTAATAAAATATGTATAATAACATATTTAACTCTCAACATTTACATTTTATTTTAATTTGATCTTAAATTTAAAATTTTAGGTCTCAACATTTTAGTCCCTTAAATCCTAAACTTCATCTTCTTCTCTTCTAAAAAAAAAACAAACCTCCATTGTTGTTAACACTATCCATCAACAACCTCATTTGTATGAGCAATAAAAACAGTTGGACAATCAAATTTTCATTGTTGTTAACGATAGCTAATCTCTTTAAAAGGCTCAAATAATAACTAATGTCATACTGTTTATAGCTAAAGCTTTTAATTTTCTTTTATTTCACTCCCTTTTGAAAGGTTTAATAAATCCATGATGATTTTGCAGAGCTGAATAAAAAGAAAGGTTATTCTACAGATTAGAAAATTCATGATGGTAGCTAATTTAGGACCAAATTAAAATAAAATGTAAAAGTTGAGGGTTAAATATGTTATTCTACATGTTTTATTAATTGACACATCATCAGCCGTTTATTTTTTAACAAGATTAGACCGATTTGTTAGTTACGATTAATTAGGGACTTATTTGTAATTTTTCATAGTTAAGGGATTCAACAAAAAATTAAGTCATAGTTAGAGACCATTTATGTAATTTACCCAAGAATTTAAAAAGTTTTAAACACCGAAATGAAGGAAATATATCCCCAACTTACGCAACTAACGTAAAATGGTATAATATGGATCGTAATTGATGTTTTATCCATGCAATAACATCATTTGATATAGTTAACCAATTGATGCATACCATACTTTTTTTAAACAATTTATACCTATAGGAAGAGGAAGGGGAGGAATTTTTTTTTTTTTGATTTAAAAAAAGAAAAAGTTACAATCTCATGCCTCGTTAAAAAATCTTCCTAAGCCTAAGTGGAAGAAAAAGAGTGCATTCGAATGTAGCTACAATGGAGAACCAAAAAGATCGACACCACTAACGGCACAACAAAAAAAGCACCCCCGAAACGACCCCAACACATCGAGTCCACCCAACCTCAAATCTGTGCAGCCGATCCTGGTCTAACCAACGACGCAATTCAGCTGGTTCAACAGATAACAACGCATCAGCAGTGGTGTCCTCCATCGATCTCGCCGCGAGCCTATCGGCAACCACATTTGTCGATCGATTAATATGCCTCAACACCACCTTCCAATCTCCCCTCAAACTCGCCTTAATATCAGTGAGAAACGCATTCTCCCTATTAGAATTCTCCACTCCTTGCACCATACGAATTGCCTCGGCGCAATCCGACTCAATGATAACTTTGTCAAAACCAAGGTCCCGAGCATGGCCAACACCACCTTCCAATCTCCCCTCAAACTCGCCTTAATATCAGTGAGAAACACATTCTCCCTATTAGAATTCTCCACTCCTTGCACCATACGAATTGCCTCGGCGCAATCCGACTCAATGATAACTTTGTCAAAACCAAGGTCCCGAGCATGGCCAACACCATCCTTAATCGCCCATAACTTAGCCGTAACAACATTGCATCGCCCTAAGAAGCGGGTAAGACCAAACAACCACTCACCCTGATCACCCCGGACAACACCCCACTGCTGCCATATCGTTGGTGATAGATTTCGCCGCATCAACGTTAATCTTCACCCAACCCGAGGCTGGTGGCATCCAATGAGACTCAACAACCTCCGTTCGAAACGAATTCAAGGCACGGAAGGGGAGGAATTTTACTCCTACTGGATCTTGAATCCACAACCTAAGAGAAGGAAATAACGTTAACTGGGAGCTTTAACCACATGTATGTTCTAAAAATTGTTGACGATGCATACCATACATTATAAATATAAACACACGTGTTGGTATACATTTTATCAATTAAGAGTATACATAATGAAATTTGAGTAGTTATTTAAAAGATGGATTTTATTGAGCCCAACGAGTAGCTCAAGTTAAAAAATAAAAAAATAACTAAAAATGATAAAATTTTAAAATTTTAGAAGAAGGTTTAATTAAAAATATTTTAAAAAAATAAAACATAAAAAAATTCTAAAATTTGTTGGGGGCAAACTAAAAATTTTAAATTTTCAAATCGCTAAATATTAAAATTTGAAAACTTTGGGGAGGGCTTTCCTGGCCTCCTAACAGTATGTTTGATAGATATATTATTGGAAAAATATTTCATGCATCAAAGATTTATTTTTCATGTGTGGATTTAATTTAGAGTTTATAGGTTTAAGTTTTATGATTTTGAATTGTATAGGATTCACAATACATATGAGTGTTCATGGTTAACTAACATGCTACAAGTCTACAACAATTAACTTGTAAATTTTATTCTTAAATAAAATTAGATAATAATACCTAAAGATAATATGTAAATCTCATATGGTTAACTAAAATACTATAACAATTAATAATGAACTCCCCTGATAACACGTCAGATATTACACTTGCATATTAAACAATTATACATAATCTTAATTGTTCATGTTAGGGAGGGGCATTTTACCCGACCCGACCCGGCTCGACTCGAGGTCAGATTTTTTAATGAAAAATCGGGTTAGATTCGGGTCGAGTTTTTATTAAGGTTGGGGTCAGGTCCGGGTTTATGGTGAAAAATATCTTACTTGACCTGACTCAGGACTAATTGCGTAATTTTCTCTAATTTTTTCAGGGATATTTATAATAATAGTCTCTCTTTTTATATATATATTTATAATTAGGTCCTTAAAATCAAATTTTTATTTATAATTTAGTCCTCAAATTTATATTTTTACAGTTAAGTCCCTTAAAATTATTTTTTTACAATTAGGTCCCTAAAAATTATTATTTTTCTATAGGTCGGGTCGGTGCGGGTATAGAATATTTATTTTCGGGTCGAGTCGAGTTTTTTAAAGAATATATTCAGGTCGAGTCGTATGCGGATATAAGATATGTATTTTCGGGTAGAGGTCGGGTGGGTCAAAAACTCGACCCGTGCCCATCTCTAGTTTATGTAAGTGATGGTTCTTTGTAATTTACAAGTTATTGAATAAATAATTGTTAGTCAGTGATAGATGATTCATTTTTCTTATTTTGACAGAAAATTATTGATTATGATTTAGGTGGAGAATAGTTGGGTATTATAACATTTTATTAAAGATTATTTTGAGAGTTAATATGGTGCCATGGTCTTGCGGGGAAAGAGAAAATAGTTTTATTGAGATTTGTTAAGAAAGGGATTTTTTTTGTTGATGGAGAATGAGAGGAAAATTATCCTCCAACCCCTAATGTAAGATAATGACATTAATAAAATGGTTATCGATAGTAATCGATGATAATTTAGAAGAGTGTCATAAATATTAAATTAACATTTATTTATTGGAAATATAACATTAATATATTTAGTTACATTTAGTATCCTACATAAATATTTTTATTCTATAATTAAAATAAAATAATTATATATTGTATATATAATTTATATCAAATAATAATCTATATAAATACTATGTTAAAAAATCTATATAAATAGTAGTATATTTTTTGCTTAAGGGATTGAGAAGTCTTTGAACTTTTATAAATAGTAGTATATTTTTTTGCACTCAATGCCACCCTCAAACCCCAAAAATTAACCAATCTGATCATTTGACTGATGGAATTCGTCGTTGACCATGACGTTGCTGACGACGTGGTAGTTCATAGTGCTGACATGATAGTTCACGATACTAACATGGCAGTCCACGTGTGAATGATGACGCGTCTAGAGAGTCTTAATTGATTTTGTTAGAAAGTTCGAGGGCTTAATTGATTTTGTTAAAAAGTTTGAGGGCCTTTTTAATCTTTAAGAAAAAAAGTAAAATTAAGAAATTATTTGAATTAAATTAAAATATAAAAATATAAAAATATTATAATACTAACAAATACTAAAAAGCATTATTGATGAATTTTTAGAAATATAAAGTTATATTTTCTAACATAAAAAGAATCTTCTTTGACCAAAGAAGTGATCTCACTATAAAAAAAATGTTTGGATTTTCTTGTGATACTACTGTTTGGATGCATCGAACAAGATGAAATTCATCGTTTGATCAGATAGAAAAAACTCTTTAATAAAGTTAAGTACCATAGAATTGTATGCCGCAAGAGTGCTTCTTAATTTTTTTATTTTCTAACTTAAATTCTATGAAAGCTGATGGTTCAATCAGATAAAAAGTATGTAACTATATTGTGACATGAGTTTGCATTATATGTATTGGAATATATTTTAGATTTCACACAACTTATTAGGTTATAACATAATTTTAATGTTATTTTGTTATTACAATGGTCATATATTTTTTTATTATTTTTAGTAATTTAATATTTATTTTAAAATATTTTAATATTTTTTTTATTTTTGCTTAAAGATTAAATAAACCCTCAAACTTTATAAAAAATTAATTAAACCCCAAACTTTATAAAAAATTAATTAAACCCTCGAACTTAAAAAAAAATCAATTAAACTCCTTTTTCACGTCATCACTTTTTTAACGCAGATTGTCACATCAGCACCATAATATTCAACGACGAATTTTATCAGTTAAAAGGTCATATTAATAAATTTTTGAGGTTTAAAAATAACATTAACTGTACAAAAACTTTAAAAGTTTAATTTTGGGTAAACTACACTGGTAATCACTGAACTTTTAGGGTGCTTTCAATAAGGTCACCGAACTTTTAAAACTTTCGTTACAGTCACCCAACTTTTAATTCGCTTTCAATAAGGTCACTGCCGTCAACCACCGTTAAAAAAGCTGACGTGGCATGTTAAATTTAAAGTTAAAATACACTATTAGTCACTGAACTTTTAAGAGGCTTTCAATATGGTCACCGAACTTTTAAAACTTTCATTACTATCACTCAACTTTTAATTCGCTTTCATTACCGTTAAAAAAACTGATGTGGCACGTTAAGTTTAAAAATAAACGTTTTCCCACCATATTTTTTATCATCTCTTATTTTCTTCGATCCAAACATGTCTCTTTCTTCCATATGAATTAAATTGTAATTTTTTGGTGAAGGTCGTTACTTCTCTAGTAACACATTAAGGAAAATATTAATGTATCTAGACATGCATACGACATGTATGAGAACAAGAAAAATATTGGGAGACATCCGATGATGGAATGATAAAGAAATAACTAAAATTTTGCTCATAAAAATCCTTTTTATGCTTCAGGCCCGACATTTACTGAGTCATGCACTAGATAATGAGGAGTTCAAAAGAAAATATTAATGTATCTAAAAGATAGATATGTTTGGATGGAAGAAAATAAGACATGGAGATAAAATAGGGTGGGAAAAGTTTATTTTTAAACTTAACATGTCACATCAACTTTTTTAACGGTAATGAAAGCGAATTAAAAGTTGAGTGATAGTAATGAAAGTTTTAAAAGTTCGGTGACCATATTGAAAGCCTCTTAAAAGTTCAGTGACTAATAGTATATTTTAACCTTAAATTTAACATGCCACGTCAGCTTTTTTAACGGTGGTTGACGACAGTGACCTTATTGAAAGCGAATTAAAAGTTGGGTGACTGTAATGAAAGTTTTAAAAGTTCGGTGACCTTATTGAAAGCACTCTAAAAGTTTGGTGACTACCAGTGTAGTTTACCCTTTAATTTTTTATCTTCAAAAGTTGAGTGAATTCTCGATGCGGTTAAGCCTATATTTTTCTCTTTTTCTTCAAAGTCCGGTCCAATTCTATATATTTTACATTTGTAGGCCAATGTTAAATGGTAAGCAGAACTCAAAAAAAAAAAAAAAAAAAACAGAACTCTATACCTCCCCGGAGAAGAAGAGAGGCAGTCTCAGCTCTAAATCCATTAATCAGCCGTCGCTGTTAACAGCAAAGTTTAAACAACAACCACATCCACAGCGACGACGATTCGCATCACTCCGATTCTTAAATAGAAGAATTTTGCCATCTAATCCGAGATGGGTTGTACAGAATCCAAACAAACCAGTGATGATGGTAATATAGTAAACTCTTCTCTCTCTTCTGTTTTTTAATTATGATTTAATCTGTTTTATTTATATGTTTATGGTTGCTCTTCATTGATTAAAATTTAAATTACATTGGATTTTGGAAGTGTTTATGGAATTTGACTAATTTTGACCACGGTTTTGAGAACATTGTTTTGCAAGTAGTCGTTTAACTTTAAATCTAATCGTCATATGCTTTTCTAAAAAAAGATGTCGCGTCTGCTATTTGATTCTTGACTTGAACTATGGTCTATATTTTATTTTCTTTTTATTTATAAACAATCTTTAATTTTGTAGAAATATTTAAAGTTAAAAAAGCATTGATTAATCATGGAGTTTGTGGTGATTTCAATACATTGTAGAAAATGCGAAGAAAATCAGAAAGCCAGAACCTTGGAAGCATTCTGAGCCGATTACGAGAGCACAGCTAGCGCGGATTCGTGATGAATTTTGGGATACAGCTCCTCACTATGGTGGCCAGAAAGGTATTTATGTCAAAGTATTGACAATGATTACTAGTACTAGCAAAGTTCTTTGAATGTTTGGCTTCTTTTCATATGGTTTTTAGAAATTTAGATAGTTGGATAATTTATGAATGTGGCACTCCTCAAAATAAGTATCCCTGTAATCGATTGCTGCAATGCGAGGTTTAGATTAGTTAAAATTGCAGTGAGCTTAATGCCTGTTATTGTTGCAATGTTTTGTTGGTTGCAGTTCACCTTGCACATTTATTGGTGTCATTAAGACCTAGAATGCCTTGATGAACTAGAGTTAGAGAGGAAATTTAGAGTATAGGTTCTGAAAATACACGAGCATAGAGTTGGTCTGCTTAGGACGCCTTGTTTTTGGAATGAGTAGGGGCTACCATCAGGTTATGGCCTTTTAATTGTAATGTGATCATGAATTGGTTATATCTAAATAGTTGATAAGTCAGTAAGTTGCAGGCTTGCAGCATTGGACTGAGAATTTGAGACGTGGTTTCACAATTAACATGTTAAACTTTAAAGAGTTGGTTGAAGTTTAGAGATGAAATGGATGCTTAAGACCATAATTCTGATCACTTTGAGCAACAAGGTGTTAGCGTGTTGATCCACTTTTGTTAAGCACAAATACATTATGACATGATATTAACGCTGTTATATTCATGGGTTGCTTTCAAGAGATGGGACCTTGACCCTGTTTGAGATAGAGTGCCATCTTTTTACTGTCTAAAGAAGTTGGGAGCCTGACTGCGATCAACTTCTTGAATCCTTTATCTGATCTCCAGGGTTCATCTTTCTTCAATGAAATTGTATCCCTTCTCACTTGTGTGCACAATGTGTCAACATTTAAAGATATATCATATATGAGTGTCAGTTATAGAGCCAATCTGCCCCCAATAAAGTTTCAATTAAACGTCGAATACTGAACTTCAAGCCTATTACTGTCTGTTTCTTCTACTATCTTAATTGTACCCTGTCATCATATGCCCTATTTCCCCCAAATGAAAGAGCTAACACAAGGGGAACAAAAAGTTTATCTGAAGAATGAATGTTCTGTTACCAGAGATTTGGGATGCACTTCGAGCTGCGGCAGAAGCTGAATTAATCCTCGCACAAATAATTATTGATAGTGCTGGGGTGATTGTTCAGAATGATGACTTAACCATTTGCTATGATGAGAGAGGTGCTGGTTTATAGCCTAGTCCCCCTTTTCTGTTTTTTCTCGTGCGGAGACTTTCTTTCCTATAATTTATCTTTCTTGTAAATTTACATTGCAGGTGCCAAGTATGAACTTCCCAAGTATGTCTTGAGTGAGCCGATTAATTTGATTCGGGATGATTGGTGAAAGAGACCGAAGAATACAGTGATGCATTTTAGATTATAAATCATGTAAATTAAGCTCATAATCTCTAGGATGTCTCCCAATTGAAATTCCCATTCATTTACAATATAGTTCTTTGTCAGCAAAAGTTCAGCTGTTTAAAAAAAGGTTTTAATTCAACTCCAGGTCATGTTATGTCCAGCAGAATTCCAAGTACTTTCATGTTATATGATTCAGATGTTTATTTTGGATAGCTAAAGAATCTGTGTATAGCAAGTTTGAAACTTTCTTATGGCATGGGCACCTACTTTCATTTCAAATGCCGGTCTGCTTAATGTTTAAACTTAAGGCTGCATGCCCATTATCTGAACGATTTCCAATTCCAACCAGTTCGTTGCATCAAAGAAACATGCCTGGTTGGACTGGAGGGATGCTCGTACGTGCCATTTCTTTATCTATTCTTCTTGTCTTTTGTGTTTGCAATTGCCGACAACTAGTTTTTGCTCATTGTTTTTCATATTGGCGTCAAAAAATACGCCTGACCCTCATTTTTTTTTTGGAGCAATTCAACCCTTAATATTTTATTTTGGGTCAAAATAGTCTATTTGCGGATGAAAAATATTAGAAAGTCAACATTAAATAGTTTAAAATGACTTGACAGAATGATAAGTCAGCAGGAAAAATTGTTGTATATTTTATATAATTTTATAAAATTATTTTTTGGCCGGCATAATATTTTTTTCAAGTTAACACTTTTGTCTATATGATATTGTTATGCCAGCGTGCACTGCCATATATGTTAGTCACGTTATTTCAAGCTATTTATCGTCAGTTGACTGATAATTTTTATCCATAAATGAGCTATTTTAATCTAAAATAAAATATTGACTTGCTAAAAAAAAAGAATATAACAAGTGACTATTAGTTAAATGTTGGGAGTATTTTTTTTTTAATTTTATACTTTTCATATTTGTGTATTTATCAAATACCTTGACTGAAATTGAGATAATGTGTAATTTATTTAGATTTCTGGTTTGATGAGGGCTCTAAGCTTCCTTTGAAACATGTGTTATTAACCTCAAACCTACTGAAATTTTCTTTGACCAAAGTAAAGCATAATATGATACATTTATATTAAGGTAATGCAGTGTCACATCAAATTAGGCATCTCTCCGCCTTAAACCAAGTAAGGTCTAATGACTTTTTTAGCCCTTAAGCTTAAAAAACTATTCTAGTCCTTGAATTTTTTTCGCTTATTTTGGTCTTTGAATTTTTATTTTTATTTCAATTTGAATTAACCGGTAAAAATAATGGATTCTCAACATTTTTATATGCTTTTAACAAGTTTAATATTTAATAGTTTGAAATTCATCTACCACCAAACATGAGCATGTGGTGACTGGCATGAATGAGTATGACGATGTCGACGGACGTGATGGTTGGAGATGATTTTTCTATAGATTTTGGGTTTGGAAAAGAGATAATAGGGGAAAATAATATTTTTGAGTTTTTAAATGATGATTAAATTGATAGAATTTATAAACGTGAATGGTTAATTTTGTTGAATTATTTAAAAATAAAACTAGATTGAAAAAATATGTAAGTGTTGATGATTAAATATATTATTATCTCAATTAAAAAGAGGTCACATGATCATTTTCGTAACGATTAACAACCAATTATTTGATGGATCACAAATAAAAAATGTTAGTGAATTGGCTTTTTTTTGTTTAGTGATCAAAATAGAACATATTTTAAGTACCAATTTTAAAAACTTAAATACCAAATTGGAAAAAGGACAGCTTCAAAGGTCAAATGCACAATTAAGCCAAAAAATTATTTTTATATAATTGTAGAAATATCTACTGCATTCGGATTCATGATTCATTCATAACAAGTTAACAACAAGCACAAGCACGTGGTTTGAAGATTTGGAAGGGACAATAACGGATTTTCATATAATTCAAAAGCATGCGAATTGCGACACGTCCTCACAAAAAATATCCCATTCCAATACGCAAACTCTTCAGTCTTCACAGAAAACCTTCAAAAAGAAAAGAAAACACATAAACGTGGTGATTTCAACATGAAGGCTGAAGCTTGAAACGTCAACTTTAAGCAAAGACTGCATTGGTGGTTTTCGCTTTTTAGCGTTCAAAGTATCTGACTACTTACTTCCCCAATTCCTACTTAATTTATTAATCCTAAAACAAGTTTTTCCTTTGTTTGTTGTTTTTATCTGAAAACTGCAAAGAGCAAGGGAAAGAGAGAAGAAGAAGTTAAACAATAAGACAAGACCCAGATTGATTGCTGAGGAGATTGAATGTTTTTTTCTTTGCTTCAATCATGTTCTTCCCTAAGCCCATCGCATTTCTTCTATCAGCTCTGCTTTCTTTCGTTTGGTTAAACACACACCAGCTTGATGCCGCTACGTTGCCCCAAGATGAGGGTAAATTTAACTATTTCCCCTTTTCCTTTTCTTCTTTTAATGATATGAGACTAGATAATGAAAGCGCCTGAGCCTTTTTTTTAACCCTTTATTGTTGGATTTCAAATATTAATAGTAATGTTCTTGTTGTCTGATTTGTGGTTTTGTTAGTGAACGTTCTGAATCAAGTTGCCAAAACAATGGGAAGTAACGGCTGGAGTTTCGATGCCGGTAGCTGCAATGTGTCGGAGCAAGTGAACATGGTGGACATGCGTGCCGAGAAAAACATTACCTGCACTTGCCAAAACGGAACCTGCCACGTCACACATATGTAAGTTTCCCGGAAAAAAAAGAAAGAACCAAAATAGAAGTGCTTAAAATGGCTGATATTTGGGGGTTTGTTTTTGGAATTTTTAGAGTATTCAAGCTTCAGAGTCTTCCGGGAGTACTTCCATCAGAAATTGTAAATCTTCCATATCTCAGAGTGATGTAAGCATCTTTGTCAATTCTCTACTAATTTTCTTAATTAAATGTGTTTAAGCTTAAGCCTATTTGGTATGCAGTGATTTTGCATATAACTATCTCAGTGGGACAATCCCACCTGAATGGGCTTCAATGCAACTCGAATTCATGTAAGTTATTGTCTCCTTTGTATATGATCAATCTTTGGGCGAAAAGAAACCATATTATTCTCTTTTGGGACTAATCAAGTGATCTTATTCCAGTTCTGTCTTCGGAAATCGACTATCCGGGAGTATTCCAACTTATTTGGGGAACATTACCAGCCTTAGATACTTGTAAGTTTTGTAGTACTTTAATTTACTTGAGATATAGATGCTTTCAAGATCGATGTTCGTTTTAAGGCCATCTTTAATTTTGTGCTAAGCTTGTGACTCCATATGCTTTTCACTCTCCCGAGGTCATACGGGTACACAAATTATCGGGGTTTTAAATTGGTGGGGGAGAAGTTGTAATCATTTCAAGTAATTTCAATGCATGTTCTTTACAGAGACCTTGAAGCAAATCAATTTTCAGGACAAGTCCCTCCAGAGATTGGAAAGTTAGTTAACTTGGGAACTTTGTAAGGAATTTCGTTTCTATAATTTTCTTTCTTGTGCTATACATTTAGAAACGGGAGCAAGTAGCATAGTTTTGACAGAAGAAAGTTTATATTTATCTTTGCAGAAGATTGTCTTCCAACAGACTGGCCGGAAATTTGCCTGTTCAACTTGCGGAACTGGAAAATTTGACGGACTTGTATGGTTTTTCATTAACTTATACTAGTAGAATGCCACAAAAAGATTTGTAGAAACTTAAGTTGTAAAAATTCTTATTTATAAAATGCAGTAGGATAAATGACAACAACTTTAATGGGAGCATACCGGCTTTCATTCAGAACTGGAAGAAACTTACGAGATTGTAAGATCCTCAACTTCTTTTTAAAGTTTATGATATTTGAAAACTTGTAATTTTTCTCTCGAGCTGATTGTTTTTGCTTTAATTAAATCAAACCAGAGAAATGCAGGCGAGTGGACTTGCTGGTCCCATTCCTTCATCCATCTCAGCTTTGGAAAACTTAATAACAGTGTAAGTACTGAAAACTTCTAAGCAGAAGATTATGAACAACAATTTGTTTATAAATTAATTGTTGCTGAATTTTTTGTTCGTAATGGCATTGCTTACTTGCAGGATAGTCAGTGATATAAACGGAACAAGTCAGCGTTTTCCCGATCTTTGGAACATGACAGCAATCAATCGGATGTATGTTTTCTGCCTATCTTATATTTATGCAGCCATATGATATTAGCTTTTTTGATCATTTTATCTGATATGTCTGCTCTTGGAAATTGTAGAATATTGAAGAAATGCAACATTGTTGGGCAAATTCCACAACAGATCTGGCAGATGAGTAAATTACGTATTTTGTAAGTGTAAAACATGATTCTTCGGTTAAAGAAAACAGTAAATTGCTTTATTTTTATTTTATTTATTTTTCAAAAACATTTTGTTTTTCAGAAACTTTATGGAGAAAAGTAAGAAGACTATAAAGTGCAGATCTCTATGCTGCTATTACATATATTATCATTATGTTCATGGCCCAAAGTTATCATATTCTTATAATCGTTTTATCGAATGACTGCTAACAGCTGATGTATTAGCACCAGAAAGAAAACCTAAGACATATTTACTTGTGAATTTGGACAGGGACCTCAGTTTTAACATGTTGAGTGGTGAAGTTGTTAGAGCCACTTTCCCTAATGATTTAAGATTCCTGTAAGTTTTTTTTAATCATTCTAGACAGAAACCATGCAAGTATTGTAGCAACATTCTATATCTAACTGCAATGTCTATAAAACTGACCGATATGATTGATATCAGCTATCTTACGGGCAACAATCTCAGTGGAAATATACCAGATTCAATCTTGCAGACAGGAGTTGCCGTGTATGTACCTTCTGTTAGGATTGTAACTAGGAATATATATGTGAATTCTTAGCATGCAGAGATTTCTGAGAAAACTGTTCTATTTCCTTCTTGCATTCAGAGATATTTCCTACAATAACTTCACATGGCCGAGCCCCGATCAACCTGCTTGTTTACGGAAATTGTCAGTTCTTTTTTCTTCTTCGAGTTGAGTAGAAGCATATTCTTCCTGTATGCTTTCTGATATGTAGGGTTACTAACATCTACTGCATTTTGCTTTTTAAATAGGGATAACATAAATTTGTTCCGCAGTTCTTCGACAGAATACCTGTAAGTTCTTGAGTTCTTGATTTAATTATCACAAATTATCTAAGGCCACCAAAATTGACTGTCAATACACATTGAGAAGATCGGTTTAGCACAATCTCCATCTGTTTTCTTGAGCACCATTTGGGTTGGGATAGATGGATGTGTGAGCTTTAAAACCCCATTTCCATGTTTTCCATACGAAAAGAATATGAGTATTTGTAGAATAACGTTCCTCCATAACATTCATTTGATCACTAATCTGTCCTTTATTATTGGTGTTTTTCTTTTCTCCTGACCCAACAGTAAAAGGGGAGTTATTCCATGCAGGAGTGATTTCAAATGTCATACATGTAAGTATATTATAACATTTGCTTTCAAATCTAATTATATACTTGCTTTAAAATCCATGCATCTCAATTCGCTAGCTTTTTTCAAAAATGTTTTTCCAAGCTAATATAAAAGATCTACATTACTATACTAGCTTGTAAATGGTTACCATAAAGTTTGTGTGTGTGTAGTTAGCAAGCTGTTAAAATGACAAGGGTAATACTCCGATTAGCTTTTTAACTTATGCAATAGAATCTTTCAGCTTCTTTCTTTGAAGCTAAAATAGTTGTCTTGTCTCTGGCAGACTGGCATTCTATGTATATCAATTGCGGTGGAAATAATGATATGAAAGTGAATGGGACAACGTATGTGGGAGATGCGAAATCTGGTTTAGGTGGTGCTGCAACATTATATGAGAATGCCGATAACTGGGGTTTTAGTAGCACTGGAGACTTCAGGGATGATAATGATGAACTGAATGCCGCGTCACGTTATGTAAAGCAGACAGCAAACATGTCTAACCAGTTGTATGCTACGGCGCGTCTATCTCCACTTTCAATTACTTATTATCGACATTGTTTAGAGAATGGGAGCTATACGGTGAGATTACACTTCGCGGAGATCGAAATCACCAATAGCACGAGATATGGAAGACTTGGGAGGCGGATTTTCAACATTTATATTCAGGTAATTAATGATGATTGTGAAACTAACTCCTTTCGCAATGGTGTTTGTACAGTGAATTGCTTGGCCGGCAAGTTACTGAGACACCATTCTGTCTCCATTGGCTGCTACATAAATAAGTGTCATTAAATATCCATGTTGCAGGATCAGCTGGTTGAAGAAGACTTCGATATAGAAGCTGAAGCTGGTGGGATTCTTACTCCGCTAACGAAACACTATAATGCCAATGTAACGAATGGTGAACTAGAGATCCGCTTTTACTGGGCCGGAAAAGGTACTCAAGCAATTCCTGTTCGAGGAGTCCATGGCCCCCTCATATCAGCCATCTCAGTCGATCCCAGTATGTGATCTTCTTCACAATCACCTCCTTTCTCATCCTTTTACAATTTCTGACTCGAGTTCTTTTGTCAGATTTCAAACCCAAGCATGAGGAGAAGAAAACAAAGACTTTGCCAATTGTCATTGGTGTTGTAGGATCATTTCTCGTATTCTTGGCATCTGGGATTCTCTTCTGGAGATACTATTTTAAGGCCAAGAGCCAGAGAGAACAAGGTTTGGGCTGTTTCAGTAGTAGAAGTCAATGCTTTGGAAAATTTCATGCCAAAAACTTTTCCTTCATATTATATCATATATGAAAATAACTTTTTGGAATGTTCACTGGTTAATGTCCATGAACATGCCGGACTAATCGGAGGCCTTCTACCTTCTCTTTTTCCGGAAAACAAGTGAACCTGTATGTAATGGACCGAGGACTAATTTAATGCATTCTTACATGTCTTCCTTCTACAGATCTCAAAGGACTGGATCTGCAAACAGTTTCTTTCACCTTAAAGCAGATAAAGGCGGCAACTAACAACTTTGATCCTGGAAACAAGATTGGTGAAGGTGGATTTGGACCTGTTTACAAGGTATACATGCAAAATGAAATCCATTTTCATATGAAAATTTACTTCTAGAGAGTTCTGCTGAATTTCATGACTGGATGACAGGGTCAGCTAGCTGATGGAACAATAATTGCTGTCAAGCAGCTCTCTTCAAAGTCAAGTCAGGGAAACCGCGAATTCTTGAATGAAATGGGAATGTTTTCATGTTTGCAGCACCCCAATCTTGTGAAACTTTATGGATGCTGTATCGAAGGGAATCAACTGTTGCTGGTATATGAGTACTTGGAAAACAATAGCCTTTCTCGGGCTTTGTTTGGTAAGCTCAATGCACAATTATTCCCAAACTGATTTCATTGTGTGGAAACATGTAACAAAGATTCTAACTTTTGGAACATTTCATGGGATGATCATCTTAAGGACCAGAAAAATTTCGAATAAATCTGGACTGGCCTACTAGGCAAAAGATTTGTGTCGGAATAGCTAGAGGCTTAGCGTTTCTCCATGAAGAGTCTAGGCTGAAAATTGTCCACAGAGACATCAAAGGTACCAATGTTCTGCTTGATAGAGACCTAAATCCTAAAATATCCGACTTTGGATTGGCCAAGCTTAACGACGAGGATAAAACTCACATCAGCACACGAATTGCCGGAACAATGTAAGCCAACTAGTATCTTGCAATGTTGTCTTAGCTGAAAAAGCCTCTTTTGACCTTTAAATGTAAACTTACATTGCAAAAGTTTAAAATGCAGAGGATATATTGCACCAGAGTATGCACTGTGGGGTTATTTGACCTACAAGGCAGATATTTACAGCTTTGGAATTGTGGCATTGGAGCTTGTTAGTGGCAAGCACAACATGAATTATGGGCCGGTGAACGAATACACTTGCCTTCTAGATTGGGTAATCACTGATTTACACCATATGTAAACATATGTTTCTGGTTACATACCCTCTATAACTGCCTTTGTTTCTTTCGGTTTTATCCGCTGTGTCCTTAATGGCTCGTTAAGCAAACCCACATCGTTGAGAATTCCATGCATGCGTTTTATGTCGTTTGCAGGCCTGTCATTTACAACAAAGTGGAAAGCTATTGGAGTTGGTGGACGATAAGCTGGGATCCGACTATAACAAGTCAGAAGCAGAAAGGATGATTAAAGTAGCTCTCTTATGCACCAATGCTACGCCCTCCCTGAGGCCGACAATGTCCGAGGTGGTGGGAATGCTCGAAGGAACAATTACCATTCCTGATATTGTCCCTAATGCGAGTAGCTACAATGAAGATTTGAGGTTTAAAGCCATAAGAGACCATCGTAGCTCTACGCATAGTCAGAGTTTCGCTGGAAGTCAGGTTCACACTTCAACTTCTACAGGATCTCAGATTGAAACGTCATCTGCTTCAGCTCATGGAATCCATGAAACCAACGAGGAGTCGCATTTTAAGATTTAAAGCCATGGAAGCCTGAAATCTGCAATATCTAATCAGATGAGTTTTATAAATGCACAAAGATGTATAGTTTTTTTTTTTGTTTTTTTGTTTACTTTAGTCCAGGACATAACAGAAAGTTATATTTTTAGTAAAAATCAAGTGATAGGAGCTTATATATAGAGAGAGCAATCAAATTTATTTAAGAGAAACCAGAAAATTCAATATCTGAGGATACAAATATCTACACTGGATTTATAAAAAATTGAAGTTGAATATTCTGATTTTCATTATTTTGTGGAATTTTGCAGAAAATAAATTATCTTTAGCTGAAGTTGACATGTTAAAAGTTGAGAACTTGTGGAATTCAATCGGATAAAATAATGCTTATCCTCCCTCGGCTGGTTCCAACCAAGGACACCTTGTCCCTCCCTCATATCATAAATCATAATCGCTTCCAAGGCTAGGCGCCAAAATATTTTCTGGTTCATTGTCTTTATCCTAAATATTAAAAATAAAAATATTAATTATGTAACTAAGTTTTTTTTTCAGATACGGGAGAAGAGGCCATCTTTAATAATTTATCTAGATTGTTCCGTTTACAATATAAAAAATTTAAACAATATATTAACTATTTTTATAATATAAATATTTATCATCCCTTGTGTCTTGGTGACAAATGTTGATGTTTATCGTTCTTTGAGACTCGAGTTCGAGCACCAATAATGCATGATGTGTGTGCCGTCTTTAAAAAGATTAAAAAAGTAAAACAGATGCTACCCTTGCATCGCACCAGCATATTAAAAAAAAATATTTTATTTTCTGAATTTAAGTCTTTTAAAATATAAAAAGACGTTGCTAACAATTAGGTAACATATTTTAAATGACACTCTATAATAATTAATTTGAATCTTTTTACTTCGTTTTTGACATAAATTGATCACGTGATTTTATTACAAAAAACAGTAGAATTTAAATATCATTTTCATGTTTATTTGGCTTAAACTTAAATTTTTATCAATGTACTGAGCCGCCGACACATTGATAATTATTTAATTTATCGCCCCACTATCCGTCAGTCCCGCACTTAGTTTCCCATTTCTCGGTTCCACCACTCAAATATAAATGCTCATTGCATGAAAATGACACAAACCTTATATATTTTCCCCATTTCACATCATTAAAAATCAAACCTTCAAGTAAAGTACTTTCTTGTGCACTTCAAAAGTTGATGAGAAAAAAGTTTTGCTGAAAGGAGATTCCTTCATTTCACTTAGAAAAACATGGGAAGGCTTGGTAATTGCCCTTCAACCATGAAAATGCTCTTTGGGTACATGATCCTTACAGTCTTGGTGCTCATTTCCATGGTTGAAGCCCAAGTAGAGCCACCCTATCCTCCACATTATGAAGGTAAGTTACTACAGCTCTGCAATTCCTTTCTTGCTTCAGTCTGGGTTAAAGATGAACCCTCTCTCTTTACTAGCTGGTTTGCAAATTTCCAGTTCATGTTTTTGCTGTTTTAATGCACTTTTCTTTCTATTGTTCCTTAAGTAATCTACATTAAACGGTACACTGCAGGTTCGATTCATTAGGGTAAATGATACTTGAGTGTTTTTAAGTTTTAAGAACTCACCCAAAAGATCATTCCACTGATTTTCTTGTAAATGTGTTTCAACGCCAGCTCAGCTTCTTCCAATGGTTTCTCAATATGTTGCTTTTAGTTATTTTCTTTCATTCTGGTTTTGCAGTAAAAGCTCTTCGTGAGATAGCGGCAGAACTTGGGAAGAAGGATTGGAATTTTAGCGAGAACCCTTGCAACAATAAGTCAAGCTGGTTTACGCCACCGCCGCCGCCACGTGTGTCTCGGAGCATTTACAACAGTAGTGTCACCTGCAATTGCTCCTTCCCCGGCGGTGAATGTCACATTGATGGCATGTATGTCCTTACTACTGGTCATGAGAAAATTGATGTTCATTCAAGATGAATGGCTGTATCCTGTATGACTATGGCTCCGAATTCGCATATGAATTTATCTCAAATAATCATCTCAGTGGTTATATGATATGAATGGTGTCATTTTTTTTATCACTGAAGGGTTCTTTGAATACATTTTCTGCTACTAAAATCTCTCTCCTAACTATTTGGAAACTTTGAATTGGATATGCTTCTAAAAAGCTTTTTATTCACTTGAACAGCTATCTTGCAGGGCAGGATCTTGATGGCGTTCTTCCACACTCACTTGTCAATCTATCATATATTAAAACATTGTAAGAAGAAGGTTACAATTGATGATTTTACTCTTTAACTAGCAAATAACCTTCTATTCATTTTAAAACTCTTTTCTGTTGCTTTTAGAATACTCCATTACAACTATCTTCATGGTGCAATACCACATGAATGGGGTGCTCTAAAGTTGGAGATTATGTAAGCTACAAGGGGCATTTCATGTTTATCCTGTTCAGAAGCTTACTTTCATTCAACTGATAGGAATGACTACATTTCAGGACAGTTTCTATGAACCGCTTATCGGGGTCAATTCCGGGCTCTTTGGGAAACATATCCACTCTAAAATTTCTGTAGGCGTCGGTTCACGGTTGCTTATGTTTTCTTTAGTATTATCTCTTGCCTTTTTCCTTACAGTATTAAATTTTCAGGAGCCTCGAGAACAACATGCTTTCTGGAACTATTCCTCCTGAGCTTGGGAAATTGGTTAACCTGGAAAACCTGTTAGGCTTTCTTTTCTCTATATACTCATGCATGATTTATCAGTCTCCTTCTCTCCCGAATATTTAGTATGGTATAGTTGGCTTGATTTTGCCTCTTTCTTGAATGCAGTACTCTTAATGCCAACTATCTCACCGGAAACTTACCCCCGTCCCTTGCTAATCTGTTCAATCTAAAAGAACTGTAAGTGTTTTCAACACTATCTGGAGTACTGCTGTTAATAAGCCTAGATTTGTTTAGTACCCCTGCTTTTATGCGAGGTTCATGCAGTAGGATTAGCAGTAACAATTTCACAGGAAAGATACCCAACATTTTTCAAAGTTGGAAGCAACTAGAGAAATTGTAAGCATTTTTCTATCTCCACTACTTCTCTAGAGAACCCCATTGAAAGTTTGGTGATGATTACTTCAAAATTTTGATTTCCACAGAGAGATTCAAGCTAGTGGTTTTGAAGGGCCAATTCCTTCAAGCTTAGCTCTCTTGCATAACTTAGTGGAACTGTGAGTTTGTCTTAATTCCTTCAGATTTGTAGCCCTTCATTTCTATTTATGTTTTTGAGGTAATCTGGGTTTATTCCAATTTAGATACTAAAATTATTGCATTGGGGCCTTTTCTCTTTTAACAATTCTTTATGGTGCAATATAATTCAGAAGGATCAGTGACTTACCTGGGGAGGGTTCAAAGTTTCCGGACATAACAAACATGAAAAACATGTACAGATTGTAAGTCATTACCATGCTTGCAAAATTCTTCAAGGCCATATTAATCGCCTTTTGTTATAATTGTGCTCATGTGATGGGGGGTCATATTGCAGAATGTTACGTAGCTGCAACATATCTGGACCAATCCCAGATTATATATGGGAATTTTCACGACTGCAAATTTTGTAATTCTACCGTTCTTGTCTCACCTTATTTTTTTTGTATTTATGTCAATACTCGGTAATCGGTATATCATTTTTCATTCTTTTCTTGTGAGTTTTAATAAGTTTTTCATACTTTTTTTTGGAAAGGAACATACTTCAATCTTCCATAAATGTACTCATCTATATATTTTAAGGATTTCAGATTTCAGTTAACCTATCATTTCAACATTTATATTTGTATAGTTATGATAAAACTGAGTTGTCTATATTTTTCCAGAGATCTCAGCTTCAACAAATTGGAAGGTAACATTTCAGATTCTGAAAGCCTCGCAAAATTGCAATACATGTAAGTGGTGTGAATTCTTGAGGTGTATTCATCCGAACCAAGATTAACCAATATGAAGAACACTACGCATTCCATATTCTTGAAATAATACTCAATCTAAGTAGTTTTTCTGGTCTTTTAATCATAAATATATTTATTGAATTCAATAGTTAATCAAAAGTTTCAAGTTTATTGGACTTTTTGATCCTTGTGGTAAGTATAGAACATTTTCATTTGTTTATTTCATCTCAACAGTGCACATTTTGGAAACTCATGGATAACATCAAAATAAAACTAATTTGCTGATACTTTAACAACTTCTGAATCAGGAATCTGCATGCATTAATATCCTTAAATAAGTTCTAAATCTGGTGAAATTTCACTTTATGTTTCAGACTTCCAGTTATAACCTTTCAATATGGTTCCAATAGAAGTGCCTAATTGTGGAGTATTGCTTACTGATTAGGTACCTGACGCACAACTCACTTACTGGGAGTATTCCAGATTGGATAAATTCTAGAGATAGCCGCTAGTATGTCTACTATCTTTCTCTCTTTCTTTTTTCCCCAGGCACATAATTATCTGTTTATCTTCTGCATTTTGTGAACTGACACTTCAAATAATATTCATAGTATGATTTTGCTGGATTTTATCTTAAGTTATCTACAGTCACTTAAGGATTTTCTTTTTTTGACAGTCTTGAGGATATACTTCCAAACTAACTAACTATTTCTCTTCAACAATACCCCCCCCCCCCCCCCCCCCCAAATTATCCATGTTGTGGTTGCTCAAGAGTGCCATTCACTACAAGAATATAGGTTTTTAGTGACAAATTAATAGTGGCTGAGAATAATTTTGTCACAAATATTAACTTTTTGTGACAATTTTTTTGTACGACACAACTAGTATAAGTAATTGTAACATATTTTTATTTGGTCACTGTAATAGTAGTAATTGTGACGATTGCATTTTTCACAAATGAATTCTCACTATAAGTATACAATTGTGACACAAAGTTCATTGTCACTAAAACTTTGACACATGATAGTGACGATATGTGAAGTGATCACTATTATTTGATATTTGTTGTTACAATGAAATTACTTGTCACTTAAAGTTTCACTTTTTGTTGTGATAAATTTTGTTACAAATAAAAAAAATAAAAAATGACAAATTAGACATTGTCACAATGATAAATTTATTTTTATAATTATAAAAATTAAAGTTATTATAAACTAGTTTGTCAAAAGGTAAAATATTTCTGTAGTGTATATTATGTGTAAATTGTTGTTTTAGTCAATCTATTTTTGATTAACTTTAGTTCCTATATTTTTCAAATTTTAATCCTAATCCTAACGAGACACCGGCAATATGACTAAATTACAAGGACTAAAAATGATCAAATTAAAAAAAATTAAATAAGCAACTTATGTATAACAAATTAGCTAAAAAGAAAATTTTACTTAACATATTTAAATACGACCATTCATGTTAGGATAAAAAAATCAAAATTTAAAAAGTATAAAAATTTAAAGTGACCAAATTAGAGTACAAAGACTACCATGTGATTTTAGCATAATATATGATAGAATTTATTTTTTGAAAATTTTAACAGATATATTCCATTTTGATTAGTTTTTCTACAGAAAAAAAAAATCTAAATGATTTCTTCAACATACGTACTTCGTATAAGAAACCATAAAAAAATTAGTTAAATTATTATTATAATAATTAGTGTTATAATTAATAAATATTTTTAAAATAAATAAAATTAATTTCAATTACAATTAAACCTAAATATTATTTTTCTTTCAAAATAGTATAACATTTCTTGCCTAGCCTAGTGGATAAGTATTGCACTCTCGCCCTAAATGTTCCAGGTTCGATCCTTAATGTGACTATTTTAGTCACTAATATAATAGTGACGACTCAGAAAAATAATCACTGTAAATTTCAGTGACTAAATTTAACATTTTTTGTGACTATTTTCAATGTCACTACAAATGCATTTTCTTGTAGTGATTCCTTGAAACATGCCCTGTCTAACTTGTACCAGTTATAATGTTGTTAGTTTTAATAAAAATTAATGTTCCTTAATGTTTCAAGTCAAGTTATTTATAATCTATTATACGTTTTTGCAGTCAGATGGATCTTTCTTATAATAATTTTTCTGAAAGCCCCCAGCCGCCTTCTTGTCGGGAAAATCTGTAGGAAAAGCTTCTTCTTAACTCGGCTTCCCATGCCGTGTAGTATTACTTTCCCAACTTTTTTTAAGATGTTTTGGAATATTAAACTGATTGGTCTATTGCTTCATCAGAAATTTGTTCGAAAGCTTCTCAGGAGGCAAGAACTTGTAAGTTTGTATCTTATTGAGCAAAAAAGTTACCACGTTTTTTGTTATTTATATTCTTACCTTTTTAATCACTCTTTTACAAGTCTGATGCTTCTTTGTCGTACTAATCTGATGTAGAGGACTAGATAACTGCCTGAAGAACTTTCCTTGTTCGAAAGGTAATTCCTTTGCATTAAAAAACCTCTAAGCTCTAAAAACACTTTTTACTGTTAGATTTTATCCTAATCAACTGACATATATTTTCTCATTCTTTATAGATTGGTATTCAGTAAATATAAATTGTGGTGGAGGAGCAACAACTATTGATGGGGTAAACTACGAGGCAGATGAAGACTTAGGGGGTGCAGCAAAATTTTTTCCACTTAAAGAGACTTGGGAAACTAGTAGCACTGGTCTTTTCTGGGATACCAGTGTTACTTCAAGGGACTTTATAGCACAAAATGTTTCTATTCTCCGAACTAACAACTCCAAATTATATACAAGAGCACGCCTCTCTCCTCTTTCTCTCACGTATTACTTTCGTTGCTTAGCAAATGGAAGTTATACGGTTACACTTCACTTTGCAGAGATAGTTATCAGAGACAATAGATCCTATCAAAGTCTTGGAAGGAGGATATTTGATGTTTATATCCAGGTATTTGATCATGTTCTGTAAGAAGTGTAGTTTGCATGATACTGAAACTGGTTGATTGGATAAGTTCGTTGCAGGAGAAGCTGGAATTGAAGGATTTCAATATTAAAAATGAGGCAAAGGGTGTCGATAAAGTGGTTGTCAAGCAATTTAAGACGGTTGTCAGAAACAAAACTTTAACAATACGCTTTTACTGGGCTGGGAAGGGGACATCTGGAACCCCAAGAAGAGGAACATATGGTCCTTTGATATCAGCTATCTCAGTAGACTCCGGTAAGATCTGTAGTTAAAATAGCCATTCACTCTTCTTATGTGCTTTGCTCAATCTCCTAGATATATTTCGGAACCTTTACTCTTAATTGTCACATTTGTTTAATTCTTGAAGTGGATTGACATGTACATGATCTGAAGCAATAATGGAGTTGCCCTTAAACTATTGTTTCATTGACATAGATTCTTGGAAGCTGAAGCTAGCAGAACTTTACTCTAAACTGACACAGCAACATAAGACTCACTTTATGTACTTAATTTTTCTCAAGGGAAAACTTTAAGCTGCCATCTTAAGTACTTAAATTGCTGAATGTCTAATATTTTTTACTGGCATGTGCACATGCAGTGATACTTCAGGAGATGAAGTTTGAAAATTATTGTTTGTACCTTTTTATCCCTTTTGTTGGCAGATTTCAAGCCTCCAGTTCTAAGTGGCCGGAATAAGAATATGAAGTTTGTAGTGGGAGCTGTTGTTTGTGTTCTGTGCCTGATTTTCGTAATCTTAGGTATTCTATGGTGGAAAGGCTATTTTCGACACAAGCCATCAAGGGAACAAGGTATTCTAATAAACTTTAATCTGCAAAGTTATACCTTTAAATAATTTCTCTAGGATGATATATTTGAACAAATGCACCCTTTTCGAGCTTATTGATGTGTAATTCAATTGGTTGCCCTGATCTTTTCCAAGTCTTGAGGGGGTTAGATCTGCAGACTGGCTTTTTCACCTTCAGACAAATGAAAGCTGCTACAAACAATTTTGACGCTAAATATAAAATTGGAGAAGGTGGTTTTGGAGCTGTCTACAAGGTACCTACAGTACATGCTTTCTCTTTACCATGTAATTTATTTCCTTTCTGAATTTATGATGTTTAGGTGTACATATTATTTGATGAAATATATAACAAAAATTATGTTATACCTCTGCTGTAGGGTGTATTGCTTGATGGTACCACAATTGCAATTAAAAAACTTTCATCAAAATCAAGACAAGGAGATCGAGAATTTCTGAATGAACTAGCCATGATTTCAGGCTTACAACATCCGAATGTTGTTAGGTTGTATGGATGTTGCGTTGAGGGAACTCAGCTGTTGTTGGTGTATGAATACATGGAAAATAATAGCCTTTCACGTGCTTTATTCAGTAAGCTTAATGTCCTAAACCTCTTTTATTTCTCCTTTGGTGTTTTTGTGATTGGAACATATAAAGCTAGTACTCCTCTCCTTTGATCATTTCATCCAGCCTTGCTAGATTTTTTTTTTTATGATTTTGATTTTATAACAGTTATAGAAAGAAAATATATCAGCACTATGAATTGACAACTATATGCTGAATTTCAATGGATTTGGCCTGTGTCGACGAATAGGTCCCAAAGAAAGCCAGCTATTGGACTGGCCTACTCGGAAGAAAATTTGTCTCGGCATAGCAAAAGGTTTGGCCTTCCTGCACGAGGAATCGAGCTTAAAAATTGTGCATAGAGACATCAAAACTACCAACGTGCTACTAGACAGCGATCTCAATGCTAAAATCTCTGACTTTGGTTTGGCCAAGTTTGATGAGGAGGAAAACACCCATATTAGCACCAGAGTTGCTGGAACTATGTGAGCTACCTCTTTCCCTCTGTTTTTCATCTGTTAATCATAGATTCACATCAATGTTTAAACTATAAAGCAGTAAAAATGAGATCTAAGCCTCCAACCTTGCTTATGTAAAGTTGATATGCATGAGAATTTGATGCTTAAAGCTCCTACTTTTTTGTGTGCAGAGGATACATGGCCCCAGAATATGCATTATGGGGCTATCTCACCTACAAGGCAGATGTTTATAGTTTCGGGATTGTTGCATTAGAAATTGTTGCTGGAAAGAACAATACAAAATATCGACCTGGAGAGGATTTTGTATGCCTTCAAGATTGGGTAAGATATGATTCATGTTTCAAGTTATAATTTGATAATGTCATAGGTTCATTGAACTTGATGCAAATTCATTAATGCTTTTCGCCTGTTAATTAATTTAATCTCTGAAGTTCTGCTATCTCCTCAATCTATTTCAGGCTCTAGTTTTACAACAAAAGGGAAACTTAATGGAGTTGGTGGATCCGAGGTTGGGGACCGAGTTCGATGAAGAAGAGGCAATGAGGATGACAAGAGTAGCTCTATTGTGCACTAATTCATCCCCAGCACTTAGACCAACCATGTCTGAAGCAGTAAACATGCTTGAAGGTCGAACCCTTGTTCCTGAATTAGTCATGGACCCAAGTATCTTTGCCGATGAGTCGAGATTCGGAGCACTAAAAGACCAATTCAACCGTATGCAATCTCAGAAGAACACATGAAACCACCATGGTTACTCAGTCGTCAGATTCAAGTCCAAAAACATGGCCTGGCTCTTCCTCAACGCTTGTTTAATATATCCATCAAATTCGAAGCAAACTTGATTGCACTTGTACTAATTGTAAAGACTGGCTTCAAAAATAATTAAAATCTGGTTTGTCTTGTTTTATACACTTTGTTCACTGTGAGACAAAGGGTAATTGATTTGGAAAATGAATGAATATAATCAATTAAAATTGGTCACTCATCCAAAAGTCAAAATTGCATAGGCTGAGCATATTTTATCTGATAAAAATATCCAATGAAGACCAGTCAACTCAGAATCCTTAGTGTTCAGACACAACTAAAATATAACGCGTTTTTTGTTCGAAAAAATTTTTAGGGAAAACTACACCGGTAGTCCCCAAACTATTACTGTTTTCTTATTTTGGTCCCCAAACTTTGTTTTTCGGCAAAATCGTCCCTTTTGTTACATAGTTCTCCTGTTTTGGTCCTTCGACGTTAAATAGCTAACGATTTTGCTGACGTGGTGACATTTTTTAAGAGGAGAGAGAAATGATTAAAAATCATTTAAAAAATGTCACGTCAGTAAAGCTATTAGCTATTTAACGTCGGGAGACTAAAATAGGAGAACTATATAACAAAAAAGACGATTTTGTTGAAAAACATAGTTTGGGGACCAAAATAGAAAAACGGTAATAATTTGGGGACACATCGGTGTAGTTTTCCCAAAAAATTAACGCGTTTTTCGCGATTATTGTAGTCAACTCAACAACATCCGCCTTTAGAACAAAGCTACGACATAAACAAAACTCACCAACTCTCGCAATCTCCGTATCTCATTTACATTTCTTTTCAATAAACAACAACATGAAACAGAAGCCTGAAACAAATTAAAAAGCTTTCGTTTTCGAGGGTCCTCTGAATCAAAGAAGGTTTTTTCTTTCTTTCTTTCTTTCTTTCTTTCTTTCTTTCTTTCTATCTTTTTATATATGGAAAACCCAAGAACAAGAAGCGGCAGCCGCTTGAGCTCATCGACTAGCCCAGATGCTTTGACTACTACAATAAGCAGCTCAATTCAAGCTTTGGGTCGTGGCTTTGACGTGACTTCAGATATAAGGCTGTTATATTGCAAAGGGGCACCTGGTTCAAGGTTGGTTGAGCTTGATGAAGAACATACCAACGATCTTGTTTTCACCGGCGGGGTTATTGTGCCCAACGTGTCTGTTGATATTAAGTGGTCAATCGAAAAGAGTGATGTCGAGAGAAAATCAGTTTGTAGCTTTCATGAGGTAGGCCGCCGCTATCTCCTTTTGACCTGTTTCTACTTTGTTGGTGTTTCTGATTTTGTTTGCTTTTCGAGGTAATCATATCCCCTCCCCCCCTTTTGAAATAATTATCTGAGTTGTTTTATTTTTCTCATTTTGGCTGCGTAATTGGCCTTCTGAGTTTGTGTGGACATTAAGGATTTCCATTTGTTTACTTGCTTGCATAAATTCAATTGTTTGAAATATTCCTATCTAGGGCTCTAGGTAGTTTGATTATCAAACTGAAAGAGAAAAGAATAGTTGTAAGGGAACATTATACTTTCCTCCAAATAGATACAGATTAATCCCCTTAAGCAAGTACTTCCTCGTGGAGCCATGGTGTCTGTGTGGACTGTGGAGTAACTTCCTTTTTCTGTTATCTGTTGCATATTTACAAAAATGCAGTGCCTGTGTTATTGATTGCTAAAGTTTTCTTCTGCTACCTCTAATGCATTACGGTAAAGAACGTATAGGCAGGATCCGTTTAAATTGAATTGGACAGTGATGAATGCTGAGCCAGTGTACTGCTTTTGTGTACACCATTTAATTTTAGAATAAGACATGCTTTCAACTTCTGGTGTGATGATATGCGCCTTCTGAAAATTGTATACATGATTTGGGTGCATTCTGTGAATAAATGTATGCCACTAGCCCAATCATTGCTTCATCTCTGATTTGGACTGAACTCACATTGTTGATGATGTCGTATGGGGTAAAGCTCTTAGGCACTATCCATACTGTTTGGATCAAGCATTCACTCGTTTCTGTTTGGTTATAAATGGCATCTCCCGGTTGAATGTCCTATTTGTAGGAATATGGTGCCCTTGTTGATGTATTACGACTTACGAAGGTCAATTTAGTATAGATAGAGTGACGATTACCTAATTAAAAGTAATGGTTCTACTTCCAGTGCCATTGGTTTAGCACAGGCTGAGAAACCACTTTTAATGAACATCTTTATTTTTGAATTCCAGATGTCGGGATACTTTAATGAGAAATCTGGTATATCAGGGCGTGTTCCACTAGGAAGCTTTAATGCAATGTTCAATTTCACTGGTTCTTGGCAAGTTGATGCCGCAGCTACAAAATCCCTTGCCATGGTTGGATATTTAATTCCCCTCTACACAGTCAAATTAGCAAAGCAGAATTTAGTTCTGCATGAAGATGTCAGACGTGCTGTTCCTTACACGTGGGATCCTGCATCTTTGGCAAGGTAAATGGGGTCGACTTCATATTTAAAGAGTAAACATTTGTTACTTCAGCTGTATCTTTCTTTTTTTTTTATAAGAAAAGGAAGGAGGCCTCGTTAAAAACCCCTTCATACTCGTTAGGTTACATAGGCAACCCAACGAGCATTGGAAGAGGAAAAGAGTGCCTCAAAGTTTTATTTCTCACAGGGAATTTTAACAAGCTTGTATGTCCCAGTACACAACTACAACACCTCAAAGCATACAACGTACCCTTATTTGTACTACCCCCTACATTACAGTACCCATTTTAGTAACAAAGCATCCTAGTTACAAAGTTACCCAATTCCTTGTTTAGCCAAGCTATCAGCTTCCCAATTGCCCCCTCTTTTTATATGTCTAAATATCTTTCTTGATGTACTGTTTATTTTGTATATTTGTAATTGCTGCGTTCATACTCTGAGGTAGTTAAATATAATACGCATTACTAACCTTATCTCGCTGTTCTTTATGATGAGTATCATAGGAACTAGGAAGCATAGATAATAATTTTGCATTTGTAGACAGCTTCAAATTGTAATTGTTGATATCGATATGTTTTCTTTTACTTTATCTCAGTTTTATTGAAAATTATGGTACACACATTGTTACCTCTGCTACAATTGGTGGGAGAGATGTTGTGTACGTCAGACAGCACCAGTCGTCTCCTTTATTGTTAACAGACATCGAGAACTATGTGAAAGACATTGGGGATCAAAGGTTTCTGGACTCCAAAGGCCAGTCTAGTGCTGCACCCTTAAAATACAAAGACAAGGTTAGTATTATGGTTAAACATAGTGATACTAAGTTTTTTAAGTAACTACCTTTGCCTTCTCTGTGAATGCTTAATTTTGGAAAAATATGTTGCTGTTTATGTTAGCCTTTTATGTGAAAAAATCCATGGCTAAAAGAGTTCCTGCTGTAGGATGTTACAGTCATTTTTAGGAGGAGAGGAGGTGATGACCTTGAGCAGAGTCATGCCAGGTGGGCAGACACTGTGCAATCGACACCAGATGTCATCAACATGACATTTACCCCCATTGTTTCTCTTCTTGAAGGAGTGCCTGGTATAAAACATTTGGCCCGTGCAATTGAACTATACTTGGAGTGTAAGTTTTTCAACTGTTCCACGACATGCAATATGATTATCTTACAAAGATGTTAAAGATGTTTTTCTGTCTTCCTCTCTAGGGTCTGTTTAACATTCATTGTTTCCTTTTACCAGACAAGCCGCCAATCGAGGATTTACAGTATTTCCTGGATTTTCAAATTGCTCGAGTTTGGGCTCCAGAACAGAGCAACATTCAAAGGAAGGAACCGGTGTGTTCATCCCTTCAGTTTAGCTTAATGGGTCCCAAGCTTTATATCAGCCCAGATCAGGTATTGTCTTTAAATTTATAAAAAAAAAAAAACTACGTTATTGGATGTATGGGGGAAAGTGTTAAGGGGTTATATAGAATGTTGCTCTAGTGAATAATTATCTTGCATATTTCCTTGAAGTTCGATCTTTATTTCCACTTCAAGAAAGAAAATGAAACACGGTTAATAAATTGAAAGAAAACATGAAGCAACCGTGGTACACATCTCTGAGTTACGGTTTGTTGTCTCTATCACTTGATTATTGCAAATGTTTCTTCCATCATTTATAGAGGCTTAACATTTGTGTGATAAATTGATATATGTATGCTTCTTGGAGCCGCAGTAAATAACTTCATAAGGCCTCAATTTTTTTTTTCTCCTGCTAAATTAGCTTATACAATGACATTTCAGGTAACAGTTGGCCGTAAACCAGTCACCGGGCTTAGGCTTAGCTTAGAAGGCAGCAAGCAGAACAGACTAGCAATTCATTTGCAGCACCTAGTTTCTCTTCCAAAAATACTTCAACCCCACTGGGATGTGCACATGGCCATAGGCGCACCAAAGTGGCAAGGTCCTGAGGAGCAAGACAGCCGTTGGTTTGAACCTATCAAGTGGAAAAACTTCTCCCATGTAAGCACTGCACCAATAGAACACACTGACACTTGCATTGGAGACCTCTCTGGCGTTCACATTGTCACAGGGGCTCAGCTCGGTGTATGGGACTTTGGTTCCAAAAATGTATTACACCTCAAACTCCTCTTCTCCAAAGTACCAGGGTGCACAATAAGGCGATCTGTGTGGGATCATAGTCCATCCAGCCTTTCTACTGGACAGAGGACTGACGGATCGTCATCATCAGTGTCAAATGAGAGAACTTCTGACAATAAAAAGGAGGATAGTTTGAGTCATGCAGGGAAACTTGCAAAAATTGTGGACTCAACAGAAATGTCGAAAGGACCACAGGATAGTCCGGGCCATTGGTTGGTTACAGGGGCGAAGCTTGGGGTGGACAAGGGGAAGATTGTATTGCGTATTAAGTACTCATTACTGAATTACTGATCCATTATTTTGTTTTGTTAGGGTTACCCTTTTTCCACTAGTAAGCATACTCAAAAGCATTCTTTGCAGTACAGGCGGTCCTTGTTTGTTCGATTCTTGTGTACATTGTGGCTCTTTTTGTTTATTTATTTGTCCTTACAGTTGATAGTCAGATTATTAGGTCTATGACTACTCTTTGTTCCTCTATTCAGTTTCAATATTTGATTTTCAGAATACTAGCCTATATTTTCCAATAAACATAACAGAGTTATGTGGAGTGGTGGTGGTTGTTCTGCTTTAAACATTGTGGAATGATCTTTGTTCATATCTTTTAGTGATTTTCATTCTGATATTCAGATTAGTTTCTATTACGCATGTGACATGGCTAACTTGTCTTCCTAGGGTGTTGTAGGAAGCACACTCGGCCAGCACCGCCATTGCGAAAAATTGTTGCTACTCATTGCTGATAATTTTTATCGATGGATGCTTGCAGATGTATATAAGTTTAGACCATTAAGATAGCTTTCAAAAACTGAAGGCCATGCTGAAGAAAGATGATTCCAATCCACTGTTCAAGCAGCTCTAGCTGTTCATTTCGTTCTACTTGCAGCATATGAGCTTAAAATTGTGCATGACTGGCTTATCTAGGTTTTTACGTTCTATATCCAATTAATCAAACTCATTTCCGTATTTTAAGCGGCTGTTGAGGTTTGATTCTCACCTTAGCATGGAGGGGCTTTAAAATTTTTATTATTAGTTATATGACAATTTGTTTATGATTAATTCATATTATAAAAGTCAAAATTATATATTTTATATGACAACAATATTAAATTCTAATCTTAAACGAAAAGAGTTTAGGGCCATTAAGATAGCTTTCAAATTGTTTACTCTTTGTTTATTTTTCCCTAAACCTTATATATTTATTTTTTGGAAAAATATTCCATGCACATTGGTAGAGATAGAAGGTTTTCATAAATACTTTATTTTATAGTTTATGGATTTAGTTTAAGGTTTAGGGGGTTTGAATTTAAGAGTTTAGAGTTTATAGTTTGGGGTTAATAGGTTAGAGTTTAGGTTGTAGGGTAATATGGGTAGGGATATTTGTTTTAACCTATAAACCCTAAATTCTAATTTTAAAGCCTAAACTCTAACCACGGCCTTTAAATTTAAACCCCTAAACTTAAACCACTAGATCATAAATTAAATCCATAAACCTCAAAACTAAGGCATTTGTGAAAACTTTTTATTTTTACCACTCATACATGGAATAATTACCATTACTTTTTAATTAAAAAAGCACTTAAAAGTAAAAAAGACAACTCATTAGTTTTTCTGTTATTATTATTCTATGCACGGGCATGAAAAAATACTCCACAAACACGACTAATTTCACTTTAAAAAGTTAAAATCAAAATCAGTATCTCTAAAATTTTAAATCTTAAACTCTACCCCTAAACTCTAAATTCTAATCATGTTTTTTTCTTAACTTTGATAACGCACACACTCCTTGCAAACAAAGTCACTTGAACCCGAGTATTCTAGAATAATGAACCTCTTCTGTTAAAATGATGATTCTAAATAACTATAAAAACGAAAGTAATAATCTCAGTTTAACTTAACAAGTTGTGGGCAAATAGCAAACACTATTGGTATCATGTTTCATTAGCATTATAACTGATGATACAAACTCTGATACATAAAATAGTAATCAAATGACAAATCCCTTACAAACTGCATTATACTATGTAACAAAACTATTGTATCTTCAGAGCTGAGCAAGACGGCGGATATCGATCGGGTAAGCATCGGTGGAAGACTGAGCACTGTATGATCTCCGCCCAATGATCACATTTGCAGCCTCAGTAGGATGAAAAGCATCCCAAAACAAATACTCATCCCTATTTGGGCATGGAGTTTGGGCAGGCAAGCAGGTGATTTGCCCATTGTTCCTTCCCACTCCACAACACCCTGCATTTGTCACCTTAAAACCTGTACATTCACAAAGACGAAAACAAACCATTAATATAAGTATATAACATTACTAATGTCGTGTTTATAGCTGCTCGTCTTCGTTTACCGTTAGCCGAAGGATTGCTTGTTATGTCTTGGAAAATTCCATAAGCATTGATGTAGATAAACTTGGCATCAGAATCGGCGTTATTGAATTGATCAACTAGACCTTTAAGCTTGTCGTTGAAAATCCGGTTTGCAGAATTAATTCTCTCCACACAAGTTTTACCATCTGGACTGTTTTGAGCCAACTCATTGGGACTGCAACCGATCTGACCCACCCCAATCAACACAAACTTCCTTGCCCCGAAGTTATACAAAGTCTATACCATTTTATTTATAATCATTAGAGGAGATTTGTGGGGAAAAAAAACTGGGAATTATATGTAAAGATCAATGGAAATTAGAAACTGTAACCTGAAGCTGCTGAGTGTATTCTTGAATAAGAACATCAGCAAATTGCTCTGGGGTATACTGTCTGCTGCTCGAGTAATAAAGTGGCATGAAATAGTTGTTAAGGTAATCGTTGCTACCGAGTCCGATCGAGTAAATACATTTGCTTAAATAATCTGCCGCTGTGGTTTCATCCCCTAGCAAGTTCACTACTTGGGATATTGTTTGTTGGTAATTTCTAACTTGGCCGCTGAAACTGATCCGAGCTCCCTATATAGTACAAGTTTGCAGATAAAAGTCTTAGTTTTGAACATTAGATGGTGCATTTACAACTATGAGGTAAGTAAAAAAAAAAAACCTTAATTCAATGCTAAATAACATTTTTACCAGTTGTTGTCCGGTCTCTTCTCTGATTCCGGCAGCCGCCGATGCGTAGTTGACTCCTCCGAGTATTTGTTGACCGCTAGCCGTCGAGTAAGGCGGAATATAATCGTCAAAGCCCAAAAGTTGAGCTGCAGGTTATTTCAATAATATCAGTATATCACCATGATCCATGAAGTTTCGAACATAAACACTGAAAACTAAAAAACTTAACTATTTAAGTCATAATTAATACCTGTTTTGAAATAATATTAATGAAAACCCTACTAAATAAGTCATAATTTAATGGCTTAAGCAGTCAAACGAAAGAAAGAAATTAAGAAGAAAGGATATTAAATAGAAACTCACCTATGACATCGACGGTAGTTTTACCATTGGAAAACCTTCCCGTCGGTCCATTAGGGAAGTCGATCCCATAAGGCAAGTAATTAGCTCTAGCCAATGACGACAGTTGATTATTATTCCCATTATCCACCAACGAATCCCCGAAAATAAAGTAACAAGGAACTTGAGGGTCACCTCTAACCCCGAAGCACAACCCTAAAACCAACAACACAGCCCCAAGCCCCCCATGCCATTTCTCCATGTTACTAGCAACTTAAAAGCTAAAAAAAAAAAGAAGAATGGGAAAAATAAGGGAAGAATGACCTAAAGAACAATTGAAATGTGTGACACTAATTTGTAAGTGTATATATAGAGTGTTGAATGAATCGTGGAAAGGACGAGAGTCGGTGATAATGATTTTAGCTTTTACAGTTGAAGTAGGTTAGAGTTGGAGCCATGCATTAATTTCACGCGTGAGAACGTGTAGTTTGTCTGTTCTGCAATGCACTACTTAGCACTCAATTTTTTGAGCTGGGACTTTGATTTTACTCTAAAAAGAAAAATGTCGGTTCATACACTCAGATTGTATATGTAATATAGTATAGTACAAAATATAATTTGGTATATACTTTCCCTCACTTTTGATTCCTAATAATTGGTTTAGACTTTAGTCTAAAGAGGTATTTAATTATTTTGTGATTATTGAAAAAGTCTACAGCTATTTGTTTATGGTTAGTAAAAGTGATTCGAGGACCGCATTGACAATGATAAACAAGACTATCATGGAGGAGAGGAAACAAATTTAATTTAGTAAGCTGACAAGTTTATATAAATTCAAAGTTTAAAAATTACCAGATATAGGGTCGTAGCCATTCATTTCGTTTATTAACTCATGAGAATGAAAAATATTTTATGATTAATTGTTTATTTTTTTATAAAAATATTTGTGAATTGTGACGAGAGAATGAATCATTGTTATTAGCAATGGATACATTAATTTCGACCAAATATTATAAAAATTAAAATTTAAGTAAATTATAAAAAGTTAAATCTGTGATGTAGGTTTAAGAAAAACTTAATAGTTTTATAAAATTTCATTTTAGTATAAAATGCTTTATGTTATTTTCCATAAACTTACAAGGATGTTTATCTCGTCTGCTTAGAATTTTTTTATTTATCATGTAGTCTAAAATAGAGAGACATTATCGTCTTATTATATGGTCACTGTTTATTTCAATTAATCAACATTAAATTGAAGCTTTTACCTTTACCTCAACTCAATTAGCGATGATATTGACAGGATGATGATGTTGACATACCGGGTAAAATGGAGATATTATCTGTACTATCAATTAATGATAATTGCTGGCCTAATTAATCATGCCAGCGCCATTGAATACTGATGTGCACATCAACACCAATTAAGTTGTTTCATTAGCTCTTTTTTCATTCACATTTTTGCTGTGATGTGCACACCATTTAATTAGGGTGAATGTTCGAGTCTAGTCGAGTCGAGTAAAATAAATTTCGAGTTATTTAAGTTGACGCATCATATATTACAACTCAAATTTTGTTTAATTTTTTTTAATTCGAGTCGAATTTATGAAATTTGAGTCGAGTTTCTGAGTTCCTATATAAATTTAATTGTAATTATTTATCATGTTATAGTATTGTGTTGTTCTAATTTAAACAAATTTCTCAAATCATATAAGATATGCACCAATATATATATATATATTCATATATGACATATATTTCTTCATATTTTTATATCGATATATATATTAAAAAAATTGAGGGACTTGACTCAAACTTAAAAATAAATACATTAATTACTAAAAAATTTCGAGTTATTTGAATTTCTATTTTCCAACTCAAACTTTTTTTAAAATTTTTTCAAATCGAGTCGAATTTTTTTGCCTAGTCAAATAAAAATAATAATTTTTTCAAGTCGAGTTTAGTTGATCCCTACATTTAACTCCAATTAGGTTGTTGCATTGGCTTTTCATTCATATACATCTTACATTGTTTGGCAAAATTTTACACCTCTTACTAGTCGGTCTATTTGAGTATAAGTAAATGTACCCTTAAATAGAGTTTGAATAAATATGTATTTATATTGATATTTAAGAACGGTCCAAATCTGTATTTTTTTATGCTTGGACAATTGACAATTGCAAAGACAATCTGATCATGAAGTTGGTCCACAGAAGAAAAATGGAAGCCAATCACATGCCATTAGACTAACTCCATAGACTTGGTTGTGGTCCGGTTCGAATGAATATACATCAGGGTACCTTTCGGTTTTTTCTATTTAATTTTGGGTTTACTTTTGATTGTCTTCGTTTTTTGGGATCAGGAAACCAAGTCATTAATGCTTAGTGGGTACTAGACGAGACTAAGTCGTGCCGAGGAACATAAGTTTTCCAGACTATTAGCATTGTACTAGCTGGCTCGTTGTTGCCTCGTTAAACTTCACTTTCGGTTTTTCTGAATTTTGTCCAAATACAAAAAGTTCTTATCAATTTTTTTCTTAATTAAATAGAGATGTATTATATAACTAAAATAAATAATAACTAAAATAAATATCAGAATTCGAACTTATACAATATGAGATAACCTTAGCATAATTGACCATTAGTGAATCTCAAAACGTTCTCACCCTTGATCAATCAAGGATGAAACTATCAATGGGTGGCATTTAATAATTGGGGAAAACTGAGTTAAGATGCTCAAATCGACATGGTTTGAGTGAAATGAACAAGTCCAATTTGAAATAATCCAAATTCTAAAATACAAGGAGGATACAAATTTGAAACACTTGAATACCCCCTGCCCCACATTAATTAATCCAAATTAAGATGCTCAAATCGATAGTGTTGAATCAGTTCTCTCAACTCTCAAGTCATTACTCTCAATTTCCGGGCAGTCCCTCAGTAGACCTCCTTCCAATTCTCTTTGCATCGTTTCAGTTATGTCCCTTAATACCCCTGCCCCACATTAATTAATCCAAATTAAACTCTAATTAATCAATTAATTAATTACCACATTAAAAAATGGTTGAAAAAATATAGTACCATTTTTTAAAACACATTGAGAAGCCGGTTAAACACCGTTTGAAAACTGCGAGGGCGTTTCTGGAATTCCCAGCAACCTCTCAATCTCCGAATTAGACCGAGTCAACTCGCTCCACAAGGCCGTAGTTCCAAACGTCCATCCTACCGACCACGCCGCGCCCCACAAGGCCACAATCCAACCCTTGCCACCGCTCCAACTTCTCGGCGAGGAGCCTCCCGCGGTTAGAGTCATCCACGTCACCGCGCGCGGATCGTAAGTTGGAAACGCGCGGCAGGAGGAACTGGGGGAGGGAAGCTAAGGTTCTGTACTGAGAGTAAATCAATGGTTTTTGGTGTGGTCCTGACGAGAAGGATGACAAATATTGCGGTTGCACGTGGTGGTATAATCCTGGCCGTTGGTTTTAACTTTTATGGTGGTTTTCTTAGTGTTGACGAGATTTTCCGCCGTGAATTTTAAAGGAGGCGGAGGCGGAGGCGGTCAACTTAGGGCCGAAATAGATAGAGCCTATCATTGGACTGGGCTTACTTAGTCGATTCATTTGACATTGAAAAGTTAGTGTGGTTTTTAAAGGTGTAATTACCAATTTCATACTGCTACAGTGCTACTCTACAAAAATCAAGAAGTTAGTTCAATTGAGTAATATAATTACATTTTACCATTAAATCATTCATCTGAAAATTATCAATTTAACAATCTTGTAATAAAAATAACTAGCAGTTTTAAGTTTACATGTTTATTAACAATTACACTATGAAATTTGATGATCACAAATTAAAATAGAAGAATTAATTTATTATTTTGCATAAAAGTAAAATAAAGTATATGCATAGTAATGAATTTCATAAGACAACTAGGTTCATGGTACTTACTACTAGATGATTACAACATATAAACACATTTTGATTATCGATTATATATTGAATTTACCAAATGGTCTCAATAAAAGAAATGTTATTATTTTTGGGTGACTTGATCAGTTTAAGCATCTTATCTCCACAAGTTTGGTGATATTATATATTTCTTCCTCAAATTTTGTTAGAGAAATAAAACTTTTCCATGTAGTTCACCTTTCTTCTTCAAATTTGGTTGAGATTAATAATGGAAATGAGAAGAATTTTTATGAAAAAAATGATCATTTCAGTAATTCATTCACTCTTATACAATACAGAGCCGTTTCTGAGATTTTAGTGGTTAAGAGCGAACTAAAAAATTAGGCCCTTAATAATAAATATTAAAAAATGAATTTTGAAAGTATGCCTCTAATAATAAGTATTAGAAAAAATTAATTCCATAATAATAAATTTTAAAAATATGCCCATAATAACAAGTATTAGAAAAAATTAGGTTTTTAATAACAAATATAAGAAAAAAAAATTAAATTTCAAGAGTATGTTCCTAATAACAAATATTAGAAAAAAATCATGTCCCTATTGGACCCCTAATAACAAATATTAAAAAATTAAATTTTAAGAGAATGTCCCTAATAACAAATATGGGAGAATTGAGCCCCTAATCATAAGTATTAGAAAAAATCGGGTCTAATAACAAGTATTGAAAAAAAATTAAGAGTATGTCACTAATAATAAATATTGAGAAAAAACAAGTCCTTAATAATAATAATTGAAAAAATTGGACCCCTTTATAACAAATATTGAGAAAAATTAAATTTTAAGAATAAGCCCTAATAACAAATGTTAGAAAAAAATTGAGTCCTAATAATAAGTGTTAAATAAATAAAATTTAAGAGTACATTCTTAATAATAAATATTAAAAAATTAAATTTCAATATCGAATATTATAAAAAAATAGGGCCCTGGGCGGCCGCCCCTCCTGCCCATGCCCAAAAATGACACTTTTCTAACAGTAAAAAAAATGTATATAAAACTAAATGAGTATTGTGTAATATAAATGGATCTTAATCCATCTAAAAATATACATATTAAATAGATGAGGTATGGTCACAATTAAGTAATATTAAAAAATAAAAAAAATTCTACAACGTTCGACGAGCACCGATGAGTAGGGGTGTTCATTTTTAGATATCGGATTTGATCCGATCCGATCCCAAAATTCGGATATCCGAAAAATTGGATCACCTAAATAGCGATCCGTATCCGATCTAAAATAATTGGATATCCGAAAATTCAGATATCCAAAATTTATGAATTTATTTGACTATTTTTTAATTTAATGGTTCTATCCATGAAAATTTTAGGTTTTCGAATATAAAAATTAATAAATTATTGAATATAACAATCTTTGTATCCATAAAAATTTCATTTTTTCATCTATAACAAGTAAAAATATCGAATATAACAAGATTTATACATATAAAAAATTTGGATTTTCGGATATCCGATCTGAATGTAAAACCACTATCTGTATCCGATTCGAAATTTTCGGATATCCGATCCGAATTATCCGAAAAATAAAAAACGGATTGGATATTCGAAATTTCGGATCGGTTCAACGGATAATCAGATCGGATCAATCGAATCAGATTTTTTTAACACCCCTACCGATGAGCACCACTAACGACGAACACTATTAATTTAATTTATAAAGATTTAAAATCTAAATGACTCAACGTATAATTCTAAATTATTTAAAAATTAAAAGGTAAATTAATTTAATTTTTTTATTTTTAATTAAAATATCCCTAAGTTACAAAATCATAATTTTTGTTCATTTGAAATTCAATCCGCCGCCGCCGCCCTGCTACTGTTAAGCTCGGCTACTCTAGCCTTTTTTATTATGCATGCTTGTTGTTGCCTCAACTATGCAATTGCATTTTCCCCCAAATACCAAATTACCTTCTCATGTGCTAGTTGTGCCTAACGGCGGTAGCGGCGGCGATTTAAATTTTAAATAAACAAAAATCAAGGTTTTGTAATTTAGGAATATTTTAATTAAAAATAAAATAATATAATATATTTTAATTAATTTACCTTTTAATTTTTAAATAATTTATAATTATATATTGAGTCTTTTAAATTTTTATAAATTAAATTAATAATGTTCATCAGTGATCGTCGTTAATGGTGTTCATCCTAAAAAATATATACGATTCTCGAGAACTTTTATGTAGGAAGAAAATAGTGATAGAAATGCAAATCTTACATTTTTTTGACAATGACAACTGAATTTTATTAATAACCATGAAAATATCTCAAATACAAAGCATCCAAAATGGAGAATAATGAGATTTAGTACACCAAAATCTCAAACAATCCAAAGATACAAAGAAAAATAAATATTTTCATAGATATTAGCATACCGATAAAATTCAGAAGTCTTCATGAATCTCCTTGTCTCTATCCAAACGAGACGCTTTACAATGTGAAAAAGAAGTGGTGAACGAATCAAACTATCAAGTAGATTGCTCCGCTACCTAGGTCTGATTACATCGACAAATAACCATCAACCGAGAGGGGATTTATCTTATTGAAAACCGACAGAATCAAAATCAGAAATTAGCGCCGCAAAGATCACCGTAAGAGCACCAAACGAACGTTAAGGTATGCTGAAATCATGCCAAAACGACATATGAAACGAACCACAAAATAACGAAAAAACGTGCTACAATGACAAAAAAGATACGTGCCACAAAAACAAAGATTTTATTAAAAAGAACGAATAACTAATGAATCCGGCGGACAGTAACCAACATAAAAATTAAAACCGTCACCGGCTAATCAAAGGAAAATGGGTGAGAACCCTTGTGGCACAATTAGAGTAGAGAGAAAAAAATAATTCAGAGAGCAAGTCAGGCCATCAACTATTTTGCAAATCTTACATATTTAAATCACATACAACGACAACAATAGGATAATATTATACAAATTGGTGTATTAGATTCAGTGCTGATAATTTTATTTTTGAAATACTAAAAGAATCAATTAAAATTAATTGTCAATTATCTCTATTTATTATAGAGATTACTGGTGACAATTAATTTTAATTGATTATCTGATACATATCGATTTTGTTATACGGGTAATTATTTAAAATAAATAAATTTTATTTATATAATTCATTTAAAATTATTGTTTTTACCTTATTCATACTTTATACCTTTTTTGTTTCTTAAAAAAACTTTTAGGGTCTACCCTATCGTAGAAAAAAGAGTGCTTATGAATAAAATATTAGATATACTCAACTCATCACGTCATCCATGGTCCCAGTCAAATGTTCGTTTATTTTATTTTAACTTTCACATAACTAGCGACTTAAAAAATGAGATGAATAGACTTTATTGACTCAAATCAGCGATGATTTGGTGATTGTAAAATCCATCTAATAATTTTTGGTGATTGTGACCCAAATTTTCTGGATCTCTTTCACTGTCACACGTGAAGGTAGCGGTCTAAATAAGCTTATAAAATTTCAGCCATTATTCCAATGATTTTATTATTATTATTATATGGAAAAATGATGTATAGAATTAAAATGGGAGATATTGTCAAAAGAAGGAGACCCACCAACGTAATTGATTGAGAATGAATGATGAAATCGCAGTTTAATTTTCATAGGTTGTTTCCTATAAATATCATGGTCGGTTATACACGACAAACTTTACTCAATCGTCCAGACATTCTGGTTTCGTACGTTACGGATATAGGCATATTTGCATGGTCTACGAATAACCTCTGAAGCTGATGATATTGATATATAAAATGTGTGTGTGTATATATATATATGGTGATGGATTATTTTTCTGAACTAACTCTTTGGTGTTAGCCACCACCACAGCCTTCGCCTTGGCATCCCAAAATATCCGCGTTTTCCCACAACTTGCTCTCTCACCTCTTCGTCTTCTCCATATTACCCTTTCTCGTCGTCTTCAATGTCGATTTCACCGCCAGATATCTGCATTTCGCATAACAATAACAATCCGGTGAAAAACATAAACCCTTTTTTGTTTGTTTGTTTGTTTGCTTGTTTGGTTTGTAATTTATTTGTTTGTATTTTGATTTGTTAGGCTTTGTCGAATAAAACCAACGGAATGCGAGGAGGCAAATATAACGGTAACGCCACTGGTCCTCCACGAACAAGATTGGAGAGGCTTCTTAGAGAAAGGGAGTTGAGGAAATTCAACAAGTCCTTGAATGATGGTGACACCGAGTTATCGAACAACGACCCTTATTCTCCCGATTCCGAAGCCTCGAGTTGGTTCACCGATGAGGAATCATTAGAAACCATTTCAGCCAACAGATGTTCTTCCGACGGATGCGAAAGGCAAGATATCCGGGCTTCCAAACAGCGCTTGTTGGTGGTTGCTAATAGGCTTCCGGTTTCTGCAGTTAGGCGTGGGGATGATTCTTGGCACCTTGAGATAAGTGTTGGAGGCTTAGTCAGTGCACTTCTCGGTAACAAACGATCACCTCTTTTTTTTTCTCAATCTCTCGCATTGTGTTTCTTCTCTTTTCTGGAATTCATTTTCAATTGTTTAGTTGCAAACTGCGTTCATTAATTTGTTATGAAGGTGTGAAAGAATTTGAGACAAGGTGGATTGGTTGGGCTGGTGTGAATGTCCCTGATGAAACTGGACAAAAGACATTAATTAAAGCTTTAGCTGAAAAGGTTGTAGAAATAAAGTTCTTAATGTTTTTAACAATTTAACATGTAATCCATAATCTTGAAATTTTCAGGGTTAATTTTTATTCTTCTGCTTTACTTAATGCAGAGATGTATACCAGTATTTCTTGATGAAGAAACTGTTCATCAATATTATAATGGATACTGTAACAACATATTGTGGCCACTGTTTCATTACCTTGGACTCCCACAAGAAGACCGCCTCGCCACAACTAGAAGTTTTCAATCTCAGTTTGATGCTTACAAGAAAGCAAATCAGCTGTTTGCCGATGTGGTTAATGACCATTATGTGGAAGGGGATGTGGTTTGGTGCCATGATTACCATCTAATGTTTCTTCCGAAATGTTTGAAAGATTCTAACCCAAACATGAAAGTCGGTTGGTTTCTGCATACTCCTTTTCCTTCTTCTGAAATCCATAGGACGCTGCCATCTCGGACAGTGCTGCTCAGAACTGTACTTGCTGCTGATTTAGTAGGGTAGGATCATTTTTGTTTCTGGCATTGTTACATTGAAGGAAGATACATTGTCTTGTTTTCTTTTCAGTATTTATGTGTTGGTAAATTGCTTGGGTATCTGAATTGAGCTTAGTTTGCATGTCTAGGAAGGTCTTCAAATTTTTATTAAATCTAGTAATAATGATGTACTGACGAGCAGGCTAGTGAACCTTAGGCCAGGATTTTACTGTCCAGGGAGTTCTAACATCCCTCAAGTTTTATCCCTTCCCTTATTGACCAGCACAAAGGTAATAAGCAAACATTAGAACAGAAAGAAAGCTAACATTGGACACATGTTATGTGCAGTATGATAACGTTTCAAGTCTAGTTTCTTATCCTATTTTCTTTGATGCTAACAACATTTTTAGCCAATGAATGATTCAAATGTTATATTTCTTCTGCCTGAAAATTGACAATAAACAATAGGCCAGTGAGATACTTTTTCATCTAGTTCAATAACTAAAAGATAAAGTGCCATCTGGAGTGATTATACTGATCCTTGATTTGAGAGGTTGCTTTAGTATTTAATGGATAAGACTATATAAACACTTCAGACTCCGCAATGGCTGATTAGAAGAGAAAGTAATCCCACCACTTTCTGTATGCATTTTTTTAATGATGCAAATGGAAGTGAATTTAGATGTCCAATAGAATATAGGCTCCAAGTTGCAACCATATGTGGCTGCAGAACAAAATTGAGTAGCTTAGAGCTTACTCTTCTTCATTTTCCAAGTGACGGTCTTGGTTGGTTAAACTGATGATAGTGAACTTCTTGCAACCAAAGGAATAGCTATCGGTTTAGTTTTAAAATGTACCCTATCACTCCTTGCACTCTGTTTTTTTTTCCTGCCAAAATCAAGTTATCAAGGCCGTTTTTGTAGTATTGCTTTAACTGCTGGCATGTTAACTTTCCAGCTTCCATACATATGACTATGCAAGGCATTTTGTTAGTGCCTGTACTCGTATTCTTGGGCTGGAGGGAACACCTGAAGGAGTAGAGGATCAAGGAAAGCTGACTCGTGTAGCCGCAGTATGTCTTAAATGATCCTTTTCTTTGTTTTCTAAACACCTTCAAATTTCCAATTATTTATTTATTTTGCATAGGTCTTTTAGTACTGTAAACATTATTCCTTAAAACAACTTTTTTTTCTTGGGAACTTGAAATTACAGTTCCCAATAGGGATTGATTCTGATCGGTTCATTCGAGCTCTTGAACTCCCTCAAGTCCAAGATCACATGAAAGAGCTGAAAGAGAGGTTTGCTGGCCGAAAGGTAGTAATTGATGTCTCACTGACTTTTTTGCCCAGTTGAAAGAACCACAGTGCAGTACGCTTGACTGATAATTCTTAATATGTCTATAGCATTTATAGGGCATTTTAAAGTAAACTTGCAAACAGTTTGAGTTACTAACGGTTAATGTTCAATAATTGTAAGGTAATGTTAGGCGTTGATCGGCTTGATATGATCAAGGGATTACCACAGAAGATTTTGGCATTTGAAAAATTCCTTGAGGAAAATCCTCAATGGCGTGATAAGGTGGTTCTCCTGCAAATTGCTGTCCCTACCAGGACTGATGTTTCTGAGTGTATGTTCCTTTATACAACAATTTTGTTATACTAGATTACCTCAAAGACTCCTTGACTTTTGCTGATAATTGCAAGATTTCTTTACTATAGTTGACTTTTTCTTTTGCTAATTTGGATGTTGCTTTCTTCCCTACCCCCCTCCCTGTCAAAATCTTGAATGTTTATTTTCTTAATTTCATAGATCAAAGGCTTACAAGCCAGGTCCACGAGATTGTTGGGCGCATTAATGGAAGATTTGGAACTCTTACTGCTGTACCTATACATCATCTGGTTCGGCTCTACCTTATCATCTTTATATTTGTCATTGTGATATGATGGAAGAACTGAACTAAAGGTTTAATGCTCAGTATGAAAGATGCAGGCTGGAAAAATGTCTAAGTTTTATCTTAGTCACTTTCTTGATCTTCTACTTATTATGTCACTTTTGTTAAATTTTAGTAAAACCATGCAAAAATTCTAATTTGATGATAAACAATGACTTATGGTTTAAAGAACAGATAAAAGTTATTAGCTCCTGTTCTAAAACTATGCTTTATGCATGGATACACAAGCACACATGCAATGATATGTGTATGATTTCTATGTTGATGCATGTACATGTGCATAAAATGCAATGTGCTCCTCAGTTGCATCTTGAAAATATGATTAATCTCTAATGACTTGGAAAGCAATTTACTTAAAAATACTTTTTAAAGGATAGGAAAGCTCATTTGATCTGTGCTTATATTGCCACCATTTCATGTTAGCAAGGTGTACCAGGAGCTCATTTAATGAAGTAGAAATTTTCCATGAGACTTAACAAGCTTTACAGATTTTAATATACTCAAGAAGGAAAAACTTCAAATTTTGATTGTCAAGAGAAATTATGCATGTGATTTTATATGTTCTGATAGAATTTGTAAAATTTTGTACCTGGTTAAATAGTTGAATACTCCATATTTCTTTAACTAATTCATCAGCAGTTTAAGTTCTGAGGTGTTCTTACCGTCAGGATTAGCAATGCACTATTTAGTCAAATTTGTAGCCAGTATTGCACTGCCATTAAGACATTAAGTAGGAGCTTCAATTTTTCTTTTCCCTACGGGCTCCTTGTTTTCAGTTGCCTAAGACAAAAAAATAATCCCATCCTTTACTATTACTTTCAACATGCTTACATGTTTTTCATATTTTCTATATTCGTCTGTCTGTTATTGTTGATCGATTGTGTAAAGATTTCTAATGCGTTTCCTTACTCTGTTACAGGATCGTTCTCTTGATTTTCATTCATTATGTGCACTATATGCTGTTACTGGTACCGACTTCCGCGCCATAACACAATTTTCAATCGCTAGTTGTATTTTTTCCCATGATAACATTTCTCATGCATTTCAAAACTTCTGTCCATTAATTAATTGTGCAGATGTAGCTCTTGTAACATCTTTGAGGGATGGAATGAACCTTGTCAGCTATGAGTTTGTTGCCTGCCAAGCTTCCCAGAAAGGGGTCCTTATATTAAGTGAGGTACTTGAATCTGATTTGGAATCCCATTAGTTCATGGCCTTTCAGAAAGACTTAAATTTTCATTGTAACGCCTCTTCTTAATTCTAGTTTGCAGGGGCTGCTCAGTCCCTAGGTGCTGGAGCCATTTTGGTTAATCCATGGAATGTCACTGAAGTTGCTTCTGCAATTGGTTATGCTTTGAATATGCCAGCTGATGAAAGAGAAAAGCGCCACCACCACAACTTTTTGCATGTAACTACACACACATCTCAAGAGTGGGCTGCAACATTTGTAAGGTATTTGATCCTATTCCTAGCTTAGTACTGGTAATTTATTTGATGAAAACTCAAGGAAGTGAGAGAGAGTCCAACTGATGTTTATCGTGTGACAGGAAGAGTGGAAATAAGGCTTACTAGGCATCCTTTCCTTCTTGTTGTCAATAAAACCACAAAGAGAACAATAGTTTTTCTTTTCTTTTCAAGATCTTGGAATTCAAGTTGAGGAATTGGAAATGGATGATTGAGTGGTTTTCCTTATATCTCTCTCTCCTTTGTAGTGAACTTAATGATACCATTGTTGAAGCTCAATTAAGGACAAGACAAATTCCACCACCGCTTCCAATTGAAGTTGCAGTTGATCGCTACTCACAATCTTATAACCGATTGCTGATACTGGTACTGTAATTTATTTTTATACACATCTTTCTTTATTTGAAAATTCCACCTCTTGGAACATTTTAGGAAGAGAATTGAGGAAAAGCAGTTCCTTTTGAGTTGCCCTTTCATTTTCATGATCACACTTCCATGTTGCAGGGATTCAATGCAACTTTAACTGAACCAGTTGAAACCCTTGGTATGAAGGGCAGTCAAATTAAAGAAATGGAACCCAAGTTACACCCGGATTTACGAGAACCTTTGAAAAAGCTTTGTGCTGATCCAAAGACTACAATTGTTGTCCTCAGTGGAAGTGATAGAAGTGTCCTTGATGATGTATGCTTATTTCTACTTTTCTCAATATAAATCCTTGCCTTTTCCTTTTTTTCAAATCTCTGAACTAATTTTCTCTACAGAACTTTGGTGATTTCAGCTTGTGGTTGGCAGCAGAAAACGGAATGTTCTTACGAGCAACAAAAGGGGATTGGATGACAACAATGCCAGAAAATTTAAATATGGAATGGGTGGATAGTGTCAAGGTAAATATATACGTTTTAGATAAAGATTAATTCATATGGAGTTCTTCAGGTTCTAAACTCTCTGATGCTTATTCATGATTTTCAGCATGTATTCGAATATTTTACTGAAAGAACTCCTCGATCTCATTTTGAGCTCCGGGAAACTTCACTTATATGGAACTATAAATATGCAGGTCCTCACCAATAAACTCCAGCTAATTCATATTGTCTCCTCGATCACATGAATTTAAGCTTAATGTTGTTTTCTTGCGTTTATTGATCTATCTTCTGAACAACTTAATTAAAACTCTAGATGTTGAGTTTGGAAGACTTCAAGCTAGGGATCTGTTGCAGCATCTCTGGACAGGCCCAATCTCTAATGCATCTCTTGATGTAGTCCAAGGCAGCCGATCCGTGGAGGTTCGATCTGTCGGTGTTACAAAGGTATGCTTTAGTGATATTTTTCTTGTTCTGGTATTCATTCATCTGTACCACAGGTTGTCTTATCTCATGCTTTGATGAATATATATTAGGGTGCAGCGATTGATCGAATCCTTGGAGAAATTGTTCATAACAAAGGCATGAAGGAACCCATTGATTATGTCCTTTGTATTGGGCACTTTCTAGCTAAGGTGCGTGTTTTCGGCGGCCAACTTTAGCTGTTTTCCTTTATTTTGAGGTATTCGTTGTATAGAAATATTTGGTTCAAGGACACTCCATTGATAATGTTGTACTCTGCTGCAATTCCAAATCTTGTGCAATTGGTTCAGGATGAAGACATTTATACATTTTTCGAGCCAGAGCTTCCTTCAGAAGTATCGACTCCCGTGAGATCCCATACAACTCCACCAGTCAGGACATCCAGGGAAGATCGTTCAATGTCGGGGAACTCAAGATATCACGTAAATGGAGATGTTTCTCAATCAAGGGTGGTAGATAGTATGTCGATGCAAGAGGGTTCTTCAGTGCTTGACCTCCAGGGGGACAACTATTTTTCTTGCTCTGTAGCTCGGAAAAGATCGAATGCTCGGTATCTCCTTAAATCGTCGAATAATGTGGTGCAACTCTTAACAGAGCTGTCAAACTCCTGGATTGACAATATGAACACACAAGCATCTGCAATGGAGGGCAGTTAGAGGCACCTACGTCCACTGAAATCTTGAAAATGGCTTGGCACTGCTCTTCCTACTGAATTCTCATTCTTCACATCCCATGTGGAGTTCTCAATAAAGTTTTCTTCTTTTTTAAAATAAAGTTTTATTTTTTGATAGTCAAAATCAATTTATTTTCAGTTCATGATTCTTCTTTGACTCTGTACTGTATCAATGGCAAGAAGATTTTAAACAATTCAAAATCTGCACTTACCAATTATCCCTCCCATAGTTGCAGTAAAATATTGGCGAGATGCAACAGTGGTTGAACCACCACCAGGAGCCCCTTACCTCGTCAATTCATCGTATACCATTGGTTCCCTTTTTTAAAACAACAACTTAAAAACAGGAGACCTGGAGCCTGAAGGGGGGTAATCCTTTGCAAAACAAGGCAAAAGCCCTTGTATTGTATTTGTATTCCCATCCCTAATTTTCTTCTTCTTTCCCATTTTTTTATTCTCTGAATCAGCTTTTGGATTCCAGGGCCCCGAACTTTTAACATAAGGAGAGAAATCAAAAATCAGCGCCTTAATCTTGCACTATTAAGTTAATAATATCGTATTTGCAGAGAAAGATGGGAGGCCGGAGATTCAAAGAAGCGGAAGAGCATGGCCCCAAATTTTTTGCGGGAAGAATTTGTGGGATGATTTGACGCCTTCAATGTCCATGAGTCAAACCAAACTTAACGTTAGAGTCAAAGTTAGAGCTTTTTACGTAAATAAATAAAGAGTTAACATCAAAGGTTCTCAAACTATGACCCTTATTTTAAATTGATCTATAAATTTCTAAACGTTTCAGTTTTATTCCTAAATTATGATTCCCATTATAAATCGATCCTAAAACTTTGAACATTTTGATTTCATCATCAAATTATTATTTATGTCACATCATATTATAGCATAATACACATAAGTGTTAACATAATAAGAAGGAGTCTATAGATAAAAAAAAAAACAAAGTGCACATGACCAACCACACTCTGAAACTACTCAGCCATTGTTCGATTGATAGTGTCAGCGCACCACAACAGATCTACCTTTCTCCCAACGCCTTGGATCGCGAGATTATGAGCATAGCAATTAGCCTCCCTAAAAGCGAACTTGAATTTCCAATGAAATTTGGAGCCAAACTCCCTGCATTCATTAACTTTCCCTTCGAAGGCAACCAGGACACAGACTTGGTTAACTCTATCCAGTTGACTCTATGATTAAGGAATAAGAACTCGACCATTGCCATTTGCCACTGAGAAGAGACGCGACATGCAAATAGTCCAAGAAATGCCAAAAAAAAAAAACAGATTCTAAATCGGCTTCACTGCTGTTGATCCCAAATGAGCATAAAAGATTTGAAATTCTGGGGATCTGTCCATCACTTATTGTGCACTGCCGCTGCGATGTTAGCCCAAATCAATTGCCAAAACTGTCTTTTACAGCCCTTTGAGATGAATGAATCTCACAGAGGTCCTTAGGCTCAAGTAGTACCTACTCATTTTAAGCAATCTTTATCAATCCCCGCCATGTGCTTTTTGCATTTTACCCAGTGTTTACTCGTTTTAATTTAATAAATATTATTATAATTTTTTTCTCATTTAAGTTTAGGGGGTTAATGAGTCCCGTAGTAATACATCTTTTCTTTTGTTATCCAAAAAAAATTGAGGTGGATAACCGGATGCTTTCGAATATCCGCTTAATCAATTAATAAAACATGTGGCTTGCACTAGTACGAAAGTCTCACTCTCTCTTTCTCACATCATCGGGATGAGTTAAAAGAATCATTTGAAACTGTCTATCATCCTACACCAGGGAAGTTAGTTTGATTCTACGCCATTTAATATCTACCTGTTAGAGTGATAATGACTGACACATAATTTTATATTAAGGGATAAATTTATAAAATTTTAAAAAATAAATTTATAAAATTTTAAAAGAACAAAAACACTTTTTTAATAAAATAGTGACTTTAACTTTTTTTTCACGTCAATTAATGTCTTTAAAGAAATATATGCTACATAATTTATTTGAAATAAAAGATTTCTCCTAAATCCTAATATTTCTAATAAAATAATAATACAATGAAAGCTAGTAGCTTACAAAATCTATCTACAGGGAGTTGTCTTATGTGGCATGACCATCTAGCCAGGGGCGGAGTCAGAAATTTTTCTTTGGGGTGTCATTTTCTTGAATGGTATTTAAGAGGGGTTAATTATTTATAAAGATGTGTCATTTTATTTATTAAGGGTGTCATTTTATTTATAAATGGGTGTCAATTATATAATTTTTAAATTTTTTATATACAAATTATATAGAAAAATACGATTTCCAAAAATTTTAGGGTGTCTGATGACACCCCAAAGCACTTAGTGGCTCCGCCCATGCATCTGGCTGGTGTCGTATATATTATCTGCAATCTTTCTCTTGGGATTTATTTGCAAAAGAACACAGGTGAAGAGAGAAGAGAAAGAGAAGTAATTTTAAGACGAGCAAATGTTTTCAACAGTGGTTTCTTCAGTTTATGCAGTTTGCAGTGATGCAGCTGGGGTTGCAGGTTCTGTCTGCCTATGTTTTCCTGTTACCTGTCTCTCAAGCTTCCCGTTTCAACTCTAGTCTAATGAATAATATACAGTGATGGGGCTTCCCGGGTTTGAAATTGGAAATTTTCCATATACCTGTTTTTTTTCTTTCTTCTTGCGTGCTTGCTTCTAGTTCCCTTTCGATTTTGAACTCTAATACGACGACAGGATAGAGAAAAGAACTCTAATATGTTGATTTCAATGTTTTTTTTCTTCAGGTAACATCTTTGCTTTTGTGCTGTTCTTGTCACCTATGTAAGTGATTTCTAACTTCTGTAGGACTGAAACAAAGATTGTATGAAAAAAGCTGAACTGCAAGGCTTATTTACAAAAACTTTATTTCTGTTTCTTTTACAGACCAACATTTAGGAGAATAATCAGAAATGGATCAACAGAACAGTTCTCAGGAATGCCCTACATATATGCTTTCTTGAACTGCTTGATATGTCTCTGGTACGGCATGCCCCTTGTATCTCCTGGTATTATCCTGGTGGCAACAGTCAATTCCATTGGAGCAATTTTCCAATTCATTTATATCATCATTTTTGTTGTATATGCTGAAAAGCCAATGAAGGTACTTAGGGAATTTTTTTTTTTGCTATGGAGTAGTAATCCAACTAGAAATGCCCTTTTTTATATAAGTACTTTTGACATGATTGTTGCAGTTGAAGATGCTAGGACTCTCAATATCAGTTTCTGCAATATTTGCTTCCATAGTTTTCGTTAGCCTGCGATTCTTGGACTCCCCATCACGGCAAATTTTCGTTGGTTCTTTAAGTGTCGCGTCTCTGATTTCCATGTTTGCTTCTCCTCTACTTATAATCGTAAGTTCATGATAGTTTTCGATGATTGGATCGCGAAGTTCCTTGTCACTCACGTCACGTTCCTATGGCAGAATCTGGTGATCAAAACCAGAAGCGTCGAGTACATGCCGTTGTCACTATCTCTTGCAACATTCCTGATGAGTCTGGCCTTCTTTGTATATGGAATGTTGAAGCACGATGCTTTCATCTATGTAAGTTTTTGTTTTCATTGTGATCCGAATCGGATGCCAACTGATCCGATAACTATCCAAGTCTTGTTCTTCCTTTGGTTACAGGTACCAAATGGAATTGGAACGGGTTTGGGGACTCTCCAACTGGCCCTGTATGCCTATTTTAACGATGCTTCCCGAGAGGAGTTGAAGCATCCCTTGATGATAGGTCCTTGAAAAGGGCTCAGCTCGGCCATACAATATATGTGCAGTTAATAGTTATAGACTTATAGTTACCAAGTTATGCGCCCTGTAATAACAATTAACAACTATTAATTTTACTTTTTTAGTTGATAGATCATGAAAAAAAGCAGACTCAACTTCACACTTAGATCAACTTAAAAAGTAAATTAAGTTGGTATTCGATTAGCTATTGACGACACAACTCAATTAGAGGTTTAATAGGCCCCAGATCCTTATACTCTCCGTACATTTAGAATTTAGTCACTACTTTTATTTTCAATATTTGGACCCTCTATTTTTCAATTTAATAATCCAAGTTGAATTGTTGATCGCATTAAAATTCTTTTTGTTAAATTAAGGTCCATGACAATAAGTCAATAAGTTTTGTTACATGATTGCCAAGTTAATATGATAATTTTAGAAGAGTTAGTAATCAGACTTGAATTTTTAAATATAGAAAGTAGAGAGATTAAAATTTTAAAAATAAAAGTGAAAGTGCTAAATTCAAAATACACCAAGAGTAGACGGACTTGAAGCGTATTTTACCTAATATAGTAAAGACAACTCATATTTGTTAACTCGGTACGAAACCGTGTAAACTTTATAATCAAAATCAGCAATACGTCACGCCTATCATTATATTTTGGACAATAATAGTAGTAGCCTTGAAATTACATTTCGAACCATCATCAACAGTAACCAAAACGATACCCAAGGCTAGGGCAAATTAGACATTTAGTCAACTACAGAACTTTAACCTTTATGCTATATTTCTGATGTAAAAATCAAGAATCGTAATTTTAATTTGTAAAAGCGAGCGTACAGTACAGAGATAAAAGCAAGAGATAATAAAACCCTAGTTGAGATTTACACCTTTCTCTATATCGAAGCAGACAAGCAGTGGAGTAAGAGTAGCAGTGTAGAGATAAAACCCTAGCAAATTATCTTTCACGCTCTCTTCTCCTCTCGCTTTGTTCTCTCGTCTTTTTCTTCCCTTTCCCTCTTTTTTAAACTTTCTCTTAGATCCCTCGCTGACGAATCGATCTATCGGTCAAAGTTTTTCCGGCGCTTGTTTGGCTTGATTTCCGGTATGTTTAACAAAACTCTAACTTAAGTTTCATTATCTGCATGTTTTTGGATATTCTGATTTCTTTGATTTGGTGAATTGAGGTTCGGAATGAATGATTCTCCCTAGGTTTTTGTTAGGAATTTCTGATTATTTCATTATGGTTATTTTAGCGGCGCTCTTAGTTTAAATTATATCCCCTTTTCGTCTTAATTTCAACTTTCCCGATGTATTTGCTTACAATTTTGTGTTTTAGTTACTGAATTGCCGGTTTAAAAGATCTAACTTCTTTCAGGGTTTTGTTTATGCCTGATCCAAAAATGATTTTCTTTTCTCTTTTCCTTTTATCTCAAATGGTGATTGTTACGATTTGCGAAGATTTGGTTTTTGTCGGTCAACTTGGTATATCCAAGATCTTTTCTTTTCTAGCTTATCAGTAACAAAGAATAAATCGAATGGCTTGTAATCTTATGGGGGTATTGGAACCTTTTTTGCTATTGTTCTTCCCAATGCTCTTTTTGATTTTACAGACATGAAGAAACTCAAACTCCTATTGCACTTGGTTAGGTTTTGCTAACTTTTTTGGTTGAAGGTTTTAGTTTTACTTGTAGTTTTTTATTTTGTTTTATTTTATTTTATGAATCCATGGGATCTTTTGTATGATTGTGATGAGCATTTTGTTTGATCATGGTGTCTGATTCTTTTGATAGTTGTCCTATTGCTATGGTTTTACTTGTAGTACGTAGCTGCCTCAAAATTTTATGGGTTCATTCTGCTGTCTACCTTTTTCCCAGTGCCTGTGAAAGTGGAAATCTAAAAGGTGCTAGATTTGAAGTTTTCAGCTTTACAGAATGATTGCCACGGGAAGTGCTGTGCCAAAGCTGAAATTGAAGATCAAGTTCCCTTCTCAGAAGGTTGAAGCAATTCCAGCAGTCCAATCTTATGATTGGGGCCAGCAACTGAGTAGTTCTTGTGATGAAAAAAAGACGTCATCTGCTGGAAATTCAAAGAAGACTTCAAGTGCTCACAAGCGTCGACCAGAAGGGGTGAGTGTGGGTGGTCCACCTGAGAAGAGGCGGAAGATGGACCGTTGCATGACTCAGCATTGTTCTTCCCTACTGAAAGCACTAATGAAACATCCAGCTGGTTGGGTTTTCAATGAACCAGTGGATCCTAAGGCATTGGGGATTCCTGATTATTTTTCTATAATTAAAAACCCCATGGATTTGGGTACAGTTAAGTCCAAGCTAGCAAAGAAAATTTACCTTGGCACTGATGAGTTTGTGGATGATATCAGACTAACGTTTGCTAATGCCATGCTGTATAATCCCCCATCCAATAATGTTCATAAAATGGCAGCCGAAATGGAAGATTTTTTTGAGGCTAGATGGAAATCTTTGGAGGAGAAATATAATGAAGAGAATTGTAAGGTTGGGCAAGGGAAAATTATGAGCTTGCGACTGAAAGATGTTAATGAATCAAGACAGAGTTATCCTAAAACACTGCTATCTGGAAATAGTTCTCTTCCCAAGAAGTCAAAGTCATCTGAGGAGAAGGTTGCAAAGGTGCCTCTGAATGCGAGAGCAGCTGAGGTGATAACTGTCAGTAGTAGTTGTAAACAATCATACTTGTGCTTGCTTAGAATTCTGAATTGGTGTAAATTCAATATATTGTTAAAGAACAATGTTGGAATTGTCAATTGTAAAGCAAATCAGAGTAATAGTCATTGTAGTATTTTGTTGTCAGCATTCAGCATCTTAGTTTTCTCTTTGAAGTAATGTCTTGCACATTTCATGTTTGTTACCATAGAAGTTTGCATTGCTTTGGATGCTGAATTTCTTGGCTTATTAATAGGTTGAGCTTCCTAAACCAGCACAGATCTGTATGAGCAAATTGGCAGGAAAAAGCTTACAAAAAGGTATGAAATGGCAGAATAGAATTTCTGCTTTTTGGCTCTTTATGGGAGCTAATTTGCAATGTGTCTTATAGGCACCGGTACTGGTAGTGGTGGATCTTCTCATGGGTCTACCAATGCCAAGAAACCAGGGAGCCCAGCTGCCTCCAGATGCAGTTCATGTGAGAGCATTAAGTGTCAATGTAGCCTTCCAAGTGATTCATACCATGCATCTTCTAGCGGTTAGTCTTGGCTATTTCTAGTGCTACATCTGTTTTGTAGTTTGAGGACATAACTCATTTTTTTCGGTGTAGATATGACTTCAGAAAGATCATTGGGTGGAGATCTTAGAGTGTGTAGTGCTGATGTCTCTAAATTGGTATACAGTACTGCTTTAATAGCAATAGATTCTGATTGTTCTTATGATTAGTGCCATGAAATATGTTATTGAAATTTTATATTAAAAAAATAGGATTCCCAGGCAAAAAGCACATTGACTTCGCAAATGAGCAAGTCTGATCAAGAGTCTAATGGTGAGGAAATACTTTGATTTTATTTTATGATTTTCTACTCAATTCTTGATCTGAGTATTGTAATTCTTTTAAAAATATTAAGGGGCCGTAAGTGCTTTGGATGATGAGAATGTATGTAACAGTTCTCAACTTACAACTCCAACAGAAGCTGCTTCTGGTGATGGTCAGTTTATCCACTAATGTTAACTATTGAGCATTTTCCTTTTTGGCCTTATATAATGGACGTGGTTTTCGGTCGTTATTAGATCCCTTATTTGGTAAGCTTAATCACTTCATTTGTTTCTCTATTATCTGATGTGTAGGATTTTCGACTCCTATTTTTGATTTGCGGATGTCACCAAAAAAAGCTCTCCGTGCTGCAATGCTGAAAACTCGTTTTGCAGACACTATTTTGAAAGCTCAGCAAAGGGCTCTACTTGAGCATGTAAGTTTTGGAAGGCTATATTTTGAGTCTTGTGTTGGGAATTTTATGTTGCATGTTACCTTAGTGATATCATATGCTGCCATGTTAAACAGATTGATAAAACTGATCCAGTGAAGATGCAGCAGGAAAAGGAAAGATTGGAAAAAAGGCAGCGAGAAGGTGATCTTTGAAGCTTCACACTTATTTTAGTTCTTTAGTATTTGTTGCACTGTCGATCATTTTTTATTGTTTTCTATTTTCTCATTACATGGAATTGAAAAGATGAAACTGAAACTCTCTATTGGTTTTTTTAGAGTTGTGTATAGATTTAAAATTATTTTTTACTTGCCATTATAGGTTTTGGACTGCTTTAATCTACAGAACCGTTAAAAACTCAGTTCGTATTCTTGATTGTGTCTCCCAATTCAATCTTATGAGTATGATGCAATATGTGCCTACCTATGCAATACTTAATTTAATAGCGTATTGTACAATTTCTCTTTTTCTTTTGTGTTTGATGTGATAGTGTGTTTATATCCAAGGGTTATCATTAAATCAGAGAAATGAAATGATTTGTAGGTTGGGTTGATTTATAGACCTGTATACAAGTATCAGATAATATTGATGCATGCATGTTGCAAGTGACTAGGAATATGAGTACTTTCGGTGCACACAGGGTCATATTCCTTAGTAGTTTTAACTTTTATGTTGGTTAAGCAATTGTGGGGCAGTAACGTGCCTAAAGGTCTTATACATGATCTTGAATCTTCACAGAAAAGGCAAAAATTGAAGCTCAAATCGTAGCTGCTGAAGCAGCAGCAAAAATGATGGCAGAGGTCGAGCTGAAAAAGCAACGGGAAAGAGAAAGAGAAGCTGCTCGAATTGCATTGCAAAAGGTTTTATCTATTGTTCTCTTTTTGTCCATATACGAGTGTGTGTGTGGATTTTAGACGCATGACCATTGTAATACTATATACAAAATGTGAAACAGAAAGCATCAGCTAATGCAGTTATTTTACTTGCCTGTTTTTTCAGATGGAGAGAACAGCCGAGATTGAGCAGAACTTGGAGATATTGAGAGAACTCGAGATGCTAAGTGGATGCTCCCTTTCTAATAATCAACTGCTTGATCTTAAGAATGAATCTGAAAAGGCGAGTGGAGCATCATGTGAAGGAGTTTGTGGGAACCCACTGCAACAGTTGGGTTTGTTCATCAAGGCCGAGTATTCCGAAGACGAGGATGACAATGCAATTCTGAATGAAGATGGTGAAGAGGGGGAAATACTGTCATAAAAATAGTAGTTTCGGTTGCTGCAGCATCAGGAGTCCCCCCCAGTGTTCCATTTCCTTGTTAATAAATTATAATAGTAAAAAAGGCAAAAAAAAAAAGAGTATGTTGTAGGAAACTGGATATTTGTAACGAAAGCAACATGAATATATTTGTTTACATATATAGAAAAGCTAAAAACTTAAGTCCATTTTCATGAGCAGTGTGGTTAATCCTCTTTGCTACTATGATTTTCAGTAAATTGGTAATTTGGACTATGGGTTCTGTAAGTTGTCACGGATATTTTCCCGTCATACTTTTCTGTTGAGTTTGTACATGTTTTGTTATTTGGGGCCAAAGTTGAATTAATAAACATTCAAAATAGCCTTCTTTTTTGCCCTTTTTAATTGGTAAATTGTTGCTATCTAAATAGAAAAGGTCGATGGTTTGGGTTAGCGTAGTTTATAAGATCCGTGAGGTAATCAGAAAATCAAGCTGATACTAGAATTTTCGGAGAGAAAAGCAGGTATCTAAAACAGGCGAAGTGAAAGAGAAAAGCAAAAGAAAAACGGGGATAGAGAAAATAATCAGAAATAAAAGAGCATCAATGAAGAAGAGAATAAGAACTGTAATCCTAACCTGAAGGGGGGTGAGGTGGGGATTGAAGAGGAAGATTCGACGTTGCCTTCGCCAAATAACGTCACAGTAGAGCAGTCCCACCTGCTGGAGCACTTGTGGACCTTCTGGTTCGATAACCCTTGTGCCAAATCCAGGCAAACTGCTTGGGGTAGTTCTATGCGCGCTATTTACACTTTTTCTACCCTCCAACAATTCTGGAGGTTAATCTTTCTTCTTTCTCAGCCTCTTTAAATGTATGGTTTTGTTTTGGCTTTTTTCAATTTTTTTTTGTTTTCTTTCATTCCTTTTTCTTGATTGGTTCCTGCCTTCCTGGATTTGAATGATAATCTGTTCTTAGGACTTGTATTTTATTTCTGAATCTGACCATACCGTTATGTACACACTTTTGGTATGTTTCTATGAATGAAAACCTAAACGGAAATCAGCCTGTCATTAATTAGTTTATAATATCAAGAAAATGAATCATCCCTTTTTTTTTTCCGGTCCAAGCAATTCCTCATTAGAATGGAATTTAAGTTTGCTTTTTGTAACGTTGGTATATGATGAATTTCAATATAAGTGGGATGGTTTTCGTTGAATTTTGTAAGGATCTTGGAGCTACCTACTACAGAATGCTGTTTCATTTTAATTGAATGTTTTATCAGGGTGGTCTGTTCTTTAATCCATTACAATTAAGCTTGCGAAAATGAGATATTGTTGGACATATTAAGGGAACTCTTAGTTTATAAAAATTTCTAATTATTGCTCGGGGCTTCCATGTTAGCGTTTTGAGTGATCATCAAAGAAGTGCTGCCATTGATCACTGATTTTGTGATTCACTTCCAAACTCTGTGTGTGCCAACGGAGGCAAGTGGACTGTAACTCTCCATAGGGGGAAGTCCGATATGTGTTGGCTGTACACGGTATACGTAATACATACTAGTTTATACATGAAAAAAATGGCTTGTGTAAATTCCAAAAACCAATCTTGGGTGTTCTGTTTTAAATGCAGATAAGCATGGGGAAACGGTGAAAAGAGATACTTGATCATAAGGAAACAATAGGCTTTATATTTCATGTAATTGGCTTCTTTAATCTTTCATGTTGTTTGTCCAAGTTGTTGGCTATATAAACAAGTGCTTGTAATTTGCTTTTCCAGGAGGATACAAAGCATGACAGAAGTGCCAACAATCGCTACACTGTTTGACTTGTATAGGGTTCTTCCCTATGCCGAGCTCGAAGAAACATTAGTTTTCAAGACCTAGAATCTCTTTTACTCGACTTTTTCCGAATTCTGTAAATTTTTTTCTTCTTTCATGGCTGTTTCTAGAAGAATTTTTGTTCCAAGGTTTTGCAAATAATTCTCAACTGCTCTTACATATTTGCTTAAAGGTGATCGCAGGTTTACTTTTTGTCTCTCAACCTAATACTCTCTTGTCGATCTAAATTTATATGGTTAATTTGTCGAGATCCAAAAGGAGACCAAGTTTGAGTATAAACTTTTCATATAAAAAAAGAGAACGAAGTAAAAAAAATTGTATTTGAGTGAGATAAATTATAAAACTTGGAAAAAATCGTGTTAAAGGGTTAAAATCGAATTATTATTATTTTTTATTAGAGACTAAAGATATAACTTTTTTATTTAGTTTTTTTATATTTATTTTGAGGATTAAAATGAATTTTTGAAGAATCTAGGGAACAAACACAATTCACATTATTTTTGGAAATTTGTTTTAGGGGCCAAAAAGGAAAAATTATAGAATTTTAGGGTCATCCCTAATCCGGTCACTATCTTCCTCAAAAGTTTAAGGCTCTGCTAAGGAATTAATCCATTGCTTGGTTAGATTCAACGGATAGTGAGTAGGGATGACAAGGGTAGAGTTTCGAATTTGATACATTTTTTTTTACATATTTTGTCAATATAAAAAATGATTAGATAAAATATTAATTTATTTAATTTAATAATATCAATATGAGTATATATTTAATATATAAAAAAATTTATATTTAAAATATTAATTTATATGCATACTTTTTTAATTTTATGATGTTATTAAAATATAATATTTGTTCTTTAATTTTAACTTTTTAGTAAGATATATTAAATGTTGTACTTTATATTTTAAATTCACTCTTGGTCTAGTGGTGAACCTCATGCATTTCCCACTCGCAATACCAGGTTCGAATTGGTGACACATGTTACCACCTAATTGAATAATTAATATATTTGATTAGATTAAAATTATGACTAAATTGATCAATTATGTAAATAACGGGGACCAAATGTGTAATTATACTAATTTTTTAACACCTCCGTTAATTTTTTCTTTTTTTAACGGTTGATAGTTTAATTAAAACCATTTAAATAATTAAGTGATATATTTGCTAAAATTAAAAATATAATGGTCAAATTGACACCAACCTCATAATTGAGTTGTCATCTATGTAGTTTATCCTTAAATTTATATGGATATTGAAATATTTGTAATAAGGGGTGAGATTTAAAACTTGTTTATATGTTGAAGCAGCAAAGATTCATGTGTTGAGATTGTCATATATCAACCAACCTGTGATCAGGTCATTACCTATATATATCATAGCTCTTTCCCCCCTATGATTTCAACTACAACAATAACTCATATCTTACTTTGAAGATGGGGAACTTGAGAGTTTCATCAATGCTTCTGCTTTCTCTCATTGCTGCTGCTTTTGCCAATAATTTCCATCAAGACGTGGACATTACATGGGGCGGCCGCCATGCTCGAATACTTGGTCCAGGCAACCTTCTAACGCTTACCATGGACAAAACCTCCGGAGGCTCTGGTTTCAAGTCCAACAGAGACTACCTATTCGGAAGGTTCAACATGCAAATGAAGCTCATCGCCGGTAACTCTGCCGGCACCGTCACCACCTTCTACGTACGTTCTTCTCTTTAATTATATCTTTTGCAAGTACTAATTTCATAAAATGATATTGCTCCGGAGTCCGGCCGGCATGCTTTTGTTTTCAATCTTTGCAGCTTTCTTCTGAAGGCCCATCGCACGATGAGATCGATCTTGAGTTCTTGGGCAACAAAAGTGGCTCTCCTTACACTCTTCATACTAACGTTTTCACTCGAGGACAAGGGGGAAGAGAGGAAGGCTTCCACCTCTGGTTCGACCCAACAAAACATTTCCACACATATTCCATCCTATGGAATCCTCGAAACATCATGTAAGAATCTTCTTCTTCGTCAACAATTGCTCTTTTTCTCAAATATTTTCACTATATAACTGTTTTTTTTCATTTGGTTCCGATCCGATATGATTCAGAATCTTGGTAGATAATGTTCCGATACGAGTGTTTAGCAACGAAGAGTCCATTGGAGTTCCGTACCCCAATAAGCAGCGAATGAAGGTGTACGCCAGCTTGTGGGACGCCGATGATTGGGCGACGAGAGGCGGGAGAGTGAAAACCGATTGGTCCAAGGCTCCATTCGTGGCTTATTACCGAAACTTCGTTGCCAAAAGTGAATGGGGAATGCAAGGGCTGAATGGTCGGGGCAAAAAGCTACTGAGTTGGGTGCGGAAACGTTACAGAATTTACTACTATTGCAATGATCTGAAACGGAACCAGCATCGTCGCCCTCCGGAGTGCAAGGCGTCCATTGAGTGGAGTAATTAATGGTTGAAAGATATTTAAGTCTGTATCGGCGGCGGCGTTGCCTTTTGCAATATATATCAAATATCAACCTGTGCTTGTAGTTGGATTAGGGAATAGTCTTTATCATTGTTGGATCGCCATGTCTATCCTGTGAGCCTCTTTGGCTCATAAAATAAAAAAGTGTTGTAATTCATGAATCTTATATTGACTAGTGGATTGCTTTTATAAATTAATTCAACATTTATGTTTATATAAGTGGCCATATAATTATTCAGAAAAATGGCTATATAAAAAAATCAAACTGAATAATTCGACTAATTATATAAAATATTCATTTTAATGCGAGTTAAATTATATAAATAATATTTTTACGAATTGGTGAATAAGCTAAGTGTCTTTTTATGATAAGTTAAAATGAGGTCATTGGTTATACTTAAGTTTTGGTTTTCATTAAAATGTTAATGAATATTCAACTAATTGAAGCGACTAATATTAGTCAGCTAAGTGTGCGTCTGTTTTTTTTTTATTTTTAATTTAGCTCAATCCCACAATCTAGAGAAAAGAAGTAAACTTACTGCGAATTGGATTGTGGTGCAAAAGCAAATGGCCAGCTGCCTTTATTTCCATATCAGATTTCATTTCTCTTCCTAATTTATGCAGGTTACCTTCGGCCTTTCCGAGTAGACCTCATGTTGGTTCTTGGGGGCCTCCCCTTTGGGCTCTTTCAAGTTCAATGTCGATGCTTCGGTTAAAGGGAGTTATGGCGAGGGAGGTATTGAGGGTATACTTAGAGACCATCGAAGTAAACATTTGATAATTTTTTTTAATTTTATTAGTGTTACTGATCCGACTGGTGCCGAGATTACGGCTATATTAGAAGCGTGTTGCTTATTCTCCAAGTCTAAATGGTGCAAACCTAACTTGTTGATTATCGAGTCAGATAGCGTAGTAGCTGTTAATTGGATCTCTCAACCTGGAGAAATTATTAGGTAGGCCCTTCCCACCACATCAGTAATGGTCCCTAACCAATAATTTAATGCCAAATAATAATTAATTTACATGTCATTAAAAAATTTGCCAACACATTATTGGTTTTCATTCCAACTCACCGTTTTTCTTCCATTGCTCTTTCTTCCTCTCTGAACCGTTCTCTTCAACAATAAACATTTTTCCTTTAAATTTTAAATATCAGCATTAATTATTTCATGAGAATTTAAATCTAACAGTGAGCTCATTGTTATGTTCTTGTTTGTTTATGAAAATTTTATTACTTGTATAAATATATTTGATTTATTCATCATTTTTCACTTATATAAATAGATTTTCTTTGATTATTGCTGATTTTTTTTTAATTTCAAAAATCGTCATTGATTGCTCAAATATTCTATCAGTTCACTATTGATTATTGTTCTATCTCATAAACAGCTCAGTTGCGTTCCCTGTTTCACTTTTCTTTTATTCAGTAATATGAGTTACTAATTTGTCATCTGTATATTGATTTTTATGGAAGGTATTGTGAGAGATGAATGAAAAAAACAATTCAATTCCCAATAACAGTGAAGAACCCGATGAAATTAATACTCAAGAAATGATCAATAAAGAACCCGATGAAGTCAATGTCCGACAAGAGATCATTGAAAAATTCGATTTAAGTAAGACCCAAACTCAAAAAGAGATCAGAGAAGAGTTAAAACTATACCAAGAGATCATGAAGATGACGATGCTAACAATAATCTTGTTTATCTTTTCGTTGTTTTTTATAATTGTTTTTCTTAATTTTCTGGAGATTGTTGAAAGTTTAAAGTAACGACTGAGAAAAAGAACAATGGGGAAGAAGATGAATTGGAATGGAATCAATAATGTGTTAGGCAAATTATTTAATGACATGTAAATTAATTATTATTTGGCATTAAATTATTGGTTAGGGACCATTGTTGATGTGGTGGGAAGGGCCTACCTAATAATTTCTCCTCAACCTGGCAACGTCCCTGCTGTTTTCGTGGATTTGGTGTCGAAGTGTAGGGCTTTTATCAGCAAATTTCAGTGGAGTATTACCTTTGCTTATAGGGAATCGAATGTTATATAGCTCATAATCTTGCTATTTCAGGGACAGAATGGCTAATATAGTATGGTTGGCAGATAATGATTGAGGGTAGATTCACCAGGTTGTTTGGTTTCTCTTAATAATGTGAGAATTACATATTTTTAATATTAGCCTAAGCATGTGAGTGAGTTGTAATCGACCTCAACGGCTGTTGCTTGTTTCGGTGGTATAAGTCCAATTTTCATAAATAAAATTGGGCACTTTTTCCCTATTAGGTTTAGAGAGATTTTCTTAAAAAAAAACAGTTAAACCTTCCATTTTATTTTTTTCATTTATCTTTGTAATATAACCTTTTAAATCATATAAAATTATTATAAAAATTGTTATCTGATACAGAATTTCTTCATGAAAATCTAATTTATTATTACATATATTTAATTAATATTTAAATAAAAAATTAAAATATATATTAAATAATTATGCATCATAAAATGTCTCTCAAAACCAGTGTTTTTTTAATTGAGTTTGTTCAATACCTCTAATAGTTTCATTCAATATCATTTTATTCTTTTATTTTTTTAATAATATTAAGTTAATTGTAAAATAGTACATGTTCATACATATTCTTAACCATTTTGCAAAAGTAACACACTTTGCGGACAAAGCAATTTGAACATGTGTCTCCTAAGATGAATATCAACTTTTTTCTATTAGAATTACTTGTTGAGTTTTTTTTTTTTTGTGATGAGTGAATAAAAAAAGAAAGAAATAAAAGCAACAAGAGCATGTGTTTTGTAGTTGATAAATTGAAAAAAAAACAAATAATTAGAAAACAACCTAGTTGATCCTCTACCCAAGTAGACATATTTATATTCAAAATTAGGTTCAAATTTATATAATAAGGAATTATTAAAATGACAAGATAAGCTTTTAGCTTTATTTTTGAGAGGGTAAATATATATTATAGTACCTCAACTTTACTTTAAGATGTAATTTGATATTTAAGTTTTTTTTTTCAATTAAGTACTTAACCTTAGTTTTAAGGTTCAATTTGGTACCTACAATTTTGTTTGTCCAATTAGGTACTTGAACATGACTTCTTTATTCAAATTGGCACATGAAATTGACTTATTGGTTCAAATTGATATATAAACTTCACTTTTTAATCCAAATTAGTGTTTATTTGAACTATAAAATCAAGTTCAACTGTTCAAGTACCAGTTTGAACTTTAAAGCTAACTTTACTTATCTAATTAGAGGGGGGAAAATTCAAGTGTCAAATTAAAGCTTAATAAGAAGTTTAGGTACCCAATTGCATCTTAAAATAAAATTCATGAATTGAGATGTATATTTAACCTTTTAAGAGTTCAGCAATTTTATACGTAACATACAAAATTTATGAGTTATATTTTAGTATACAACACGTATAAAAAGTTTTACAATCCCTTCATATTTTAACTATAAATTTTAAAATTTAAATATATAACTCTAAAATTATAAAGTCTTAGACTTTAAATTTTAAACACAAGTTCTAAACTATAAATCTTACCACCTAATCCACAAACTCTAAACATCAATTCTAAACTAAACCATTAAACTCTAACTAAAATATTTTACCCGTATAATTTTTTTCTTCAAAATACAGTGCAACATTGGATTTTCTTAATATTTTTCAAACCAAAATACTATAAAACTCGAAATTAATAATTCAGATCCTCCTTTTCCTCTGATCTGATCCCAAATCGACAACACTTTTTGGTAGTTTACCGACTAACCCCCCTAAATTAATCCCAAAAGCCACGTGACTACTGACCTCCCCTACCAACCCATAAATACTATTTAATCCCAAAATCCAAAAAAAAAGTTTTATTTATTTGGAATATTCAAAGTTTAGTATTGAAATTTAAAAATATAAATACAAATACTTCAAGTATATACACATATATATACTACTTATGAACGTCTGTACCACTTATTTTCAAAAATTTATCATTTGAAGCCATTTTCATTTTTCAAATATATGGCAGAAGTCCGCTCCAAATGGACCCCATCAATCCAATCTATTTCACAGACAAGACAAGCCCATTCCGTTCACACATCAAAAATCCTAAAAAAAATTAACAAAAAAATAATGTAATGGCGCAATTAAAAGATATTACTTGGACTTGCCCATATTAATATTAGCTATTTAGCTTAGCACGGAGAAAAAAAAAAGTAAACAGATTTAACCTCGTGTCGTCATCAGAGAATGCACAGAGCGTTTCTTGAATGAGAATCTTGAATTCTAGCAAACAGTGGCTTTCGCTACTAATTCTTTGTATTATTTCTGAAACTACAGCTACTAAATATTATACAGCTAGGATTTGGCAGTGAATGAGAGCAGCCAAATTGACAGAGTAGAGAGACAGGCTAAGAGAGAGAGAGATCTGTGAAGGAGAAGAAAGAGAAGGATCAATCATGCCATCAGGTTCTAAGAAGAGAAAAGCTGCCAAGAAAAAGAAGGAACAAGCAGCCAGCAACATTGATTCAAACATCCCACATGGTACTTTGCTTTCTTTTGCTTTTTTTAGGGTTTTTTTTGGAGATTAATAGTGGAGTAATCAGCTTGGTTTGAATGTTTATTAGCTAATAGTATTAATTTTCTAGTTCAGACTAGTCATTAATCCTTAATTGATTCGGTCGCTTTTCATTGGGAGTGTCATTCTTTTTCTTTGATAAGAGGAGTTGTCATTCTTTAATCACTTACTGTTTACTTTAATTTTCCTTTTTCTTTTTCTTCCTTCCCTTTTCGAAATCGTCTTGTTTTACGTTTTTTAACTTGATTTTGACCTGAATCGTTGCTATTAATCAACTGGATTACAGGATTCTTGTTTGTGCCTTTTAATCTTGGTTTCAGTTGCTCTGTTTTCATTTATTTTGATTGGACCTCATTTTGCTTAATAAAATTTAAAACTCGTCACTCAGTTTTGTCATCTCTAGAGGGGACTGGTTAACTTTTGCTTTGTGACAAGAACTATTGTGATTTTATCAAATGGTGCTAGGAAATGGGGATCCAAGAAGCCAAGATGAAAGGGAAAGTGATGGCGGTGATGTTGGTTCCCCTGCATCCCAGGGTGACCACAATCACCAGCATCCATTCAATCACAGGGAAGCAGAAGGGAAAAGGGGGCATTCACCTATTCAATCACATGTAGCCGACGAGAAGTCTGCGGAAGGGGCCATTAGGGATGCTGAAACTGCTGTGATATCAGGATCGGATGATGTTGTTGCTGTTAAAGTTGAAAAAGAGTCGGGACGTAAGGAGGATCTTGAGAGCACACTTGTCACTATTCGGCACATTGAGCATGACAAGAGCTCTAGTAGCTGTAGTAGCAGTTCAGATGATGAATCTCAAGCCTCTGAGAAGAAGTCAAAGGATAAGGCCTATAATTTTGGTTCTGAAGTGACCTCATATGGCAACGAGGATAAGCCAGTTAGTGTCATGTCTGAAGAAGTCCTGAAGGTTGTTGAAAATGAAGCAGTTGGAAATGTTGACAGTAATTCTGCTGTGGGAACTGCTGATGTATACAATTTGGTAAATACTGCTTTATCTGTGCCAGAGGAGGTGGATCATGCTATAGAAGTTTCTGCAAACAAATCAGTGCCTGGTGTTGTTGAGACAGGGTTGAAGGGAAGTGAAGAGAAGATGTTGCCCTCCTCAATTGGCGTCTCTAGGTTTGAATTGGGAGAAAATGAAGGAAACTTTTCCTCATCCTCCGTTCCTTCTGCTGAAAGTGGTACTGTGGTGGACAAAACCCAACATTTTGAGTCCCATGATCATTCTGAAAATCAGGTATATCTGGCACTTTTTTTCCGAAATTGTGGGTTTGGCATTCCTTATTTAAGTTGACTTACAAGGTTTTGTTGTTTGCTAATTTGCTGAATTGGTTCACAGCCTCTTGTTGCTTCGACTCCACCTGTGGTGCAAAGGACCTCAGTGTTAAGTTGCTGTGGATTGTTTGATGTTTTCACTGGTTCTGGAAGATAATTGCAGGTTTGGGTTATCCATTGAGTTTCAAAAAGTGTTGTATACTTTCCTTTACAATTTGCAGTTCTGCATGCTAAGATATGCTGGGTAGCTCGTATTCTCTGTGTTGCAAATACTGGGATTATATAACTGCAACTTAATATCTGGAGCTTAATGTTTGTTAACTAACTGGCATTCTTTTGCTATCTTCAGTAGCCTTGACTTTATTGTCCGTTTTTTTTTGTTCCTTCATTGTTGAACTCATCACCAATTAATCTTGGCTGAACAAATAGACTCGGTGAATGATGAAAGGCCACTTGGTGGTAGCATGTTCAATTATCTCTCTGGTTGATTTTGTTGTATAGTAAATATTGTCTGATCAAAATTTTATTTTCTTCACATATCCTCTACAGAACTTGGTAAAATTTTGCTAGCACAGTGCCGGAGGCTATGTGTCAATTGCCTCCCTATTCAATTAAGTCATCTTGCTAAGGGCATTGTATTTTCACCTCAGCTCCATTTCCAATTTGAAAGTTCAAATGTTAATGATTGGGATGTCTATATGGAGACAGTCTTCGAATTTCTAGTGTCTAATTATATACTAGCTGGATCCTGTCTGATAAACTGTTTTCTTTTTAATGCAGATTCATCTGTTCATGGGGATTTGGTAGACAAGCAGTTTGGCAAAGCCACAAATGGTTTTGGTTTCTATACATCTATTTCATTTCAAGGCTCATTGTTTTCTTAAAAGAATAATGTGCAGCAGGCCTAGCTAGAAAAACAGTTGTAAGTTTTGTGGTAGTGATACTGTGGATGCAGATAGTCGCTAGTTGTTCGTTCCTAGCTTTGAGTACATTCTTTTATTGGCACTTTTGCGGAGTAGTTTCTTAGCTAGGTTTGCGTTGTGCCTAGTTCTTATTTCCAGGTTGTGTGGACTAGTTTCCTCAAAAGTATACTATTTCTTTAGTGTAATCTCAACGTGGTTGCTATATCGTCGGTGCCAATATCGTGAATTTATACTCTGTTTCAGCAAATTTATAGTTGTGTTTCTTTGCTAAGACCAATAATAGGTGTTGAATTACTACTTTATAATCATGGATTGTTGAACTTTTCATTCATGAACTAATTCATTAGCATGGCAGGTTTTTTTTAGTGCTGGCTCAAGGAGAAACCATTGCTTGGTTTTGAAACCGATAACCAAACTGTTTTTCTTGATCGATTAAGATGAAACCAATCGGATTAAAGTAAATGCGGCTGGTTTCGGTTGGTCAGGTAATTCGTTTTAATTAATTAGTACCCTTTTTCTTATGAAGAATGTAACTTTACTGCCTTTTTAAGTTCTACTTCAAAGATAAAGATAAAGAGGAATTGGGAGATTGATGGAATCTTGTCATTGCACCAGAGATTCTATTGGTTCATATAAAAATCCAATCGTAGCACACCAATTACGTCTAAAGAATCAAACGAATGCAAAAGAGAATTTCATGGCTGTAAAAGATATAAAATGGAGACGCAATCACAGAGCATTTAACCATTTATGCGCCACCGTGGATTGCTGCAATGTAGAAAAGCTGTGTAACTGTAAGGATGATTATAAATGCTTCCATGGTTCTCTGCAAAAGTAGACATTATTCACGTTAGCCAATGTATATAAGTTGAAGAGATTAACTGAGTTGGGAACCGGCTGAGTGCTGAATTTCGTTCGTACCAGACGAGCATTCCTGACTTCGAGTTCAATTTCTTTGCATGCAAATCTGCCAAAGGAAATTTTCAAGTTAGTTTGGAAACAAAGCAGCATAAGGAACATCTTTCAACTTTAGATTTGGTGCCCAAGCTTGTGTGTAGATGCCAGAGTTAATAGACATACCCCATGGCAAGTAAAGTAAGAGTCCAAGCAACGCCTGCAATTGAAGCTGCCGATGGCAAGCTACCGCCATGCCATGAACGGATATGGTTGATACCGGCGATTACTGATGCTACACCGACAACCCCAGCTAACATAGCAAATGTCACGAAGAATCCAGTAGCAGCATTTCCCATGGGGAAGTAGATTGGTGAGAAATGTGCAGGAAGCTCGAAACCCGGTCCTGCAAGTGTCACATTAAGAAACCATCTAAATTAAAACCTTAAACGTACACTATAGGCGAATATTTGAAAGGCAACGTACCGATGATAAAACCATTATCAATAGCTTTATTGACAGCCCATCCGCCAATCCCCAAAACAATGGCATACATGCAAAAATTAAGGAACAAAAGCAGAGCAGCAACGGATTTCATTTGAGCATTGGCCATTGCCTCTTTTTAGCTGATGATTTTAAGACAAAAAGCTGTTGAAAGAAGATGCAATGCAAGAGAGAATATTGCAGGTACATGTGATTTGTGAGTTTGGGGGGCTAATATATACATGCCATCAACATTATGGGTTTGGTTCTTTTCTTGCAAAGGCTAGCTGCGTGGTAGGGTTGTAAAGAAATAGCATGCTTCATGGTCAAGGCAAGGCTTAAAAACAAACACCCAGATTCTTGCTTGTTTTCTCGTTTACGGCTTATTCTTTCGAACATGCTACATTCTTGAAGTATTCTTAGATTCTTTGCCAGTTGATGAGGGGAGCCGATTGGAGATTATCTGGAGACATACGATGGTTAGTATCATCATTAATTAAATGCTTAATAGAGAATCAAATTATAATATATTAAATCTCATTGTAGATAGAGTAAACACGACATGATGGAGAATAATAGGGATTTGGAATGGGAAGGAAACATAATAAAAGAAAATATGGATTAAGATAGAGAAATGAGGCAGTAAAAGGGAGTGGCAGCTCAACCAATTGATTCTCCAAAACGTTGGACTTTTTTTGGGGACCTTTTGGTGAATGAGGATGTAAGAAAATATTTACAAATATTAGATATGTTTTTAACCTTTAAAGAATTTACGTACAAACTAACATATTTGTTCCCGTAATAAATAATTTGGTAACACCTAAACAAATCTCGATAAGTAACTTGACATCGTTTAAACAAGTATCGATAAAGTCTTGAAAATTGAAAGGACATCCAAAAAAAAATTGACGTGCGACTAACTTTTGCACGTGCAACGCAACAATAATCTTCCTTTTTTTTGATCCAAACAATAATCATCAATTTTAGTTTAGCATTTTATGTAATTTTAGTATTGTTATACCACATGAATTGGGTTATAAATAATTAGCCCAACAAGAGATAAGACCAAAGGCAACATCTCATGGAGTCCATATTCCATAGAGTACAAAACAATAAATGGACCAAAGGATTATCTCGAGAACAAGTCCACAAAACTGGGCAATTGCTATCATTTTGTTATTTAATATATAATCAGTATATAGAAAAAAATATTTAAATATTTTATTTTTTATTAAATAGAGAAATATTACATTAACATATTACGATTTGAACTTATGTAAAATAAACCGTATAAATATCTTTTACTGCTAAGCTAATTAGTGTATCTCATTCTATTTTGGACTAATGCATTTTTTTCGTTTAACGAGACAAATCTTTAATGCATGATAAAATAATCTCTTTCCTTTTACAATTGACTTCAAAACATGTTTTTATTCAAGTAAGTTTAATAGTATATTCGAATTATTTTAGATGCCTAATTTATAAATATCGATTTCTTTGACCATTTTACCCTTATATTTGGATAGGTATTAAAGTTGACCCTAAAATCTCTCTTGACAATGCTCTGCTTCTCTTGAGTCAAGGAAAACATTTTTCTAATGTCGCCCCAAACTATCAGCATTCAGCGGAGGAAATCTCCCGCCTTTCTTGCAACCAAAGCGCCGAGTACTCAGCAGTGTCAGCAGCTTCCTTTTCGCTTTCGTTAAATCAAAGCTATTTTTCTTTTTCTTTTCCAAACTCATTTTTTCATTTTACGTTTCAATCTGAGAAAGAATTTGTAATCAGCCCAAAATTTCTTTTTTTTTTTTATTTCATCTTGAAAATAAAGGTGGCGAATTCATATCTTTTCGGCGATATTTTCTAGTCATTCTAATGGGAAACTCTGTGATTATCAACCTCCCCACGTCGTGTAATTATCGGACGGCGGAGAATGAAGGCGGTGATTGCGATGCGTTGAAGTTCGAAACCTATCTTTCAGATCTGAATCAGCAATGCCAGGGACTAGGGTACGAGGCATCTCGATTAAACCGTTACAATGTAGAAAACACAGATAAATTAATGTCTTTAAAGAGAAGGATTGAAGAATTTGACCAGCGTGAAATTCAGTTAACTCGTGAAATCGAACAACTTGAACGGAATGTTCTAACGTCGATTCTCCAGAAAGGGTTCGAAGACGATGAAGTGGAGAAATTTGAGGAGGCGAAAGGAATCGAAGAAGGTGAGTTTTTGAAAGAGAAGAAATTGGAACAAGAGTTTGCGGATTTGATGCTTGAAATAGGGAAAATCAATGATAAATTTAAAGATTTTGGGATTGTAGTTGAAGAAACCAAGAAATGTGAGTTGGGAATCAATCTTGATGTCCAGCAAGAGAATCTGAGTCAACTAGTTTCCGATAAGGAAGAGACAACGGAGAAGTTTGAAAATGCGGTTGATAACGTTGAGTGGCGTAATGTTGATGTATATGAATTAAAGAAGGCAAATGCGAGTGATAATGGTGAAGAAGAAGAAGAGATCGGGGACATCGGAGCACAAGAATTGTGCAAGGAAATTGAGCTCTTGGAAGCGATGTTGGAGAGGGGGAGCTTTGAATTGCTTGATTTGAAGACGATGATGGAAGAAATGGAGGCCTCGAAAGGGCCGGAGAAGGTGGTGGGTGAGATGGAAGTGAAGATGTGGGAGTTGGAGTCCGGCTTGAGGGAGCTGAGGAGAGCTATTGTGGAGTTGAAAGGCAAGGAGTTGAAGGGTTGGGTGACGAGACAGGAAGATGAGAAGCCCGATTGGGGTTCGATTATTGTCTCGGTTGGAGTTGCTGCTGTAGCTGTTGCTGCCATGGTTTTCTTTGGTCGCCGGGATGAAGTTTGTAGCAGGGAGAGGAAACAAGCATAAAACCTTGTGAATCATGTTCAGCTTCTTATTTTGCACTGAATATAGTTCTATGAACGGCCATATAGGTAGCTCGGGTTGTAAATTCTAAGCAGCATCTTGTGAATAGTTATAGGATTTAATTCTTCCATTTCTAAGTGTTGGATCCTTGAATGAGATACGAGTCTAAACTCAATTGCATAAAAAGAGCTTTAAAAATATCTCAAGACAATATTGTACTTATAGTAATAATTCCATGATACAAACAAAGCCAAGGTTGAGAATGTTATTGTCAACTAAAACAACAAAAATTATCCAACTTCTGCAATAATGCAAACAAAGCTTCAAAGCTAAACATAACAACTACAAGCTAATGCTCATTCATCTTCTTGGCTGCGCAGCCTGGCAAGCTTGTTTGTAACAACAACATCAAGCTGTGCTGCCCGTTCAACAATCTCTTTTCTCTTCTTTGTTGAAAGATCATGGGCAATCTCAGCACAGTATGTCCTGACAATCAACAAAAATTGAAATAAGAATACAAACATAAATGATTTATGCATTAGTTGATGGTACAAAATACAGTATGTATTAGATTACCTGTTGTGCATCATCAAAAGTTCAAGCTCTCCAACATTGTGCACAACAAATTTCTTAAAGCCATTTGGAAGATAGTGTCGCGTCTTCTTGTCCGAACCATAGCCAATGTTGGGCATCAGAGTGCATCCCTTGAACTTTCTTCTTACACGAGAATCAATACCCTTTGGTCTACGCCAGTTAGTCTGTAACAGCACCAACACGATGAGTCAAAACAAGTTTCTTAGTTGAAATTGGAAAGCATTGAAAATAAAGTTAAAAGATTATATAAACGCATATCAATGTGACCAGGGTTCTAGTAACAGAAAGCTTGTGTGAGAAAAGAGTTAACTGTGTCGCAAGACCTGTTCAAAATTTTATATTTGCCCTCAAAACGAAATGTCCAGCTACAAATATATAAAATCTGAACATCAGATACGACGGGCAAGACACTCCGAGAGAAATCTCTTGAAATAAGTGAAGCAAATTGATATTAGACACAGTAAGTTTAGCATAACCAATATATTTATATAATCATAGATTGCTTGGAAATGGAAGAAAAACGAAACTACAGCAATTAAATCAATACAAGTTCCAAACTGACCCAAATTTCGAAATGAATAAAAATACAAGTCCCGTAATAATAAATGGATCAAATTGCAGAATGATACTGACTTCGAATTTTACAACTCAAAGATTTCCTTCTCTAAGCACATTAACTCAAATTCAATTCAGACCCCAAAATATATTCTTTAGATCAAACTTTTGCAAGCAGATAAAAGTTGCTAAGCAAAAAGGGGGAATTTTTTTAATAAACCTTGACGCAGATTTTGCGGTCGCTCTGGGGTCTCTTGAACTGCTTGACCCTCTTCTTCACGATTTTCTTACTTAGAAGCGGCACCGCCATTTCTTCTTTTCCTTCTTCTTACCTCTGTCGTTACCAAAGACCAAAACAAATGTTAAAATTGTATAACTAATTTACAAAATATCTCAAGAACTACACACGAAAAAAAATTCAGAAAAATAAAATTGAATGTGCCTATACTTACTGGGAAATTAGGGTTTTGGGTGGACCGCCCCGCTCTAGAGTTGCTGCAGCTTATATATGTGTTTAGAGTGATGGCTCTTAGGGTTTGTGTATTTTGGGCTTTGAGCCATTGTTTAATTCCTCAACTGGGTCATTGGGTTACCTTTTTTCCATGGTTGGCCCATGAAGGCTTTGGGATCCAATCTATAATTGGTTCAATTTATTTTGATTTCCCTTTTTTTTATCGAAAAGAACACAAGATCGAGTTTTATTCAACAGCAAAATTTTGCTACAAACTACGTACTTATAGTTTCTATACCCCATCCCTAATATATAGCTCTCTGGGATTTTATAATTGTTTTAGAATTTATAAATGTGTCTTTAATTAAGTATAAACGAACATAAGCACATTGAAAAGATCGAAATTACAAATATTTTCGATCATTGTTTAATTTGTATGTTAAATTTTAGGTGGTTGCACCATCATCAAGTACTTCGAACACATAATATTGTCAAATTCCAATAATAATTTATTAACGCATGAATAATTAAAAGTAAAAATTATACATAAAATCTAAGCACAAATGGAGTAGCTAAGTCGGACGATTTCCATTACTGAAAAAGCATTAATCCCTAGAGCCAGAGGCCAACAGGGCATCTCTAAGACTCTAACAACTTGATTGTGCAGCTAACAATCATTCTGCAAAAGCAGCTATCATATTCTTAACTTATCTATCACTACAACAACTTAAAGATTCTATGCTCTTCCTTGGTTATTTTAACCAGCTTTTATGTATACATAGATACAGAAGTATATAAATATTTAGATCTTAAAAGTGTGAACATTGCTCTCATTGTTGATTCCCAAGCTTGCTGAAAGTTTTCGAAACTCTGTTGGCGAGGCAAGCCAAAGAAATCGCGGTCGGGTCATGGAAAAAGTAACTCAAAGTTGCTTCCTTTATGTCTAGAGTTTATTTGCAGCAACAAGTGACAATGTGGCAAACATCAGCAAGTAGCTGAATGACACAGAGCTGGCAGAGCTTGGGAGTCCTGTTGGTTCTGCTGAACCATACACCGTGTCCCCGCCCGGTCCAGTAAAAGGTGGGCTCATCGTAAAGGGCGGGGTTAAGGTCGTGGTATCCGGTGGCGGTAGGGTGGCCGGTGGCGTTATGCTGGCTGGCGGAGTAACACTGTGTTTACAAGTTAAAAAGAAAAATATAAGCACACATGTAGGGTCTTTGTCTTGAAAATAAAACTGATATGAGAGCCGGTTCCGTGGTGGTTGTAAGATATATTTACCTTGTTGGCGAGGATGCTGCAAAGTGACAGTTCCCTTTACCTGGATCAATATACAAAGGCAAATTTTAATATAAATGAAATGTATTTTAGAAACAATATAATTTTTTTTCCTACAATACCATACTTGGGTCTGTATTTGAAAGCTGAGCAGTGCCTCCAAAAACACAGCTCGTTGGAGCAGGGTGTTTTTGGTAGTAATCATTGAAAGCATAAGACGCGTGATCCTGAATAGTGTTGGGTTCATAACAACTTCCACCAGGTTGAATAGCCGAGCAGTCCGCACCGCCATATCCGCAAGCATAGTCTAGAGCTACCTGTAGAGCAGTTGATGAAGCACCTTGATTTGCAATACACCAGGAACCTCCTGATGATGTCCCAGGAGTTGGGGTTTGGGTTGTTGGAGTTGTGATCGGGGTAGTCGGGTTGGTGACCGGGGTAGTAGAGGGGGATGTCGGGTTCGTGATCGGCTCTGTAGATGGGGATGTCGGGTTTGGAGTTGTGCCTGGAGTTGTAGGATTGACAATGGGAACATTATCTAGTACTGTAGTGGGTATTGAAGGGTCGAGCAGCATCCGGGATTCTCGGTTGCTTTGTTTTCTCTGATTGATTTCTTGGAGAGGAGGTTTCCTGGAAAGACTTGAACCTGAAGAGATTAAAAAAGCAAGCTAAGAATTGGTTTGACAGAAATTTTCCCGAGAAACATTCACTCATTCAGATGACAAATGTTTCTCTCTATAAAACATCTTCTCTACTACCAATGACAAGAATTTCCCATAGAAATACATGAACACGACAACAGATGAAGAAACAAAACATTTTAAAGGCATGGATATTAAAAAAAAAAAAACAGCAATCACCTGAACATAGGAAAAGATGCAAGAGAAATATTGTGAGAAACGGAACAAGTCTAAAACCCATGGTCTTGAATGTGGTTGAATAGTAGCGGGTAATGAAAATCTTGTTTAGTAAGAACAAAAATGTAGGTATTTATATAATGCAAAGAAGGGTCTAGTAATCATCCTTGCATACAAATAAAATAGAAAGGGCCTGGGGACATGAAGAATCAAAGCTTCCTTGGATCGAAGAGAGATGGAAACAGAGAAAGGAGAATATAAGAAAACTTGATAAAGGAGGCATCGGGATGTTGGAATTAGCAAGCAACCAAATCTACTGCTTATTAAATCATGTAGTATAGGAATATATATTTGTTTAATTAATTTGCACTGATGTGGTGGGGTGGCTTTTCTACTGTTTCTGGGACTGAATCAAAAAAGGTTAAAGGCTGGCAAAGGAGAATTATATTATGATTTTTGATACAGCAAACTGCAAAGGGATGCCAACATCTTCATGAAGCTTTTTATTGACTCCTCAAACATTAGATTTCAAATCTTGCCGAATGTCATCTTTTTTCCAATTCATAGATTGTAAAGGTAAAGAAAGAAAAAGCAAAGGGATAACAGTATATAAATGCTATGCTATGCAAATAACAAAATATATTGTCTTTATCAACATAAAAAATCATTTTTGGTGTGAAAAAAAGCATACATTAGCCAAACTTACGAATAGTGGGAAGGCTTAGGTGATGGAATTTCATCTTGTCAAAACTTCTAGCTCAACAGATGACTCTCTATCAATATTTGAACAACCTGTCCCCAAATTTTATAAGAGATTCTCACCACACTTACGACTAGTGGCATGTTAATATAATGAGCTATGGTCTTCTTCAATTAAAAAAGTACATTAGCCCAATTTCTTTTACGAAGTATTTTCTTTTACTAATGATGATCATAATAATTACATAGTATTATTATATTAAGGAATTTCAATTGGGGAAATTGCCTATGCTGCTTCATGGTCAAATTAAAGTGTCACGGGCCGCCAGCCCATGACCGAGAAGACCACACACTAATGGGCATTTGCTAGCAAAAGAAGTGTTGCACTTGACCGAGAGATCTATGTCCGCATATTGCACACGCACATGGGGCCAAGACAAGCACCTCATGTACTGCCCGAGAGAGGGACTCGAGGGAGCACTTCCATCGCACCCAAAGGGGCCCAGCCGAACACCCTCTATCATGCCCAAGTCAGCACCCGATTTGCACACTAGGGAGCCCAAACGAGCCACATCCGAGTTGCCCACAAGCATAGGGCCTGATTCAGCATCGATCATGCTACCGGGGGGGGGGGGGGGGTTGGCCAAGCAAATCGGGCCCATCAATGCCCAATCCGCCTAAGATTTCATGACCCTTTGAAAATGGTCATCTTTGGACCAACACACATGGAAGGAGATCATATTTGACCAACACTTGGGGAAAGTATTCTTTGCCACCTAAATGTAGTATCATAGAGTGTTTCTTGCCCTTTGTAATTTAGGCAACGTTGTATTTGAGTGATACTCTTTCTAGAAGTAGGAGATATATATCTTGAAAATTGATCCTTAGCCCTTGGATTGAATCCTCCTAAACCGTTAGATCGTAGGAGGTGAGCTTATAAATAGAGGCTTCATCCACCATCATAAGTCATCTTCCACCTTTCACTTCTTTGAGTTTCTTGAGTAAGGAGTTAGAATTTCTCTTCACCTCTTATTCTTTCTTTTCTTTGTTGCTTTCCTTAATTATTTTCTCACAGAGCTTCCGTAGTTTTAAGTTCTAAGCATTCTTGCTTAATAATTTTGAAGGTTGACCTAGCCTTCAATTAAGATTGTAAACTAAGACCGCACGGATCAGCTAGTCATGCTCTAGCCCCGTGACAAAAGGCTCTATCGCTCTAGATACCTTTCTAACAAAGTAAATAAAAAATTTAACCATTTTCTTTGACAACTGCATTATCTCCGACGAGCTCTTTACTTGTACAAAATGAGATTTAACCAAAAATTTACAACTTCATTATCTAATCGCTCTAGATACCTTTCTAACAAACAAAATCAGAAATTCAACTATTTTCTTTGACAACTGTATTATCTCAAGCGTTTTTACTTTTTCCGGCAAGCTCCTTGTCATCTTCGGCGAGCTCCTCACCTGCACAAAACGAGATTTAACCAAAAAATTACATAAAATAAACAAATCTTAACTAAAAATGACATAAAATGAAGTTGGAATAAGAAAATAAAGTAACCATCTTTCTCTTTTTTATCATCGTCTAGATCAACAACAATGTCAAAAACTTATTTAACAAACATAAACAATTCATTGTTGCATTTATGACATAAAATTTTGGTTCTAAAAATTTTAGGCACAACTTTAAAAATTATGTTACTCTGCCAAATCCACATGATCAATGGAAACTAAGAATTATGCTTTCTGGATTTTCTTTCTTTATTTTTTTAAGTATAATTTTTTTAGAATATAAAGAGTACCAGACTAAAAGGTTAGATATACATAAAACATAATAAAACATATATTTGATATTTAAATTAAAATTAAATAATATAATAGCTTTGTTTAGACCTATTTAAAAGTTAGATTATGGTATACATAAAACATAATGAAATATAAGTTAAACTAATGTTCAAATTTCTTAACCATGTAGAGATAATCAATCAATGACAAATTGGCCTAGTTGATATAATTTCATCTTGTCAAAACTTTTACCTCAACAGATGACTCAATATTTGAAACAAATTGTCCCCGGATTTTATAAGAGATTCCCACCACACTTACGAATAGTGGCCTGTTAATGTAATGGGCTTTAGCCTTCTTTAATTAAAAAACATACATTAGTCGAACTTCTCGTAAGAAACAAGTTTACTACTCGTTACTGTATGCCTGTATTGTTATCTTTTTGTTGACAATTGAACAAATATATGGAGTATTTTCTTTTATTGGCGGTGATCATAATAATAAGGGTAATCTTCACATGTGATCCCTTTCATTTAGGGTTTGTTTTATTTTGGTAAACATAATTTAAAAAAGATTATTCTGTTCATTTATGTTTAAAATCATGTCTATTTTGATCACTGGAACGTTACATTTCGTTAATAAAAAATAATTTTTAATTTAACCCCAAACTTTTAAAACTTTATTTTTCACAATCTTCCCCCAAAGTAATTCCGAATCCCATTAAGGTTTGTTCTATTTGTTGTACCTTTGTTCTTTAATGAACATGATTTGTTTGCCAAAATTGAAATTTGATTTAGATTAACATATCTGCATGAGGGACTTGAACCTAAGGTTGTTCATCGTGATATCAAGTCGAACAATATTTTACTTGATAAACAGTGGAATCCAAAAATATCTGTCTTTGACCTAGCAAAGCTCTTGGGTTCACAGAGGTGCTACGTGACAACTCGCGTGATGGGAACATTTGGGTAAATTGAACTTTATTTTTAGAAATCATTTTGGTTATCTAATGATTTGGTATGGTTGGTCATGGCTGATCCATTTGTATTGGCTCTATTTTGTAGATATGTGGCTCCAGGGACGGAGCTAGGATTTGAAGTTGGGGGGGGCAAATTCACAATTATCCCAATTTTTCTCAGAAAAATATAAGAAATAAAAGGGTAAAAAAAAATTTCCCCCTACCGGGGGGCCACAGCCCCTCCAATTGGAGCGGTGGCTCCGTCACTGTGTGGCTCTGAATATGCTAGCACTGGCATGTTAAATGAGAGAAGTGATGTATACAGCTTTAGCATTCTTCTTATGGAAATAATTTTAGGAAGAAATTCAGTGGATTACAGCCGGCCTTAAGGAGAGAGGTTCATAGATATTTATTTAGTTGGTTAATAATGCTTTTCTACGATTATTTATCCAAAAATTGTGTTAACGTTTTAGGTAAATCTTGTTAAATGACTTAAAAAATGGTTCCCAACCGGAATGCGGAGGGTGTCTTGGATCCAAGGTTACTTGAAAAGCCTTCTTCTAGAGCACTGAAACGAAGGTACAACAAATAGAACAAACCCCAATCGGATTCAAAATTGTTTTTGGAAGGTGGTGAAAAATAAAGTTTTGAAAGTTTGAGGGTTAAATTAAAAATTAATTTTTTATTAACGGAAACTAACGTTCCAGTGACCAAAATAGACACGACTCTAAACGTAAGTGACCAAAATAATATTTTTTTTTAAATTTTGATGACCAAAATAGAACAAACCCCAAACGAAAGGATCACATGTGAATATTACCCTAATAATAATAATAATAATAATAATAATAATAATAATAATAATAATAATAATAATAATTACATAGGCCTTGTTTGGTAAACAACTTTTTGAGCAAAAATTAAAGGTTTAAAATATTTTTAAAAATTTGACCAGTCAAATCCGCTAATTTAAATGTTTGGTAAATGAAGGATTATAATAGCGGATTGAGGTGAAACCTCTCATAAAGGAGCTTTTTGAGTTAAAAATTTGAATAAAAGACTTGTAAAGACTCTTTTGTCATTAATAATTATAATTTTTCTTCTTCTAAATAACATAAATTTGAATAACTAGCAAAATTAAACAAAATCATAAATAAAAAATTAATATATACATATATGTATTTAATAATTAATAAAATTATATTCAAAATATAATTTAATAAAAAAATTAACATATACATCTAAATTTAATAATTATTAAAATTATATTAAAATAGTTTCACAAATAAAAAATTAATATATAATTAGTAATGTTATTAAAAAAATTCAAAATCTCATTAATATTAACATATACAAAAAATTAATAACTAATAAATTATTCAAACAAGTATTGAATATAATCATATCTTTATATGTTATTTTGCTTGTTCAAATAATCAAACATTATCAGCTATCAGTTAATTTTATCAAACACCTCTATACAATCAGCTAATGTAATTTGATAGTCAAATCAACTAATGTAATCTGCTACCAGCTATTTGATAATTGCTAAACAGGGCCATAATATTATTATTATTATATTAAGGATTTTCAATTGGGGCAATTGCCTCTGCTGCTTCATGGTAAATCTGTCTTGACAGTCCCTTTTAGTTCTGCTGGTGTTGTATCCGCTAAAACTCTGAATCCAGTAAATCTTTGCTGTAATCCCACTTTTCACTTGTCAAAGGCCATGCAAGCAAATCAGCTCTTAAGTCTGCATTTTCATCTACTGGGCAAACAAATCCAGATCATACCTCCATTTAACTACAGGATTCCATACCATATGTCTAGTAAATATCTGACCATGAAGAGGGGGGAAATCTGCAACTATAAATAAAAAATAATAACAAACTATGAAATAGCATAAACACCAATCACAGAACAATAAAAAACATACAAAATATTCCTAAACCTTAAACTCAATCTAGAATACTTACCTTACATCGATGCATTATCTCCATTCCGGCGAAGCTTCCCTCCAATCATTTTTCGTATCTACACCTACGAAAACAAACTATAAATATCAGAACAAGGGTTACTTTGAAAAAGCCTAAATCGAAAACAATAAAAAAATAGAAATAAATATAAACCTTAAATAATCCCTTTCAAGATTTTCGTTTTACGAAGAATAAATCAAATAAAAATTGAATTAAAAACATAAACTTACACTGTGCGAACCCTTCTTCAAATTTTCCTCAATACTCCCTTTCAATTTTTCTCTGAAAATGTGATGGGTAACCCCTTCGTAGTTCGATTTTTCCTAATGTATGAACCCTAAATCCCTACAGCATCAATGTTAAACGATTGTGTTTGATTTCCCCCAGAATTTTCGTGTCGTTTGGAGGAAGTAACCCTTAATGTTTAATCAATAGTCACTATTAAGAAAGTGTTTAGTTTTCAATTCTTTGGAAGTCGAACAGCCTTGTCCACGTGGAAATACAAGTGAAATTAATTATAATTATTATAAGAGCCACATCAGCTACCCGTTAAGAGTTAACAGCTCTAAACGGCAAAGTAACCAACTCTTTACACTCCGATAACGTTTAGAACTTTACTGGTCATTTTTCAAATTTGGTGACTAACTTTGTACTTAGTATAAACATAGGTGACTTATGTAGTAGTTTACCCTTTCTTTTATTGATAATAATAATAATAATAATAATAATAATAATAATAATAACAATAATTCTTTCCTTTGATTTATCAAAAATAATAATAATAATAATAATAATAATAATAATAATTAGATAGTATTATTATATTAAGGATTTTCAGTTGGGGCAATTGCCTCTGCTGCCTCATGGTAAATTCGTCTTGGCAGTCCCTTTTACTTTCTACTGGTGTTGTATCCGCTAAAACTCTGAATCCAGCAAATCTTTGCTGTAATCTCACTTTCACTTGTCAAAGGCCATGCAAGCAAATCAGCTCTTAAGCCTGCATTTTTATCTACTAGGCAAACAAATCCAGATCATACCTCTATTTAACTGCAGGATTTCATACCATATGTCTAGTAAATATCTAACCATGAAGAGGGGGAAAATCTGCAACTATAAATCAAAAACAATAACAAACCATTAAATAGCATAAACACCAATCTCAGAACAATAACAAACATACAAAATATTCTTAAACCTTAAACTCAATCTAAAATACTTACCATACACCGATGCATTATCTCCATTCCGGCGAAACTTCCCTCCAATCATTTTTCGTATCTACACCTACGAAAACAAACTATAAATATCATCACAAGGGCTACTTTGAAAAAGCCTAAATCAAAAACAATAAAGAAATAAAAATAAATATAAACCTTAAATAATCCCTTTCAAGATTTTCGATTTACAAAGAATGAATCAAATAAAAATTGAATTAAAACACAAACTTACACTATGCGAACCCTTCTTCAAATTTTCCTCAATATTCCCTTTCAATTTTTCTCAGAAAATGAGATGGGTAACCACTTCGTAGTTCGATTTTTCTTAATGTTTGAACCCTAAATCCCTACAGCATCAATGTTAAACGATTGTGTTTGATTTCCCCCAAATTTTCCCAAAATTTTCGTGTCGTTTGGAGGAAGTAACCCTTAATGTTTAATCAATAGTCACTATTAAGAAAGTGTTTAGTTTTCAATTCTTTGGAAGTCGAACAGCCTTGTCCACGTGGAAATACAAGTGAAACTAATTATAATTATTACAAGAGCCACATCAGCTACCCGTTAAGAGTTAACGGCTCTAAACGGCAAAGTGACCAACTCTTTACACTCCGATAACGTTTGGAACTTTACTGGTCATTTTTCAAATTTGGTGACTAACTTTGTACTTAGTATAAACATAGGTGACTTCTGTAGTAGTTTACCCTTTCTTTTTTTGATGATGATAATAATAATAATAAAAATTCTTTCCTTTGATTTATCAATAATAATAATAATAACAATAATAATAATAATTAGATAGTGATGAGTTCTCAAATATGACATATTTCATTTGCTATTCTTCTAGTTATTTGGACTTCTTGTTGCTTAATACATGTTGTTTTCGTTATATTTTGTGCAGGAACCCAATTCTGGAAATAGCAGTGAAAATGGGACATTTCTGCAGTTTTTATTATAATTCTGTCATGACTGGCATCATGGGCACGACACCGGGCACGACGCGTCTGACGTGGAATGACGTGGCAACTTCTAGAAGCTTCTGGAACGTTCTGAGAAATCTTATCAGCTTATCCGATTAGATTTCCTGCATTTAAATTTCAAAACATTTGAATTGTTTTATCTTTTGTTTATTATTTTAAATTATCTCATCACTTTATCTTTGTAAATCTAAGCCTATAAATACCACCCCTTGGTAAAGGCTTAGATCATCAATCATTTTAGTGATCATCTTCTTAGCTTTGAGTATCTTTAGCTTTTCCTTTGTAAATAGTTTTTAGCTTTAATAAAAGTTTTTTTTCTTTTATTTATTTTCTTGTTCCATTTATTTTATGTTATTTTATTACTTTTCTAAAAACCAAGTTAAGTATGATAATTAATATCATGCTTAGCTAAATTTCTTGAGCCAAGAGTTAGCCAAATCAATTCTAATCGTGAGAATTGAACATTGCCTAAATTCCTTCGGGAATACATTTTTATCTTTCTGTTTAGATAGTTTGGCAATCGGCCTTACTAAAGTTTTTAATCGTTTTTCAAATCAAAAGAGCTCGTTGGTCTTGAATCGTTTAAAGACATAGTTGGGAGGAAGGATCGGCCTGTGGCAATTTCGACTTCCTGTGAACACTCTTAGCGGCGGTCCGCTAAGGAAAGATAAAATCAGAAGCGATTCTTTTTAAGACAATTTCTGAGTCGGGCTTTTCCTGCTTTCAAAACTAAATACTTTAACGGCGATAGACGTGGTTAATTTGTTTAAGAATCAACCTTCGAAGATAGTCTTGGGAGGATTGGTTACTCGAGAGAGAAGCAAGTTGCGACGGGTTGGGCCTCGCAGACTGTAACCGACATGATCCCCGGAGTAAAAATCTATTTCAATGATCGAAGGAATTGACAAGGCTAGCTCGAGGCTAATTTGCATATTTGGTTTTCTTATTATTTTAATTCTTGCATTTTATTTTATTACTTCACTCAAAATCATATCACCCCCTTTTTATTTCTTTGTTTTTACAGATATTCCTGGGAATTCAAATCCGACAAATTCAAGTCAAGAATTCTGAATAATCTCCCTGTGGATCGACCCTCTTTCCCTATATTACTCAATTTTTTTATTTTATTTATTGTTGAAAGAGGTTAAATATATATATTTATTTTTGATCGGTTAAACGACGACTTGTCAAAATTGGCGCCGTTGCCGGGGAGATTTACTTTCGGTATTTTTGACTGATTTTGTTTTTTTTATGACCAGGAAAACCCACTTTTAAAGAACCAAAAATTTAAAGGTCGTCGAGCTAAACGACGTTAAACAAAGCGCTAAATGGGAGACAACCCATTGGTTTATTTTTCTTCAATTTTTACTTCTTTGTTTTTAATAATTTAATTTATGTTTCTTTATTTTTCATTTTTTTGCCTTAATAAATTTTCCTTTGCAGGATTCATTTCGAATGCAGCAGGACAATCAAATTCCCGCAGCCAAAGTGCACCGTTTCATTAAACGTGGTGCATTTTAGCACACTCAATGAGCGGTGCACGTTAGCCCAACCCCTTATCCCTTGGCATATCATTCGATTTTCCCTAATTTTCCCTTTTCCCCTTCCCTTTCTTTCTTTCCTGCAACACCAAACCCTAACATCACACACCCAGCCGCAAAAATTCACTCAGCCGCATCGACTTCACCATGTCCCACACCTCTTCCTTGCCGCGGTGGTCGACGACGGCAAGCCCTCATTCCTACGGCTTCCACAACACCTCCGCCTTCACCCCCAACCATCGTCCGTCATTCGCAGCTCTCCAACGGCACTATTGGACAAGCTCCGTCCGCCGTCCGCCTCCCCAACGGTCACCATCACCATCGTTACAATCAATACCCACGGGGAGTACTCTTTCTCTGCCTTACACTTTTATGTTTTTCATTTGAATTGGGGCAATTCACTTAAGTGAGGGGAGGGTAATAAATTACCACTTGTCTGCTTGTTTGATTATATGTTTGACTTTGATTAAACTTGAGATGAAATTTTTCTTGCCATTACTTGTTGAACATCATGTTGTACTTGTTCTAGTGCTTAGGAATGATTGAATTGGAGCATTTTGATAATCAAATGATATGGGTAATCTGCAGTTTGACATCTCTTTTAATTACTCTTGATAGTGTTAATTAAATTTCTCGCCTAGCTTAATCAAATTAGCCCAATTTTGGTAAGATTTGAGCCTTGAGCATGCATTCTTCATATTATGCTCGTTTCTTTTTCTTGAGAGTGTCATCCTGAATTTTAGGAATCTAGAACTTGTGGCTTGCTTACAATTCGAGACTACACTAAGAATGAGGTTCTTTAAAATGATTTAGGCATTAGGCTTTAAACCTTTTCCTTCCCTTTCATTTTAATTTACCCTTTCTCATCGCCTAGTGAGCCTTTGTTAGCCTTACATCCCATTTCTTTGGCTTAACCACTTTTTGATTGATCAAATGCTAGAATCTTTATTAGACATGAAGGAGATACTTTCAAATAAGGGCATAATTTTTCCAAAAAAAATGATGAAAAAACAAAGAAAAAAGGAAAAACAGAATAAAGGAAGCAATTGCTTCAAAAAGAAAAAAAGAAAAAAAATAGTTTCAAAAAGAAGAAAAGAAAAAAAGAAAGAAAAAAAATGTGTGTTTGCTTGCCCATTTTTAGTTCCTTTTTAATGTCTTCACTGCTTTATGTTTGAAATATCTTGCATTGATCATCTTCTTTTGCCTTTTCTTTCCATCTTTCTACCTTTTTTTTCTCTAAAACCACATTACACCTTGAATAAAAGACCTAATGATTTTTGCACCTCGATTCTAATAAGTAGTGGAGAATTGAACTTGTTACAAGCCTATGGAAATCTTTGTTCATGCATGACTTAGAGTGTTTTTGCTTCACATTTACCTTTAAACACTTTGAGTGCTCTTGAGTGTATCTTGGTGAGGATTAAGACTAGGTTAGAATTTGATTAATGCTTGATAGGTAATTGGAAGAGATAAGGACTGTTCTTTGCTTGCATCCATTTGGTTTTATTATGTTTCGTTCATGATATTTCTTTTGCACTAGAACTCTTATAATTATGCTTGATACTTGTGATGGCTTGAGAAATGTATTTTTGGGTTAATATCTTTTTCGGACATACTTGAGGACAAGTATGAGACAAGTGAGGGGGAATTTGATGAGTTCTCAAATATGACATATTTCATTTGCTATTCTTCTAGTTATTTGGACTTCTTCCTGCTTAATACATGTTGTTTTCGTTATATTTTGTGCAGGAACCCAATTCTGGAAATAGCAGTGAAAATGGGACATTTCTGCAGTTTTTATTATAATTCTGTCATGACTGGCATCATGGGCACGACACCGGGCACGACGCGTCTGACGTGGCAGTGACGTGGTGACTTCTAGAAGCTTCTGGAACGTTCTGAGAGATCTTATCAGCTTATCCGATTAGATTTCCTGCATTTAAATTTCAAAACATTTGAATTGTTTTATCTTTTGTTTATTATTTTAAATTATCTCATCACTTTATCTTTGTAAATCTAAGCCTATAAATACCACCCCTTGGTAAAGTATTAGATCATCAATCATTTTAGTGATCATCTTCTTAGCTTTGAGTATTTTTAGCTTTTCCTTTGTAAATAGTTTTTAGCTTTAATAAAAGTTTTTTTTTCTTTTCTTTATTTTCTTGTTCCATTTATTTTATGTTATTTTATTACTTTTCTAAAAACCAAGTTAAGTATGATAATTAATATCATGCTTAGCTAAATTTCTTGAGCCAAGAGTTAGCCAAATCAATTTTAATCGTGAGAATTGAACATTGCCTAAATTCCTTCGGGAATACATTTTTATCTTTCTGTTTAGATAGTTTGGCAATCGGCCTTACTAAAGTTTTTAATCGTTTTTCAAATCAAAAGAGCTCGTTGGTCTTGAATCGTTTAAAGACATAGTTGGGAGGAAGGATCGGCCTGTGGCAATTTCGA